>VZRH01007245.1:1216195-1244782 GCA_013397555.1 Urocynchramus pylzowi | reverse complement strand
CCCATCCTGGGCAGGGTGTCCATGCCCATCCTGGGCAGGGTGTCCATGCCCATCCCATCCTGGGCAGGGTGTCCATGCCCATCCTGGGCAGGGTGTCCATGCCCATCCCATCCTGGGCAGGGTGTCCGTGCCCATCCCATCCTGGGCAGGGTGTCTGTGCCATCCTGGGCAGGGTGTCCATGCCCATCCCGTCCTGGGCAGGGTGTCCATGCCCATCCCAGCCTGGGCAGGGTGTCTGTGCCATCCCAGCCTGGGCAGGGTGTCCGTGCCCATCCCAGCCTGGGCAGGGTGTCCATGCCCATCCCATCCTGGGCAGGGTGTCTGTGCCATCCCAGCCTGGGCAGGGTGTCCATGCCCATCCCATCCTGGGCAGGGTGTCTGTGCCCAGGGATGACACGGGCTGAAAGCTGAGCACTAACTGGTTGTAAACTGCAGGGACTGGGAGATGCTAAGCCTGTGATAAATGAGGGAGGACGCTGCCTGCAGTTTAATTGGAGTTGCAGCCTCTTCCATCAGTGGAGTAAGCACAGTGTTCAGTGGTCATGGGATAGAATTGGGAATCGCTATCTTTATGCACTTAGGTAATGCATTTCCTTGATTTCAGTTGTGATGTATTGATTCTGGGAGTTCCTTCTGTGGTTTTTCTTTGCTTCTCCCTTCCCTTGATTTGTACCCTGTCAGCATTGATGAGTTTTCAGGGATGTGGACTCCCAAGGGCTTTGTTTGCCGTGACTGATTTGGTGCGAGGGGTGAGCTGCTCAGGAGCCTGGGTAACTGATGTGAGCAGTGATCCAGAGGTAAATAACAGCCAGGAAGGTGGTTAGTTGGATGGGCTCCTTGTTTGAAAAGAAACAACAACCCCAAACCAGCCACGATTCAAATGTTTATGGCCTTCCTTTCCTCCTCTCCACCAAGCAGACTCTGCCCAAAGTGAAGTGATGGGCACAGAACATTCCAAGCACTCCTCTTGCTGCAGCCCAGCCTCGGCATTTTGAGCAAACTTACAACGTGCTGTACCTAGGCTGTTAACTGAGAGCAAACAGATGGAAAAGCTTTGCTGTGCAGGTTTCTGGTGTACTGCAGTTGAGAAATCTCAGGCTGAACAAAGAGGCTGCCTGAGGAGCCCTGGGGAGCAGCTGAGGGGTCAAACCCTGGTGTGCCCTAGGACAGCCAGGCCATTCCATACAGCAGAGTGGCCACAAAGTCACTGAGCTCTGGCAGCAGTCAGTGCCCTCACCTCAGGTGACTTCAGCTTCATCTGCTGACAGAAAACACACCTTCAGTTGTTAATGACCCTGTTTCACCCAGGTCATTCTTCGGTAATTGCAACGTGCTGCTGCCACTGTAAATGGAGTGAATAGAATTCTGTAATTGCCCAACAGTGAAACACACAGCACTGAGACATACTGGAGGAAAAAAACATTTCCTGGGATCGAGGGATTGAAGTTTCTGTGCTAATTATAGAAGTGTATTAGTCTGATTCCTCAAAATGAGTTCCTAACCTCTAATTCTGTAGAAAACAGCAAACTTGTGTTACTGTTTTCAGTAAAATCAGGGGATTGGAGCATTTCACAGAGGGCTAAATGAGACCTTATCTCTTCTGAGAAATCCTGATCCATAGACTGCGTTTACCCCAAGGATCTGCATTTGTTTTGAAGCATTAGGAATCAGTACAGGATGGCAGTTAGTCATTGGATAAAGTGAATATCAAGGATAAACAAACTCAGCTTGTCCTACTGGTTGTGTGTCCATTTTTCTGGCTTACCTCCTCACCCTGGCATTTAAAGGAATCCAGATAGAAAAATAAGAGGATGGCATCAGCTATGTATCTGTGCTTGTACACGTATTTCACTATAGTTTTAAAAGCTTTTTACGATACAGGTGAGAATTTTCTTGCATTTTCAGTGTGTATCTGTTTGCTGAGCAGTCCTGAGACCCTGCACAGCTTTTCAATTGCAGTACAGCTATTGCAGGTGTGCCAGCTGAGCAGGGTAGACCCTGCTATGGTCTTAGGCAGTTTTTCTGGATTGCATGCCAGTTTAGTAAATAAAGTGTGTAAAAGCATAGCTGCTGTGCAGTCAGCACAGTGCATTGGTACAGAGCTGTGGGGCTGTGCTGGCAGCAGGAGCTCCAGGTTGTGTGAATGAAAGCAGCCCCTCTCTCACAGCTGGCAGGGCTGGAGGGAGGGCTGCAGATCAGCTCAGCTTCAGCCAGGCTGGGACTTCCCAAAGCCATCAGCTCAGCTCGGTCACCCAAATCCCACAGTGACCCTTCAGCTACAGCTGCTGTGTCAGAGAGCTCCAGGGGTGGGCATGAGCTCCTCAGTCACAGCCAGACAACTGCACAGCACCTGAGCCACCCAGATCTCCCTGGGCAGTGGGGATCGTTTTTAAATCACTGCTCTGAGCAGATGCCCAGCAGTTCTCCATCCTTGAGGTGGAGCAGGAAGGCAGGACCAGATGCCAGTCCCTAGGAATGGCTGAAGACACGCGCTGAGAGAGGTTTCACTCAGATTGTGTGGCCTCTTTGTACCTCCCTCTCTGAGACATCAGGAATGGAGTTTAATTTCCACTCTCCTTTGACCACTGATCTCTTGTCCTGAGGGATGTCTGCTTAGCAGCAGTGACTGCACCTGCTTAAAATTCATTTTGTCAAATTAGCATAGGAGAACTTGCACAAAAATTGGCAGCCTCCATGTATTTTTTCTTCCAGGTGTGCTAAGGAAATTGCAGCCACTTCTATTGAGTTAGTGCTGGAAGAAAGGAGATTAATCCTTTTTGTTCAGGAGGGTTGAAGGAATCCTTTGGCTTTTTTTTCTGCAAACATCTGTGTGGATCTTGTCCTTCAGAGATTTCCTGAGCAATTTCATGCGGGGGCAGAGCTGACAGTGCTGTTTGCTGCTGTTTGCTTCTCTGCGTGGCAGCAGCTGCTCAGACAAAAACCTCACGTCCCAGAGAAACTTGGGCAGAAACTGAGACCTTGCCATGGCACTGAATGCATTTTGTGTATGGGATTTTAAGCAAATGTAATTAAGCTGTCATTTCCTGACACCTCACAGATGAGGGTTGACCACAATGGACTCCTTGTAAACACATTCAGGAGCCAGAAGTTGCCAGCACCAGGGACTCCTAGTTCAGTAATTCGGCCAACATTTTATTTATACCTGTGGGGTAATTCTGTAGTGCCCTGAGGTACAAATTTTGGAAAAGAGAGAGACAGAATTAAAGAATGCCACACCTGGTGAGAGGAATTGAAACAGATATTTGAAAGTGCATCTCTCTCCATATAAAGTCCCTCTTCTCCACTTGTGGTTAATAACTTGTCATTTTTATTCTGATTATTGTTTCACCACGCAATCCCAGAAGTATTATGCTAGCACATGAGAACTAGGAAGTACCTGTCAGTAGGAGCCAGTCCAGTTTGCCATATGGCTTTTCCTAGTGTTTAACCTCTCATACATGGAAACAGAGCTCCAGAGAAATCAGTCACTTTAGGAAAACTAAGAATTTTTAAAAATAAGTGATTTTAAGTTCAGAGCTGACAGGACAATTAAACCCAACAGTATTAAAAGAAAATGTTGTGGACTCAAAAAAGATGATGAAAATAAGAGCAAAGATAAGGATTGTCATTTTAGAGTAATCCAGAGAGGGAGGAGAGAAAGGGTGGGTTTTGTTTGTAATGAGGCCTGGCAATGCCTCTTCACTCCAGCACCCAACTCCCTTCTTTTTACACCAAAAAGGGTACTTTCTGCTCCAATACAATAACTTGCAGCCAGGAGAGAGCCTTAACGTGCCTGGAGTATGGGTAAGGGAAGAGCAGGAGCGAGGAGCCTGCTCCAGAACACACCTACCCTTCAATCTAGCTATGACTAAAGCTGTTATTACCATTAGTTCAATCAGATTTCTGTCTTGATACAATTTCTTCAAAATATGAAAGCCTTAATTAATTCTCTCATCTCCTTTCCTTGTCCTGCTGTTGAACTCCTAATGAGTGGTGGCATTTTCTGTGGGGCAGTAATGAGAACATGATTATGAAATAAGGAATAGATTGAGCTGCTATTTCCTATCTGATTGGTGAAATATCTTCTTGTTTTCCTAGGGCCAAGGTGAAGAGAGGTGTGAACGTTTTCAGTGTGAGAGCCAGCAGCCCGTACCTGTGGGACATCAGAGAGAGTGTGGATTATACTGGGAAATATGCACCAGCTGTTGTTGTTTGCCAGAGGAAATCTGCTGCTGAGAACAGGTGGGTCATGTCCAGCAGCCTTGCTTTTCATAACTGATAACTGGCTGTTTTCAAAACATTTTCATTATTTGAATACATTTTCCTATGGTGCGTGAGGAAATGCTTTTGGAAAAGCTGTGACTGTCTTTGTTCTGTACTCATTGCTCAATCCACCACACAAATGTTACTCAGTCCTAGTGCTCAAAGGAAGTGAAAACTAACAGGAAATACTGTTGTCACAGATTATTTAGAAGAACATGTTTCATATCTTTGAGTTTGATCGTGGCTAGTTTAATTTTTTTCAAATTATTTAATTTTTTTTCAAACTATCTTCATATGGCTGTTTGTGGTGGGTTTTTTTGGTTTGGTTTATTAATTTTACTTGGGGTTTTCTTGATGGGTTGGGTCCCTTTCCTTTCTTTGTTGGGTTTTTTTTCTTGTTTTTGTTTTGGTCATTTGTGACTGTATGATAATGATGTTGAGGGTGAGATTTATAATGAATTTTTGATCTGCAGAAGGAAATAGATTTTCTATTTTCCATTCCCATTCTGCAGCATTGACCTGTCTTAAAATGCCTTCATCTGGCAGGTGGATGTTCCTATTTTAATAAAAACTCTTTGGTTAAATGAATACATTTTTATATAATGTGCTGCTTCTTGTTCATTGCTTCTGGAACTGCAAGTCAAGTGCACATTTATAAGGATCTGACTGCATTTGCTTTGTGGTTGGCATTGCTGATAGAAAACTTCCCACATAATGTGTGTGATTCACGTGTGAAATTTTACAAAATCTAATAGGGTCTGGGGATTTATTACATGGTTTATGATATTTAAGTAAATATCTTCTGAACCTAGTAACTAGGAAGTTTCATCTCCTTGTAATCTGCATGTATGAAAAGAAAAAAGAGGAAGGGAAAAACTTCCCTTTGTAATCACTTTCTTCTTATAATAACTCAGATTCTACACAGTTCCTTTGCTATAGTATGCTGAATTTTCCTCATCTAAAGCATATATTGTCATATTTCTGACTGAATGGCATTGGGCAGAGCAGAAATGTGTCTTTATGCCAAGGTGGGGGCTTCCTATGCCAGGCACAGTCTGTCAGATTCCTTAAAATCCCCCTTCAAAACTACTGGAAGAAAGGATGAATATTTTCATTGACTAAAATGGGCATTGGATCAAAATCAGAGATTATTTTAGGGATGAGTTTTCCATCACACTTTATCTTGTTGGGCCCATAGAGTGCATTCACCTGATTTCTTCTTCCTCAGAAGGAAAATGTAAAGCAGCCTCATGGGGAAATTGAATCTTGGCAACTTAACTTCCCTTCACTATTCATCATCCAGTGGCAATCCTTTTAAATGACCCCTGGTACACAAAAAATAAATTACTATGTCATCTTTCATGCAGTGGTTGCGGATTCTGTGTGCTTGCACATGCTGAGCATAAACATTGCTGGATGTTTATTAAAAGAAATCTGGGGTTGTACACAGATTTTACTAGAAAGAAAACCCAGGGAGGACAAGGTGTATGTGTACCTCTCCTGCAGCTCCTGGTTTGATTTGCTCCATCGAGTTCCCAGCTGAGATTTTCTGGTTTTCTCACTTTTGAGAACTTCTTCCTCCCTCTTTGTAAACAAGTGCAAAATATTTGCTATGCATTACCCAGTGTATTGTTGTCCTCATTTAATTTAGTCAGATCTGTTTAGCTCTGCATTTTAAGAAGCAAGATCAAGCATTACATGGGGAAAGAGCACATCACATGTGCTCTACAGTTTTTGGGAAATAATTTTATCCTTATCTGAAAATGTTTGATGTCACCAAATAGGCACACTGGGTCACAGTTAAATATTGATGTCCCTTACCAAATTTATGGCCTCCATAGTTCATTTAGAAATTACAGAAACTCTGTTTTCATATTCTTTAATTTCTCCTAAAAAGCAGAGGTCTGAACACATGGATGCAAAGGTGGCAATGTTAATTAACTGCAGATTCAGTACCTTTGTGTTCCTGATAGTTTTACATGGATCAGAAAATAGTGTTAATAAAGCTAACTCAGTGTGACAAGTGTAATTTCACGGCTTAAGGAGGCACTTGTGCAAGTGACAAACCAGAGCAGAATGCCAGAGCGTTGCCTGCTCGGGGTTTGAAATATATCCGTCATTTTGTTTGGAGAGGTTCTGGCACCGGCAGCTTATCGTAACAGGATTAACATATAAATATTATCACAGCCAGCAGGGTGTTTTCAGATGAATATTAACAGCAAATATTATGATTCTGTCTGGGAATAACTAATTAAGCCCATCTGTCAAATATGATTTGAAGTTCTCGTGCCTTGCTTATTACGGGCTTGCGACAGTGTTCCAGATTAATGGTGAAGCAATTAGAAAGTTCTCCCCAACTCTTCTGATTTCATTCTCAGGCAGTAATAATTTCGTAACACTCTAAATCCTGACCCAGGAGATTATTGGATGGGTTTACTGCTTGTAGCATCTGCACAGCACTGCACAGTTGTTCCCCGTGAAGCATCGATCTCCCACCCCTCTCCTGTCAAGCAGGTGATCAAACAAGCAAAGAGAAGATGGTGTGGGAATTAAACAGTGATTAGAAATGGGACTAGGGAAACCCTTCAAACACTGACTGAGTCTGGGGGATGCATCTTAATCTGTGCCATCCTTTACTTCTTTCCTGGGAGTTGGCTGATTTTATTTTTGTGAATTCCTCGTGTAATGAGGTGAATGGAGCAGGAAGGTGAGATTAAGGAGTCCTGCATTTCCTGAGTCTTTTCTTGGTTTAGTGCTGTTTCTCACTTTACCCAAAATGGGGCATCTCTGCTGTGCCAGTGATGATTGAGAAGAGGGACAGCCAGAATGAAAGGTCTGGATTCCCCAGTGATTGCTCTTGGACTGGCAGTGTGCCAGGTGGGATGGGCCTGGAAAATCCTTGGGGTGGCTGAAGATGAAGATTTATTGGGTTTTCCTCATCTGCAGAACACAACTGACAGCACTTCCCTCTATCCACAGCTGCTGTGGAGACATTAGGCAAGATGGTCTGATGTGTTAGTAATGGGTGTCATGATCCTCTTACAATATTCTATTCATGTTTATATTTTGGGTAGCAATGTTTGTTATTCCCATTTCATTATTGTTCTCTGTGTCTGTGGCAGGAATGAAGCCACTCATTCAGTCAAATACAAAATAATTACGGATTAAGCTTGGCCATGTCTGAGTAGAACCTTAATGACCATTTCCTGCCTTATCACCAAAAGTATTTCAATTATATAAAGGATAATTGCTCGGCAATTTCCTTCCCCTTTTTCTGGAAATGTAACAAGGACAGCATTTGTTTTGATACTTTCCCTCCTCAGTTCTGTTGCACTGAAGGAGTTGCTGGTTTGTGCTGCCTGAAACCAGATGCTGCTGTCAGAGAAACTGATTTTCAGTTTGAACTACAAGTGACTTAATCAGTTTGTGAGAAGGTGAACACAGTGAGAGACAGTAACAGGATTTTCTAGGCTATATTCTTCATTTGTTCCTGCAGGTCTCATTTGTTTGTGGTGCTGTATTTCAGTGCTTAATTTTCTTAACACTTTTATAACTGAAGAAATTAACTTGATATTAAGTAACAACAGAGGACAGGAAAATGTATGGCAACATTGCCTTTGATTTTCCACACAATATTTTGTTTCTATTGCATTTATGCCATTGTCCATAGTGCCCTGTTTCTCTAATTTTCACATGCAGTTATTGAACATTTTCATGTTGTAAATGCAGTGAGCTATTGCCTCACTCTCTTGCTTGTTGCACATGCCAGTACATTTGATGGATTCCCAAGAGTGCTGTAGTCCTAAAACACTTCTGAAGCCAAAAAGAGCAACAAATTTAACATAAATAACAGCCTAATGGCCACAATAATTACACTCTGTCTCTTGCTGGTGTTCATCAAAATGCTTCATAAAAGTAGTTTAATGTTTTAGATCACCATTAATTTTTTTCCTTGCTCCCATGTGCTCACATGACTTTGTCACCTAGAAATGTGTTATTGCTTGGAAAGAGAAATTTCTGCTCTAAAATGAGAGAAAAGGACATGTGATGGAGCAAAAAAAATCCCCTTGTATTTTGTCACATCACATCCTGTGGGAATCACGTGAACTTCACTTTGTCACGATGAAATAAAAGCAAGAAAGAGATTGCAGAAATCAGACTTTCAGAGTGGAATATACTCAAGAGTGATGTTTTCAGAGCTGAACAGACCCAGTGGGTGAAGGGCTGGGCTAAGCTAGATGTTTGGGGATTTTAGTGGCAACCCAATGCATTATTTGTTTATGTGAATTCTAAACAAAAAAGATTTCTCCTATTCATTTTTTAATCCTGGTTTTGTTATTGAGGGAAACAGGAGGGAAAGGAGAAAGGTGATGCTTTTATGTGATTCCAAAATTGCTTTCTGAGAATAATTATTCAGCCCTAAAAATTGTCTGTTCACTCAGCATTGTTGGTGCTGATGTAATACATTAGGATATCTATTGTTGGGCAGATAGAATATGTTCCTTTAATTCTGAAACAGCAGAGCTGAACTCCATTCCTACTTCTGAGACATGTGGGTAATGATCAGCTGCAAACAAATTTACCCTGGGTACTTTCAGAGTTTCATGCTGTGTACACTTTGGGTATTTCTGTTTCCTTCCTGTGTTATTAGAAACCTCCAGGCTTCCAAGAGTTTGTCTGTTGTGATCATGTGGAAGTACTAAACATCTCAGAAGTTATGTTTACATTCCTCTGTTTGAAGGCAATTAGTCACAAACCTCCATTTCTCATTTTAAAGCTTAAATGTGCCCTCAGAGAGAGAACCCCTTGAGATGTTGAGGCAAAATAAATTTGTCTGAACCAAGCCTCAGTGCATTATTATTTTACTTGCTGACCCACTTTTTCCATTGTTTTAAAAAGAAAACTAATTTATTTAGCAAGAAATGCCAAATCTTTCTTGAAATCATTCTACTCAATGCTAATACACTAGAAAAAATGTTTATGGTTATCATCTGGGATCAAATTAAAAGGAAAGAGATGAAATAATAACCAATTGTTAGATAAAGGCATTATTAGCCAACTTTTTCACCTGTTGGTTTGAGACTCATTCATTTAAAGAAAGCACTTCAAAGGCATGGGGATGGCCTTTGGCATCTTCCAGGGGCACTGCTGTCTCTCTGACATTCACATGGAGGAGGCAACTCAGGGAACTGCAGCTCAAAGTGCAGAGATGATTCCCTTTAATCTCACCTGAGTCTTGGGCTCTCCTTGGAGAGCAAGGCTATTCCTGTTCCTTTGGTTTTGAGCACGATGCTGCTGAAGTGGGAAAGGTGAGAATCAGCGCTGTCTTTTGAAGCTATTAAGGAAAATAAATTCCCTCATTCAGGGATTATCCTTTTGAAATACCAGCCTGTCACTTCCGTGGTGCCCCAGATCTGCAGCTTTCCTAGGACTGGAGTCCTTGGAGCAGAGTTGGGATCACTGTGAGAGCTGTGCTGGCTCCCCACACAGCCAGGGAGAGCTGGGGCTCCCAACTGTCAGCTCTCAGTGCACCTGTGGGAATAACAATATAATTCATGAGTAAATGCAACAAACTGATAAAGAGGTCACGTTCCTTTCAGAGGGGTTTGCAGTAGGTCTCAGTTATATTGGCCATTCTTAGGTTTGGCTCTGCTTTTGTGACAGAGTGTTCCAGGTGGGAGAAGAGTCCAGGGAATAATGACAGACAGTGGGAACTGCAGACTGGTGTCCTCAGGGCCAGTGGCCACTCCCTGGCTGTCCACCACCTCCAGCACACCTCTGGAGTCCTTCTCTGGATATCCAGAAACGCTGGGAGGAAATTCTGTATTCTCTGCACTGTCACAGCTGAAGACAACCTGGAAAAGTGTTCCTTAATTTGAGTTGGAGCAGTTCCATGTTCCCATATGGCAGCATCAGGGTAACCTACCCCAGCTCAGCCAGCTGTGGCCTCAGGGCACAGCTTGGAACAGAAGGAGTTCTGGCTGCTTGTAAGGAGGATGGATTTCATTTCCTGGCCCAGTTCATCTGAAAGCATGTTATCCTCTTTGTATTTTTGGATTAAATCTTAGTGGATTTTACTTCATGTATAAAAATAGTCATGGAAGGCAGGGATCCATAGGTATTTCATGTATGGGGTTCCCAAACCATAGTAAAATGGAACATAGAGCAGGTACTCAGTATTCCCTTGTTCATGAACTCAGCTAGGAATACAAGAAAAGGTCTGCTGGCTTCAGCAGCAGTTACTGTGGTAGCTCAGAGGTGGGGCTGTGGATGAACCTGAGAAGTCCTGGGAGGAGTTCTGATGATTCCTGTGCTCACACAATGGGAGACCATTTTCCAGTGCTCACATGGGAGTAGTCAGAGTTTCATTTTTGGCATTTCAAGAGATTCTTGAGACACAGAGCTGTCTGTGATGTGCTGGTAATCAGGCTTGTTCTCTCTGAGTTACCCATACAGTTCTGTGGATAGAATGAGGTTCTGCAGCACAGTGTTCAGCATGAGCAGCTGAAAGGAGTCCTCAGGGACTCTTCTGAAGATACTGCAGCTCTGCAAGTAATTGATCTGCAAACAATAAATAATGTTAGGGGCTTAATCCCCTTGCATTGAGAGTTCTTGGCATGAAGAACTGGGAATCAAATAATTGGAGGGAAAAAATCTAAGGTGGAGTAGTTTGCTGACAGAAGTCAGTTACAGAAAAGGCAGGTAATTCTTGGATATGCTGGGAATTTTGTCCTCTCTTCCTGGGTGATGTGCAGGTGTTCTGGGGGTGTTGCTGTCACCTCCCTTGTAGAGCAGAAGCCCTTCTTTCTGTCTGGTGTTGAAGTAGTTAAAGGATATTTCCAATACTCTGGATAACCTCATTCATATTTAGTGTCTGTATTTTTACCCTGGTATTATCCAGTGTAATAAATATAATTTTAGACTTGAGAAAGAATTATTTCCCTTAAGAACCTTCAGGATTTATCATTGTTATGCTTGGTCTGTGTTTGTGATACTTAGCACTGTAGTTCTCAAACCTTTAGTAGCCCAGAGGCTCAAAATAACAATTCCAGTGGGACAAAACCAGTTTGCTTTCTATTACAGAAGAGACAGCAAGTGAGTAATCTCCTGTCTATTAAAAATCTAATATTAAATGCAAAAGTGTGTCTCGTGAAAATATCTCTAATGCTACTGTTGATTTTTTTTTCCCCCCCTTGGAGGAAATCTTGTAAGAAGTAATACTAATTACTGAGAGAGTTGGAGAGTTTAGTGGATGACTTAAAATATGAGCTGAGGCTAAAAATACGCCTGTTGCTCTTGAGACATGGGAATTCCCATGTTTTGGATGAAAAAATCAGTCTGTCACATATAAATCAACACACGACAAAGTGTGGGCCAGAAGGTTAAGGGAATTACATAACACAGCCTGACGTCCTTCTAAATCATAAAACCAATCCTAAATAAATTCCAACTGCTAGTACAAGGCTGAGTTCCCTGGGCATTTGCATTATTTTGTGGCTGCAGCTCTTACTGTGCAGACACATCAATGGCAGAGTTCTCTGGAATTGCTGGTGTGTTTTAGATCTCTTTTGAAGTTTCTGTTGGCTTCTGTGCCAGTAAAAGAATTTGGGTGTTTAGGATGCCTTGTCTTTGTGGGTGTCCCTGAGTCTGACATAGACACGTATGTGTGTAAAAACTGGGCACAGGACAGGAGTCTGAGCTGAGGGATTCCATGCAGAGCTGGTGTGTTCTCTGGATATTCTGGGTTCCATGCAAGGAGTGTGTAATGTGACTCATTCCTCCCCCATGGCAATCTGCAGTGCCTGCACCTCTACCAGCACACTCCAGCTTGGCTAGTGTTTTCCAGCCCAAGGCGTAGCCTGGAGTTTAATTCTCTATGTTATTTGGAGCTGGTGTGATGTGCAGTACACTTTGCATCTCTGTTAGAGGCTGGATCTCAGTTGGAAATCCATGCTTGTTGTGTGAATGATGAATCGAGTTCTGTGTACGATAGTTTGACACTGAATGTGAGCAGAGGAATGCACTGAGAAAATGTTACATAAGAAGTTAGACAGAAGGATTTTAGAGTGTGTAGGTGTGGGGATTCAGGCTGTACCATCAATGGCAATAAGTGAGCTGGGAAGGGATGAGTGGTTTGTTGCATGATTCTTTGGAAAAGTGCAGGAGTTACTGCAGCGTGTGTTCCCTTTGTTTCTCTCAGAGTTCTTAGTGTCAGAAGTATAAATACGGGTTTGTATTAGGTATACTTGGAAATGTGAGTATTTGCCAGCTCTGCTCTTCTGCCTGTGATGTGAGAGTGGCCTAGGCTGGGTGTTTAGAGAGACATCAGGAAAAAATTCTTCACTGAAAGAGTGATTGGGCACTGGAATCGTGTGCCCAGGGAGGTGGTGGAGTCACTGTCCCTGGATGTGGCACTCTGCACCATGGTTTGTTGATAAGGTGGTGTTGGGTCATGGGCTAGGCCTGGTGATCTCAAAGGTCTTTTCTACCCTGGTTAATTCTGCCATTCTCTTATTCAGTGATGTGAAGTCACAGTCCATGGGAGTGTGGCCCCTGGCACGGGGTGCATCCGCTGCTGTCTCTGTTTCCAGGAGGACCCAGACCAGATCCCGTGGCTGTGACGTGGCTGTGCCTGGGGCTCTCTGTCAGGGTGGCACTGAGGGATTGCCTGCACTTATGCAAATGGGCTCATGTTATTCTTAGTTCCAAGGGTTACCTGAAGCTAATGTTCAAATGTGCAATTAGCTGAATGGATGGCTACTATCTCCAGTGATTCTTGAGATAAATTTTCCCTGGCATGTTGCAGGAATGCCTGCCTGCCTTTGCCTCAGCTTTAGCTGAAATACTTGAAAATACCTTCAGTGATGACAAGATACTATCTTTTCTAGAAGTCTTACCTGTGACCCAGAGCCACATTCTCCTTCAGCAAGTCCTTGGTCACAGGATGAGCAGAATCCTTGAAATTAGGACTGGAACAGGGCTTTTCACTGTGAGCTTGTGAAGTGTCGAGTGGAACTTCTTCATTTTCAGTTTATTATTAGACTCTTCCATCTAATCTCATACTAGAGAGAAAATAATTAGCTTGAATAGTTTTCAATCCAGTTAATCTATTCCTGCCTGAGTGGCAAATATTGTACCTGGAAACGGATCGATTATGAAGTGTTTCCTCTGAGATGCATTTTCCTGTTAATTGTTGAAGCAATTAATTTTCTTACAGACACTTGCAGGTCTTTGTGTGAAGTAGTGAAGGCAAGGAAAACAACAGGACTGGAAGAGAACAAAAGATGACCCTAAAAATGAGTACAGAGTGAATAAATAGAATGTATGTAGAGTACATTATCTGTGTTGTCCATACATTATGCACTTGTCAGCATCCATAGCAGAGGAGCTTTCAAGAGCTGCAGAAATCAGGAGATGTTGGAGTGAATCTTTGATGCATATTCATGAGGAACAGTCTCACATGAACACATGGGACTTGTTCCACAGGACCACGGGCACAGAGGAGTTTGGCAGACGAGCTCTGACAAGTCTGGGTATGACACATGTTTCAAAATAACGTCTCCCTCCTGTCCTGAGAGCCACAGTTTGGAAAAATTTGGGTAGATTTTTATAGGGAAAACGAAGTTCTGTTTTGCATTTTGGATGCCAAACCCAAAATTTATCCAAACTGTGTCCCTTGCCAGTCTTTGAGTCTTTGCTTGGAAGCATAAGAAACTTCATAATGTTCTTCTATTTTTGAATGTTGATTTCCAATTCTAAACGTCTTTTAATATAAACAGACAAAGCTATTCTCCTAAATTCTGCTTCACATGGCAAAATGGCTACAATTTAACTTGGTTTTCCCAAAAGCTAGATACACTTCTGACATGGTGATTTATATCTTCATTTTACAGCTTCATTTTTTTTGCCAAGTTGTCAACTACTGAACGGGGAGGATGGTGCAACAAATAATTTTGAATTGTCTTAATTATTTTTGTAGCTTTCAGATCCACATGTTATATTCCCATGAACTCAGCAATATCTGTTTTGTGTTAGAGATGCATTTACACATTCAGTGCATACCTGTTGTCTGTATTGCAATTCTGTGACGGCTGTGACACAAGAATAACACACTCACACACGATGTTCCAGCATCTGAACAGCAACAGGAAAAAGACACTTTATTTTTCAGACCTCAACATTTATAGAATTCCAAAAGTGACAGTGGATTGGAGGATGGCATTGCCACCTTTCCAACCACACTGGCCAGACTAACAGTCCATCAAACTTCTCCTCCTACACAGAAGAATGCAAACAATCATTATTTACATGAAAGTGCGTGAAAAACTCCATTACAAGAATGTAAACATCAGAAGGCTTAGAAAATCTCAAAAGACCAGGGCGACACAATTCTTTTTAGGTTCTGATAGACTGAATCAGGTTTGATTTTATGCACATTCAATACCAAGAAGGCTGAGAAGGAGAGGGGGGTTGTGGGTTTATTCTGCATTTGTTTTCTATATTTGAGTAAGATAAACCTCTGACTTAGTCCATAAGAGTCTCAAAGAGAATTACAATGTCTTGATGAAAAATTACTATTTGTTCAAAAATCAAGACTTTGTTCTCATAAAGGACATGAAAATAAATCTTGTTTGCAGTGGCTCTCAGCAGCAAAGGATCAGGAATTTAGCTGTCTCCAGAGTTTTGGGATAAATGACAATTTTAGAAATGCAGCCTTATGATCAAATCTCTGAGATGAGGGGAATCAGCAGTTGTTTTGTAAAAGCTGTATTTTTGCTCTTTACTTTAGGTGTGTGGTTTTGGCTCTCTCATCATTCTTATGTAATTCTCCAGGAAAATATCTCTTGTTCAGTGGTTTAAGGGATTAATCTTGTTTATGAAAAGAAATGCTTCTTCTGCTTCTTGGATAAACCACATAAAAATTCTACTCTTCAGTTGTAATCAGGACTTGTAAACACACCCAAAAGTCCTAATGAACTGCTAATGATCATTGAGGTGCTTCCATCAGAAACCCAGAAACTGCAGAGTTTAATTGTATGGAAATGCACAATCAGCAGGCGGTGAAAACAACTCCTAGGTAGGAGAATAGCTGTCAGGTACAGCCCTGTGACTGCAGACCTGCTGGCCAGCTGGGGTGGAGATGCTCTCATCCCACTTTTCACTTCAGAGACCGAATATTTAATTTTCCATTACAAAAAAAGATGTAGTACATGGAACTTTTTAACTTTTAGTGGAAAAGGAAGAGTTGTGCCAGGGGCAGAGCAGAGAAAGCAAACATTTAGATGTAGTCTAGAAGGAAAAGCAGGATGTATATTTATGAAGATGCAATGCAAACAGAGGAAGGAGTAAATTACAGCACTTCATTTGTACCCCCAACCTTGTTTCAATGTTGTAATGTAGGGTGACCAGGGCTGCTTTAAACATCCCCAGGAGCAAGCAATATCAGCATTGTTGTTTACACATCTGGCTGTGGGGCAGCATTCCTAAATACAATTTTTCATGGCAAGCTTGCAGTCCCTCAGGTGCTATGGCTTTTCAGAGCATAAATCTGTATTTAGATCCATCAGAAAAGGAGCCTTTTTGGTCTGTGCCTGTGCAGAAGTCTCCTGTTCTAAAATTAGAAAGTCAATTTGTCTGTTAAGCCAGGGGAAGAAGCAGCTCTACATGCCCTCTGAAATTAGCAATGGAACAAGCTGTATTGAACTCATCTGTAGCTTTACACTCCAGGGCAGTGGCTGCATCCAAGACAGACAATATTTCTCCAGGCTGTCACAGCTATTTGACAAGGAAAGGAGGAGGGGGAGCAGGGAGTTGCTTTAGTCTGATCTCTAAGTGAAATAACCAGCTGAACTTTTAAAATCATACAGAAGATTAAAGGACACTTCAGACAGTCTGGTGTGTCAATTTACTCTGCTGAATATCTCTTCCTTAATTGTCACAAAACTAAGACATTAAAGTTAACAGAGTCATGTGCTCTGTTAAAAGGTGCTGTTGCTTTAGAGAAAGGTGTTACTGGAGAAGAGAAATGCAGAGGGAGGTCTTTCATGTAGTACAGAGCTAGGAGAAAAGAGGAAATAAGGCAACAATTTGAATGCATTTGATTTTCTACAGATAGTACTTGGAAAGGATTTAACATTGTTGTAGGTATGCAAGAATCTGTGTCTCGACAGTGAAGTGAGTTTCACTGCAAAGGCTGCTCTGCCAGCTGTTAAGCAGATGAGAAGGGACTGACCATAAACAGCTTCAATCCCCACAGTCTTCTACAAAACTTGAGCCTGGAGAGGCTCAAGGATTTGGAAAACTCCAGAAGCTTTCAAGGAAAAAAAAGTGATGTAATTGCAATGAAGTGCACACAGCTTTTGCTGCTTCCCTCCACTTCCCCCAAAGGCCTGGGTAGAAATATGAAAGAAATTTGTGCAGCAGCATATCAGGTTTTAAGAATGATTTCCATGACTAATAATTCAAATTAAGTTACATACATGTATGTGATATTAGGCGATTGCAATTTCAATATATTGTAGATTAAATTCACCTAATATTTGTGCTGTGCGAGCCACATCCCAGAGAATGTGCATAAAGATGTCAAGTCAATTTCTCAAGCTTTTTTCTCTACAATATGAGATTTTTTTTCCATTAGCTCTTAATTTACATATTGTTTCTGCACTCTGTGGATATTGCTTTCTTTTTTGTTTATACGTCAACAATATTCATGCTTTCTATTTTTAACATTATAATATTCCTCCTATTTCAGAGAGGTGTCAACAGGGAAGTGGATATATTCAAGTGCTGTAGTGTGTTGTGCAGATCTCTTGCTAATAATAGGTGTAGGATGTTTTATTTCAAAGGAGAGAACTTATGCTTATTTCTGTCATAAATACAGCCAGCAGTACTACACACGTGCTAGCTCCAGAATATATTTGTCATTTTTAATGAAGGAAATAAAGCACATAACTACAGTCAGGTCAGTTTTTCATTACTTTCACTGGGTTTTTTTCTTTGGAGAATAAAGGGGAATTTTAGCCAGGTTTTGTGAGCAAACAAGTCTCATGCTGCCTGTGCATGTGTGCCTTAGATTTGACAGTAGCAAAGCTGACTCAGAGATGGGTATTTCTTATCTGTGTCAGGAAAATACACAGAGTAGAGGAAAAACATAAAAGATAGTCTCCAGGCAGCTGAATTCCTATCAATAAGCAATTATGGAAAAATCTTAAATATGAGCTTGTAGTTTCTTGGACACAAGAGCCAATCAAGCTTGAGACAGAGTTCTGTAGGAAAGTGGCTTTTTCTTGCTCCATCCTCATGAAGCCTCTTCTTTTCCATGCTTAAGCAATTGCCAGAAAATCTCGGCTCTGTAGTGCAGACGTGGCTTTGGGGCTTAGTTATCAACATGTGGAACTGGGGAAAAGCTGAAAGGTGTGTTCTGGAAGGCAGGTGTAGGAGTTCCCTCCCACTGGGATGGATGCAGGGAGGGCACTTCCAGTGCTCTTGTCTCCTGGTCAGTGCCAGTCCAGGTGTGTTTGCAGGGCTGGGTCCCCCTGAGGAGAACTCCAGTGCTGTGCTTAATGCTGCCAGTCCCAAGGGCTCGACCTACCTGAGCTTAACCAGGAGCTGCAGCTGCCTCCTGAACTGAGACATCTGCTCATCTGAATAACTGCCCTGTGCAGCTGCCCTTTGTACCCTCTCTCCTCTTTTCCATGAGCTGATTTGTCAGGGGATGGCTCCCTGTGGCACCCCCAGCCCTGGGAAGTGGCAGAAGTCGCTCCAGTTCAGTGGTGCTGGGACAGGACACGGCCCAGTTCTTCTGCAGCCCCTGGCTGGGTGGGAATGGGCTGAGCCCCTCCAGAGAGCCCTGCATGCAGAGCTTCAGGCTGAGGAGCTGGGCAGGGTTAGGACAAGCAGTGGTAATTCCAGCCTCTCTGTGGGGTGAGGAACATCCTTGCTTGAGGGAACATCCCCTCCATCAGGGAATCTCTGCTCTTCCGTCCGCTCCCCCGGAGGATGGACAGTGCAGCTGGCTCAGGCCTGGGGTGGTTAAGTACTGGTTGGGTCTGATGGCTGGGCTGGGTTCTGGCTCACAGCAGCAGAAAGGACTTGGTGAGGCAGCAGGAGCCCCGAGAGGTGAATTCTGTGTGAACCCTGCAGTTCCAGCTGACCTGGGATGAGCCAAGCAGCGCTCACCATGAGCAGCACACAGACATCAGCCAAGCAGGGAGGCACGCCTTGCTCCTCTGCTCCACTCTCAAAATGCAAGCTCTCTCAAGAGGGAAGTGTCTTAGCAGGGAAAATGGAAGTCAGAATCTTCAAGGTTAAAAAGTTCTGTCTAACCTTTCATATTACTGCTCAGAAGAATTATTTTTTGACGTTAATAAACCAAGTGCATTCACCTCATATGGCTATTTCCCTCCCCAAACAAATTGCTTTTATTGTCAAAACTACAAATTTGGGCATTGTGATCGATACCATCGTTTTATGAGCTGTCAGGAAATGGACTTGAAGATGCAGCTTTGCTTGATTGTGTAGGAATAAAGATTGATCAGCCCTGTTGCTGCTCCTGTATAGATCCTGAGCTGATTCCCATCCAGTGTACAAAGCAAAGCACCATCCCCTCATCCCTCTTCAAAATCACATAGTCAATAGTTTTCCTTCTGTGCTTCTCTGCAAGCTCTTGAAAGTACAAGCCCAATTAATATCTTAAGAAGGGCACAGAGGAGGAACATATTTTGGTATTGGGGGGTCTCTCCCTCATAGGAAAATGTGATTTTAATTCCAAACTTTTCTTGGTCCATTTGCAGAAAGTACTGAGCCAAGACTGGGTGCTTTCACTCTTCCATGTTTTCTGTGATTGTTTTTTGAATGAAGGGAAGAGTGCAAGATGAGAACAATGGGCTGCTGGCCTCAGCAGCTGCTGGGTCCTCAGGGGCACTGAGGGACTGCAGTGTCACACACACTGCTCCAAAGGGAAATGCAGTCTTCTGCTGTCAGAGTTTGCTGAATATAATTATTTCCAGTGGGAAAAAAGGGGATATTGGCTGAGGTATTTTCATTGTCTGTATTCATTTACCATAAGAAGTGTTGCTGTATTTATAGCACAGGTGACTTAACAGACTTGTACGTGGTGCAGGTTGTGCAGTGCCCACAAGCTGGACCTTTGTTAGACCCTAGGTAAGTCAGAAATTGCATTCCCAGCTGCAGGTTTGTTCAGGAATTCCATTCCCCACTTCATGTTTGTTTAGGAATTGCATTCCCAGCTGCAGGTTTGTTCAGGAATTGCATTCCCTGCTGCAGGTTTGTTCAGGAATTGCATTCCCCACTGCATGTTTGTTCAGGAATTGCATTCCCAGCTGCAGGTTTGTTCAGGATTTGCATTCCTAGCTGCAGGTTTGTAGCAGCTGTGAGGTTTTTCCTGCTCCATGTGTGCCCTCAGTGAGTGAAGAGCTGTGCCTGCTGAGGGGGGAGCACCTTCCTTCCCTTCCTGCCTCTGCTTTGTCTGGCAGGGAGCTGCTTTGGGCATCAAAGTGCCAGAAAACAGCACTGCCAAGTCTTGTGTTGGGTCCCCAGAAGGGCTCAGTGCCCATCCCAGGTGGGTGCCAGGGAGGGAAGCAGCTGCAGGAGGAGGAGAGGGCACAGGATCCTGTGAACCCGTGGCTCCAGCAGCAGCATGTTTGGTGTGCCCTCACACAGGGGATGATCCATTCGTGGTTTGGTTTTTCACATGAAGAGTGGGGACATCATAATGTCTGGGTCCTGACCTGAGGGATGATACTAAACATTGCATGCTTAGTGTCTATAAAAAGCTTTTGAAAATTTTGGATAGAAGGCTTATAAAAACAAATCTAGAGTGGACATCAATCTGTGGCAAGTCCTGCACTTACTTAAGTGCTGGATTCCACTGGATCTTCTCTTGAGGTGTGTAACTTTGCTTTTATAGTCTTATCAGGAGGCCCTGTATGGACCTCTCCCTGTTCAAGGTTCACTGCCCTGTAATCCCACTGAAATGGAGTGGAAAGCCCATGGAAATTTCACTGCATTTGCACTCAAGTGACATATGGCCATGGTGTTAATTTAAAAAAAAACCAGACAAGTGGTGGTCCTGTAGTCTCCATGGAGACTGAGCGTGCTGGAAGAGGTGGGAGTATAAAATATTTTCAATTTTAGGTTGAAAGCAGAGATCAAAAGTTGTTCTGTTAAAATGCTGGTGGGTGTCAACATGCCCAGTTGAATGATAAGGAATTTTGCACAAATGCTTTGCACAATGTTTTGAAAATGAGATTTTAAAGCAGGTTTCCTGTAGTATTTTCAGTGGGTTTCTGGAATAGATCTGGATGTGTACTGTCTGTGCCTTTGTCAAATTCCTACCAGAGTGCATGAGCCAGGAAGTAAAATACCCATCCTGGCAACAAGGAATCCTTGTTTTACAAGTTAGCATTGAAATTCTTTTAGAGGATCATAAGAAGAAAATGAAAGAAGACCCAGAAGAAGCAGAAATGGAGACATTCCATGTGATTTAGATGTCTGGCTGTCAAAGAAGCCAGGAAAAAAAAAAAGGCTTTCCAAAGCTAGCTTTGGAGAGGAAAGAGCAAGAAAACCACATGAGAAGTATTCAGCAAAAGGAACCAATAAGCCTGTTTGTTGGTAGCTGGTAAATTTGGTTCAGTGTTGTTCCTCAGGCACTTGGAGAGCAGGAAAGCATTGCTGGGAAAGTGTTACTGGGGGAAAAATCACCTTACTGCTGAAATGCAAAGTGGACAGCAGGAAAGGATGCATTTTGCAACTTTCTGTTCCCAGGTGACCGTAGAAATAGCATTGCTGGCATCCAAAACCCAGGGTTTGTGAGTTGTGTTTGAAAAATCACTAATTTGATGGTTTGCATCTTAAATAACCATGGTCAGGGTGGGACTCACAGGTAAAGGACAGACAATTTGCCTCTGTAGGACGATTTCCATGGGGAAGACAGTTTAAAAAAGCAGAACTGGCAATTCTGGCTATTTGCACAGAGTGCAAATCTGGCTGTTCTTGGTGCTTTTGCTGAGGAAAGTTTATTGAGTCCTCAGTGGCTGATAGTGGATGATACTTGCTTATTTAAATTATTTACATGTATGGATCTGTTGCTAAAAGCCAAGGATGTCCATAGGTTTAGCAGCCTAAGGGGGGGGAAGGTGGATGAGGGTTTGTGCAGCCAGTTCCTCCTGCTGTTGGTGTCCCTTGCTGCCTTTGGAGCCCTCATGCACTGAACTGGCACGGGGCAGCTGGAGATAAAAGCTGCAGCTTCTCTTGGCTGGTGCTTTTGGGGGCTGAATGGGAATTGTTTGAACAAGGATCATGAGCCTGAATCTTAATATTTTGGGATGGAGGTTTGACAATGATATAACCATAACAAGATTTCTTTATTAAAATACTTTTTGAGCATTATTAAAAGAAAAATTAAAAGGCCCCGCCCTCTTTCTCCCTTTAGATCAGAGCTGAACAAATACATAATTTGGGGAAGACACAAAGGAAAAAGCCACACATGAAATGCAAAAATATATCCAGTTCTGTACCACTGTCTGCCTTGGAATTGGCTTCCTCTGTCAGTAAACAACTGAACAGATGGAAAAGGCCTGAAACAAAGGGAAAACATTACCTAACAAAAATGCTTGGTGCTTGTTACCTGGAGAGAGTGCTTGTGTGAAGGCAAATAGATGAGAGGTTGGCTTGAAACATACGGAAAAATGAGTTGTTACCTATCATGGCTGTTGAGTTTTGTTTTAGGAAATGTGGTAATCTTGAAAGGAGAGGGCATTTTATGCTATAGGTGCTGGCACCACCAAAAATACAAATGGTTTTGGTAGCTGTGGACTTTCTCAGCTGTCAGTGCAGTGTTTTTCTCGTGGTGCTCTGTGTGGGAAACCCAATCAGTCCCTGCTTTGCCCTGCCAGCTTCATTGGTCCCTGGAGTCAAACCAAAAAGTGATTCCCTGAGTTTCTCCATTTGCAGGAATAATTTAGTAACAAGATTTTTTGTCTGTCATGAATCGCATTCTGTATTTTTTGACCCTGTAATAGACTGACATCAAATTATGGCTTAAATTTAGGCACCAGGTTTTGCAAGCAGCACTTTGGACAGTAATTCTTTATTTCTCAGAGGCTGGAAAATTACACCTATTTTTTAATAGCTTTGATTTATTAGTACATTTATATTGAATCTGTTTATTCTTCCCTAACTCTCCCTAATAGATATTAGACATGTAATTAATTTAATAATAGCACCTGGGACAAAGGAATTATTTCATGCCACCTCTCAGTTAATAGGAATGAAGATATTTTATTCTGAAGACTATTGTGTATGCAGAAATTTTCCATTTCAAAAATAATAATTAGCAGTATTGTTAAGTGAACTGGGTTTATCTTTGGTCAGCTTTGCATTCCAGAATGACTGAAGAAACAGAACAGTTTAAATGTTTTCTCTGTGCAGTTCTGGCATGGTGCATGCAATGTCCTTGGATCAGTGCTAGTGCAGTCACTTTGATTTCTGTGCTGAGCCTAACTTGGAAATGGAAACTGCTTCTGGCGTGCACCTGGAAAAATGTGCGTGCCCAGCTCCTGGGGTGGCTTTCATCATACAGCCAATTTTTACTAACTCAATTTAAATGTTAAGTGTTGGTGCATGTGGGGCAGATTCAAATGGAATGTACTCTTACAGCTGAAAATCTCTGCTAGTTCAGTTCTTTTTTTAAAATTCTGATTTCAGAATAGGAAGATGTTGTCCCTCTCCCCCCAAAACCCAACTAAACCCCTTTTGTCTGTGTAGTTCAGACACAAAGCTCTTAAAAAATACTTCACTCTGTTCACTTGTAACGTTTATTCGTTTGCCAAGGCTCTGAGTGAGTGTTTAATTTTATTTAAAGGACAGTGTGAATAGCCTCTGGGGCTTAATTTAGAATTTATACAATTTCCCACTTCCCTTAGATAAATCCTAGTGAAGGAAACATCTTTCATATGTAAAGAAAGTTGTGATTTCCACCCCATTTAAAGTCATGTTTTATTTAGACCATTCTATTTCCTCTTCTCTTGGGGCAGTATCTGAATTCCTCATCAGGTCATTAACTATATTAGATGCATTAGATGAAAACATTTGAACATTTTTTGGTCAGAGAAACAACATTTAATGAATTAATGCCGTGTACATATTCTCAGTGGGAGCTTTGTGGTTTTTTCCTGCCTGCCCAAAATCGCAGGAGCTTTTTGTCTTAATGGAACTGGAGTGGGCACTTGAGTGGGCACATCCCTGTGTGCTGAAGCTCTTCAGGGGTTCTGATGGTAAATTCTTCACATTTTCCTGCTCATGGTCTGGGCTGGAGAGCTCAGCACCGAATGAGCCACAGTAAAATGTCATTTGGGAGAGGACATGGAAGCACATTGTGCTGGGTGTGATGCTCCCACGCCCTGGGCACCTCCCGGCCCAGCCCTCTCCTGCAGGCCACCAGCAGCAGCTCCTTGCCCAGGGCTGGCAGGGCTCCATGGGAGGAGCCAGGGCTCCATGAACTGCCATCTGCTTGGAAAAGGGCTACAGCCATCTCAGGCACACAGCCAGGCACAGCTCTTCAGTTTGAGGGTGAGAACATGTCCGTGTAGCTGCAGAGGGATCCGGGGCTCTGTGGGGACAGAGGGGAAGGGGAGGAGCAGTGGAGTTGTCACTGCCTTGGCTGCTTGAGCAAGAGCAGTTGGGATGCTGCTCTTTCATTCCTTGTGCCCCCCCTGTGCCCTGCACCTTGCTGCCTGGAAGCAGGAGTGGCTCTGTGTGAGAGCTGAGCACAAACACACACCCAGTGCTCTGGCTGGGCGGGCAGGGATCCACAGCTGGGGCTGGGAGATGCTCCAGTGGCAACAGGGAGAAGCTGTCATCACACAGATTAAACAGCCACGATGGAAGTGTGGGAGAGGAGTAACCAGCAGTGCACTGGTGACCTGCAAAATGACAGCAGTGACCTCTTTCTTGGAAATGGGCACTTGTTCATTGCTCACACCTGAAGGGAATTGGAAACTTGCTTTGTCTGGTTTCTTATATTCCTATTGATTTTACAGTTTTCCTTACAATTAACAGATAAGGTGCTTTTCTACCTTCACTCAGCATGTTATTTATCCTTCCCAGACAAGGGTTATTACATGCTGTCTCTTTTTCAGGCAAAATCCAATAAATTTTCTGATCTCTGCTGTAAAACTGGGGTAAACGGATGGCGCAGAGGAGTCATCTGTCATGATTCCTCCTTAGTGTCTTGCAGGAAATGAGCAGCCAGGAAGAATCTACCAAGGCTGAAAGATGGCATTTCCTTCTTTTAGCTCAGCCTCGAGGAGCCCAGCCTCAAACAATGGAGTTCATATGAAATTCTCAACTTATTTTTCTCTGCCCCTGTTGTTTTGTTTTGAAGAAACTGAAAGCCTCACAAGCTTTTGAGGTTTCTGTTATTTTTTTTTAAATGCTTATTGGATCTTTGGCTGGAAAAACATATCCCTTCAGTGAGCACTGGCACCATTTGTTCAGATGCACTTCATTAATATGCACATACTTAGCCTGCTCTTGATTGCTCTTGCTGCCACACCAGAGGTGGGGGATCAGCCAGTGGAACCAATATCCACCTTTTGGCAATAGATAAAACTATGGGAAAGCTGAAAAAAAGGAGTGATTGCTCTTCACAGAGCATCCCAGACTGGGGTGGTTAGCCAAGGAGAGAAACCATTATGAGACACCTCATACCTGAGTTTTAGAAGTGTGGGTTTTGCATAATGACTATCTTGCAGTGTTCACTTCTTGGCAACCTACCTCTGTGAGGCTGCCCTGGAGCACAAGTTCTATCCTTCCCTTGCTCCTGAGTCCCTGAAGTATTTCAGTTTAACCTGAAATCTTACTGGCATCAGGAGGATTTGGACACTTGCTTGAATTTCAGCAATTATATTTTCTTGAACCATTTATTGGAAATTAATTCATTGGACGGGCAGCCTTGGAGCATGGGAATAATGTGGGCTCTTAAAGTAAACATGAGAAAGATATTCTAGGGTGAGTAGAGGATTTTGGATGCATCAAATTTGAATTTTCAAATTAAAAACTGAACTGAGATCTGATTTTCAGAAATGCTGGAGTGCTGTCGGGGTGGTGGTGAGGGGAGGAGTGGAAAGCTCAGTCCCATGTCCCCAGTCAGGTAGGCACATCACTGGTTTCATTAACAATCCTGACCAGGTGGAATTGAAATCTTTCTCCTTTTATCCATGCTTGCTTCAGTTCCTCCTTTCCCTACTGCTCATCAGTGGTGACACAGAACAAAGAGAAGAAAGTTCTCACTGTTTCTTATCTGGTTCCATGGTGACCAACAGGAGATAAACCTGTCAAGTCTTAGGCCAGGCTATTGTGGCAGACTTTTCCTCTGAGGAGTTAATACCTCTGGGATCAGAGTAAGAAAGAGGATCAGTCACCTTCAAAGCTGTGAAGTGCCAGTCCCTCATCTGTGCTCAGAGGTGGCAGCTTGGCAGGTCACCCAGAGCTGGGCTGGGACTGGGGGACACGGGAGCAAAGAAACCTGCCCACAATTCCTTAAAACTCCAGCAAAAAGAGAGGTGAATGGGGAAGGTCACCAGCACTGGGTGAAGACATTGACAGCAGTGGTTCTCCATCCCTGGGGATTAACATATTTTACATTCAGACTGATAGCTAGATAATGCTGTATTCAACCTTTTGGAGGCATTTGCAGTATTTTAATAGTAAGCTCAATAGAGCAGGCATTTATTTCATAAAGGAAGTTTGTGCCAGTCTGGTCTAACAGCAGAGTGAGCCGATTAAAGTTTGGCAGACCCTATTGACATTTCTAATAAAGAAATCACTACCACAGCATTTTTCTCTACTTAAAGCAACAAGAGCAAGAATGGTGAAGAAATAAAACCTTTTGAGAGAAAGACGCTGTTGACAGCACCTTTTAACTTCCTCCATTTAATCACAAGTGCTCAGCTTTTGCCACCAGTAGAACACATAAAACAGTAATACTGCAATATATTCATTACTCATCATCCTCTGGAGTGCCTGGGAATTAGAAGTGTGTCGGGGCTGACTCACAGTGGGGAAAGAAGAGCATGGAGAGGCCATGCCACAGTCACAATAAAATAATCCTGTGGCACGTTTATTCTAGAGCCGCTAACGAGCTCATTGACTTGGATCTGCCACTTTAATTCACATTGCAGATTTCCCTGGGAGAGCGTCATCATTTGGGTCCTTGGTGTGTTACTCCCTCTCTAAACCCTCCTCAGTGTGACTGAGCACAGCCTAATCCAGGCTGGCTCCCAAAATCAGTCCCTGCCCAACCAGAGTCCATCGAGGGGAAATGGAGAGGTAGGATGAGAGCCCTGGAGCTGATTTTCACAGCCCACAAACTAAAGGATACTTTATGTCCATACCTTCAGGCAAATTAGACACTGGGGATCATTTAGTTAATCCTTATCATATTACAATGCAAACTAGATTATTAATTACACAACAGTCGCAATGGAGTAATAATGGTAAGAGTTAAATGAGAGTTTGAAAAGATATTCCCACACCTGTGTCTGCCCCCTTGTACTTTGGGATAACCATTGCTAGGTTTATTTGGCTAATGAGGCCATCTCAGTGGGACCACTTACATACTTAGGAGCTGCTTATTTTGGTTTTTCTCTTAGATTATTCTTCAGATTTTAAACAGATTCCAGGGAATACCACGAAGTCGTGCTTAAAGCCTGATTTTAAACTCCCCAGGCTCACCAGTAGTGCTGTAGCTGGTGGGTGTGTCCAGAGCTGTGTTTCCCTGCCCTGTGCTGCCCTGAACATCTGTGTGAAGTGCTGCTGGGGTTTGTAAGCACCCTGCCAGCCCCGGGGTCAGGAGCCATCTGGCTGGCTGGGTTTGCCACCACACCTGCTGCCCTGGGGTGCCTGTATCTGTTCTGCATGACCCTGCTGAGAGCATGAATAATGAGTGATGTGTGGCTGCAGCAGGGCAGAGCTGAGTTACCTCTGCCCCTTGGGCATTCTTCTGGGAGCATGTGTTGATGAGAAAAAAGCCATGAGCACTGCTCAACAGATGCTTTGCACTGCTTCTGATCTCTCTGTAGTGAATGACAGTGTTTGCTGGTAAATTTAGCTTTGGTTTTATCGTCTGTATCTCTCACTTCATCATATTTATCCATCACTTGCCAGGCCATTACTCAAAATCATTACTCAGGCCATTTCCTTAAAATAAGTAGCACGGAAGAAAGGAGGAAGGAGGGTTGTAAACCCAAGCAATGTTTTCCATCCCATGTGTCCATCTTCCCTTTCCTCTGAAGGAGCCAAGGAAATGTGGAAAATAGCTATGAGTTCTCCAAAAGTCTGTCTCCCACATCATACTTGCTGCTTTCCAGGCAAGCCCTTGGCTGCCACTGTTGCTGTATATTTATGATCAAAGAGTTCTTCAATCATTTCTAGATAACTCCATAATACACTTGGATTGTCCAAATACTCTGTCCTGCACAAAGATTTGTCTGCCTCACGTGTGTGCAGGAGACAGACAGCAGTAACCTTGTAAATCTCACCATTCAGATATGAACTTTGTGGCAAATGCCTGTATCAGTAAACCTCAAAGAACTGGCAAATCTTTTATTTAAATTATCTTTGGGTCCCCCAGGAGATATTTTCTGTGCTAATGTCATCTTCCTTCACAGGAACTTCGGCACACGTGCTGTGACAGTTTACATGGAGAAGGCATCTTTAATGTGCAGTTTAGCACCCTCCACCATGATCCTAGCTTGGAAATTGAGTGTGCACAAAAGATGCAAAAATCAGATCTAAAAATATATCCAAGTGTCAGACTAAATTAAAATTCATGCTTCATTAAGTGGGTACAGTACAACTTAAAGTCTTGGTAGAAGCACAACTGCTTCTTCTGTTTAGTTTTTTAGCCAGCTGGGGCTAAATCTCCTTAGAAGTACCCATGGTATTGAGTTAATGGTGTTCAGCAGTTGTTTATTCCTAGTTTGCCAGAATACCTGATTCTGCTTTTGCAGCAGTTGTTATGGCACATCTTCAAACTGATTTTAGGCTTTACACATTGCCTTTATGTTTGATCAGCCATCTTCTTGCTGTGAGTTAAAATACACGCCAGATGCTGCTGCACACCTGTGATTTACAAACTGTTACTGGTATATGAAATATAAAATACCCCTTTGGTCACCCAGTGGGTGCTGTGTGAGCAAACAAAGCCTGTGGAGCTGCTGTGGCTCCAAGGATTCTGGAGCCTTGAAAAAAAAAGAAAAAAAAAAAAAAGAAAAAAAAAAAAAAAAAAAAAAAAAAAAAATG
>VZRH01007245.1:1188313-1216111 GCA_013397555.1 Urocynchramus pylzowi | reverse complement strand
AAAAAAAAAAAAAAAGTCTGGGCTGATTTTTCCTACCCTTTCATGTTGAGCACTCGGCCTTGCTTTAAAGAGGGATTTCAGAGCAGCAGCTTTTCTGTATCAAGTGCTGAGAGCTCTGCAGGCTGGGGCTCTCTGCTGTGGTCCCAACAGGTTCCTGAGCCCCGCAGCAGCAGTGCTGTAGCTGAATGTTCCACGCCGTCGATTTTGTGCTGTTTCAGCAGTGGAGATATCAGGAGATCTGAGTACATATCTGAGCAAGAGCCATGGCTTCTTTCAAAGTATAAAATCCAGCAGAGTGCTTTCTGAAATAGGCAAGTTGACTTTTGACACAGAAGCATCGATTTCCTCCCTCTCCTTTGAGTTCACATTTTTACATTTCTTTGACTTCTGACATCTTGCAGATTTTTGCAAATGAATGTGGTGATAGACAGGAATAAACGTAATTGTGAGAGTCAAAGATGAACCAGAGGAATGCAAAGTAGGTCAGGAAAGGAAAAGGTGATGGGGGCATGCTGGCAGTGACATAAGGGACATCTCTGCCACATAACCCAGGGAGAGATTTCAGTCCTACAGAGCGATCACCAGGCATTTCCCTCCCTTTCTCTATTGCTCATTAACCTTCACAGCCCTAAGCAAAGTCCACTGGTGTCTTTTCTTAAAGCCAGGGTTTGGCTCAAACCTGGAATATGCTCCACTGGAAAAGAGCTCCCAGCCCAGCAGGGCCAGTGGAACAGACTTTGCCTTGGGGAGTTGGTGTCCTGGCTCCTCAGGGCATCACACTGTGATGCTCCACAGGAATTGACTGTAACATGTGGGAAAGGTCTGGCACCATCTCTTCAGTGGTGAAAGCAAACTTTACCCCAGTGCATAGGAGTTCTCTGGTGAGGAAAGTGCTGAGGGCTGGAGAATCTTCCTGTTTCAGAACAGCTCTAACTCCCTATTTTACTGCCTTGGTGAATTCCAATATGCATTGCCACTGTGTTCTCTGAAATATTGCAAGTCTCCGAGGCCAGGGCAAGTTTTCCACAGAAAATGATAATGTTCTCCTTCCTTTATTTTAATTAGTATTTCAGTGGAAGTGAGGAATTTGCTGATTTATGTAATTCTTTAAAAGAGGGCAGGGCAGCAAACTTCAGAGTAATTTATTTTTTGACACATATATTGCAGTGGTTTCGAAGACTTTTTGCAGCAGTTTGCAATCCTTTTCTGCAGAGCAAAATATTCACCTCAGACAGTGGAATTTCACGAAGTCATCACTGATTCATGCATTTCATGGTTATTTGCTATTTTTGCAGCCTCATCTGTGTATTTTTACTCCGTGGCATCCTGCAGGCATGTTCATTTCTATCTGCTGTGCTGAAGTATTTATGCAGATTTAAGAATATGTTTTCAACCAGTTCAAGAAAAACAAACTCTTTCTTTTAAATAATTGTAGTTATCAATGAATTTTTTTCTGTGTGTGCAAATAATTAATGAACAAAAAAAGATATAACTTGGCTTTTAGCAACCAAATATGAATCTCATGTAGTCGATGAGATAACCATGTCTAGAAGTTATCAGTATTCTCCCTCTCTCCAGTGTTTATTCCCAGCCTGCAGTTGTAGTGCTCTCAGTATGGCTGGCACACTCTGAAGAATCACAGAAAAAGGGGTGCTGATGGGGATAATTTCAGTGATCTGAGCTGCAATAATTTCAGTGATAATTTCATGGATCTGAGCTGCAGGGCAGCCCCAGCATGGCGTGGCTCAGAATGCCACCCTGGGGTGGGGCAGGGCGTTGGGTTGGGGTTTGGCCAGTCCACAGTCGCCGGGCAGAGCCTGGTGTTCCGTTCTGGGAGAGCATCAGAGCCCGTTCCTGTTTGCACAGACCCGAGTGCAGGCAGTGCACACAGCCCAGCAGCTGCTGCCTCTGGCCACCAAAGCCTGGTCTGCCTGCCTAGGCTCAGCCTAACTCCAGGGCAGTCACACTCTCTGTTCTTACACACAGCTCTAAGTAAATGTGCTTTACCAGAGGCCTGTGTTCTCTCAGCTGGAGAGAGGTCTATGCATGTCATTTTAAACTACTTTGGACATTAACACCATCTTCATTTGAAACTATTTACGTGGTTTAATTGCTTGCTTGAAATCTCCTCTATCTTGGGCTTTTCTGTGCAGCACATGGGAGGGAATTTGGCACTGGGGTTGTGTTAGAGATGACACAGGAGGTCCATGGCAGGGCCTGGAGCAGGACCCATTCTGCTGACTCTGCTTGGACAGGATTTGCCCTTCTTATGCAGGTAGAAGCAAACCTGGCACCTGGTCACTGCAGAGCACTTGGAAACACCTCCCAGAGGTGCTGTGCCTGCAGGGGCTTGGAAAGGATGCTGCTGATGGCCCATGTGCACCAGGACTGCCCCAAAAGGGGGGGTCCAGCACCAGGGCTCCGTCCTCTTGGGGAGCTCCTGGCTGCTCTGGGGGCAGGGTGGGGATCACAGGCAGGACAGCTCAGGATTTGAGGGGCAGATTCCTTCACTAGCCTTCAGAGCTGCTGGGCATGCCCTGGGGCTCTGCAGGTGTGTGTTCCTCACCTCCCAGCACCTGGGGCAGCTCCTGCTGCAAGCCCCGAGCAGGTTCCCAAATGTCCAGAGCCTGGGTGCTGGTTCCGTGCCCTGATCCCCCTCCAGGCTGCTCAGGGAGGGAAGGCACAGCTCTCTGTTGTTTAGCTGCTGGCACAAAATGACTAGCAATTGTCAGGAAGCATTTATTTTTCTCTCTTGACATTTCCTCCTAGCAACACGTAGGATATACATTTCCTATAAATTGCAAGGTTTTTTTTTTTTCCTTATCCATTTTTTTGTGAGTCGACAGCAAAGTACTGGGTACAGGGAGAGAACACACAAACACGAAGGAGGTGTGTGGTCTCCAGGGCCTGCAGCAGAATTCCTTCTGTGAACCCACAAGCAATGCTTTCAAGGCATTCAGATTTAACTCTCAGCTGTTCCAGCAGCTCAGAAGGAGATTAAAAAACCTCCAAGAATTTTGCAATAGCTCTTGAGAAGCTGAGAGCACACAAAACTCAACCTAAACAAAATAACATTTCTTATACCAGAATGGGTTTAGAATTGGTGTCATTTACAAGAGAAAAATAGAAAAGCAAAGGCAAGAATGTTAATAAATTCCACAGCACTCCTTAGCAATGAATTTTATCAAAAAATGAAGTCAAGGATGTGTGTGTGTGTTCATATGTGGAAGCCATAATTTATTTAAACTTCAGCGTGCCGCTGGTGCTTTCAGGAGCTGGATAAAGAGATGACGTTTCACCTTAAGGTCATAATTTACAATAAACTCCAGATATTATTATTTACTTCTTGAGGTACCTGTAATATTCTTAGGTGATTTGAAAATATTGCATAAGAATGTCACAGATTGAAATTTAGACAGAAAACTGAACAGTGGGAAAGGACAGAACTGGTACAGAGTTTATTTATACAAGGCAAGTCACAATGTTTCACCTGGGAGAAGGTCTCTGAGAAAGGTTTTGCTGAAGCCAGGGAAGGTCAGTACAGATTAGAGCTCTGGGATGAGCTTGCTTTGTGGTTTAGCTACACCAGGCCCCACAGCAGAAATGACTTGGAGATGGTTTTTGTTTTGTCAATATAAATATTTGAGGTGGGCAGGGAAAAAAGAAGATTTAATAAAGCTGCATCCCTTGCTCTCAGTGCCACTGGAAATGTGTGCTGTCCCTGAGCAGCTTTCCATCGTGAGCACACTGTGCTGCTGCTGCACTCTCAGTGCCAAGGAACCACCTGAGTGCTCTCCTGGCCACTGGAGCATCTCTGCCCCTCTGGAGTAAGAAGGTGCCCCTGGGTGCTCCATCAGACAGGATTGCTTGGGTCAGCTCCACTCCTCAGACACGAGAACAATCACAGTGCTGATACATAATTTATCCTTCTTTTTAGATCCATTTCCTTTTCATCTGCACCTCTGAATCTGTTGTTTCTTTTGACATCTCAGGCTAGGGTTGACCTTTTACCATTCCAGAAGAATCTAGGGTATTTTTAGGCTTTTGAGCAACCGTTTGCTACTTTATATAAAACAAAGAAAGAACAGAAAACTCAGCAATCCTACTCTAGATCAGCTCTGAGGAAGGGCCAGCAGCTGGAAGGCTTGGGGCAGGAGCTGCCCCTGCTGAACAGGCTGAAACAGGGCCTGAAAACATGGCCAGGGTTCATGTTCAAGATGCAAACTGAAAATACTGTAGTAATAATAATGCTGACCCTTGCAATATTTCACCCAAACATTTAAAAAGAGTATCTTGTAGTAAATGTTTGGCTCCCTAATGCTGTTTTATTTCCTTTTTCCCCTACAGAAAAGTGATAGTTGCCTGAGACTTGTTTAAGTTTCATCTCTCACTGTACTCGACTCAAATTGAAGCAAGTTGCTCTTTAAAATTGAAAGTGTGAAAGGTTGTAGAATTGCCCTTTGGAGGTCAGGCAGTCACTCAGCTCAGGTTGTGTATCTTAACCTCCTTTTTCTGTGCTTCTTTTTCTGTGTTCCTGCTGCTGAACACAGCGGCAGGTGAACCCTGCTGGAGCTGGTGTCATCTTTGCCAAAAATCTGTGCCCAAATACCAACACTTCCTGCTGCATTTTGGGCTTTTCATCATCCCCATGTTTCTTTTTCCTTCTTTTAATAATCATCTTTGTCAACATATCAAAGCAATGTTTATTTACCTAGTAATTTATTTATGTTCATTTAAAAATCAAGATCATCCAGTGCTGACTGGATTTACCAGAAACCTCCAAGGAGGTTTCTGATTGTCCATTCTTCCTCTTGGAGAAAAACTTGCTGCATAATCTTAGAAATCTTTCTGATAAAAAAAGAAGTCTGGAAAGGAGGGAAGAGTTAGTGGCAGGGGAAAGGATAATATTAGGTCTAAGTCACCTCAGTTTTATTCAGCTTTCTGCCAGAATATCTCTGCTCATCTCCATGGGCCTCTTCCGACTTCAGGCAGACAGGCAAGCTGCAGAAATGGGTTTGCCTGTTTGAAGTGCTGTGTGCTTTTTGCAAATTCATAGTTAATTACCACTGGAGGATAAGGAGAGAGGAGGAGAGGGGAGGTAACTGAAGTTGTGATGCTGTGTTTTGGGTCTGGGAATGACCCAAGGATCTCGGGTCAGACTGTGCAGAGCTGGGCTGCAGTGCCAGGGCAGGAGCAGCACCGTGCTCTGCTCTCTGAAATCCCCCTGCTCTGCTCTCTGAAATCCCCCTGCTCTGCTCTCTGAAATCCCCCTGCTGCAGTCCCTGCACTCGTGTGTTCCCCAGCTTTTAGTGGGTCCAGTGCCTGTTGCTGGACCTGCATGTCCAGCATGCAGGTTGAGGATCTCTGAGGAAGGAGACCAGACACCCCAGTGTTAGGGTTATTATTACAACTACCAAAATTCATTCTCAAAGAAATAATTCTGACTCCTATGCCAAAGTCTCCAGACATGTGGGTACAATCTCAGTTGTCTGCTTTATGGCTAGCTTGGTTTTCCCCCCTCTTTCTCTATCCCCCCTTCAGTGTTTGAAACCAGAACTGCCTCTGCAGCATTCAGAGGCTGCAGCTGGCATGTATGAAGATCCCTGTGCTCCCACAGTGGGGTGGATAATTGACAGTAATGGCTGTAAAATCCAGAGTTCAGGGGCTGGTTTGGTTGTTTTTGGTTTTTTTTTCTCCCAAGCCATCCCTCTGGAAAAGAGTTTGATCAATGGCTGAGCATTTCACACTGGTATTAATAAATGCAGAATGTTAAAGAGCCACTTTAAGAATAAATAATCTAATTCAGTTCATAATCCTAACTGTTGTTTAAAAAGAAATAAAAGTAATAACAAAAACAAATTACCCTTTATTTAAGTATTAATCTTTGATGGTAATTGTGCCTGAATAAATATTTCAGTTGAAAAGAGTGGGTTGTATTGTCAGACACTGAAAGCTGTGCTGTGACTGAATGCAGTGTCCTGTGCTGGTGCCTGGCAGAGAAGAGCTGCTGCTCTGAAAGCTTTCTGCTGCTCTGTGACTGTCACTGTGCATTAGCAGCAGCCTCCCTGAGTGATGGAGGCTTGCTGAACGGGGGCAAGGACGTCCACTTGGCACTGACTCCTCGCTGGGGTTGCTCCAGTCACATCAAAATTATATATATATATATATATATTCATAAAAACCAGCAGCATTCACAGCTCTGGGGCTTTGTGTTGTCTAGGAGTGCAAAGCACAGCTAAAAATTCACTCTGTTGTAGTTTTAGGGGGAGCTGGTGTGGCTGATGCTCTCAGTTTGTGCTTCTCACCTAATCCAGTCCTAACACATGCACCACTGAGCTTTTTCTTATTTAACCAGGACTTGGATCTCTGCTCATATAAAAAAACTGCATTATCAGCTACTGCTTTTATTTTTCTTCATTTCTCTTTCCCTCTGAACCTTGTGGAATGCCAGTGCCCTGGTGCAAACCAGAATTACCACCCAAAGAGTCCCCAGAGTTGAAGGGCTTCAAAACAAACAAATGGAGGACTTCATATCTGTATCTTAAAGACTGTCAAGAAGGCAAATGTTACAGTGGCCTAGTACAGACTTAAATGCAGTGGAGTGGAGTAATCTAGCTAGAAAAGAGCTCAGCCTCTGAAATCTAACCCTTTGATTATGGACTGCCATGAGCTGTGCAGCTCATGGAGATCAGGAAGGTGTGATATAGATACCTGACCATTCCTCAGGGCATTCCCCTGCTGCAGACCAGGCTGATCCTTCCGTGTGAAAGAAGGGGGTTCTGCTCTTGTAGGAGCTCAATGGTCAGGGTTTGTTCTTTTGAAAATCTTAATTTAGCCCTGAACTCTCCCTTTTGGCCTTCACTGACAAATGTGGGAGCCCTGAATCATATTGAGGATGTCAGAAATGTGCAGTGATGAGTGGGGATAGTGGCTGGCACAGGGTCACTCAGCAGAGCAGTGACAGAGCCAGACGTCTCCTGCGCTCCCAGCTCAGTGTTTCATGTCAACAGCAATTTTTCATGGCTGTGTGGCTGCTCCTGTTGTATTCCTGCTTGAAAATGGACCCTGTGCCATGCCCATCCCTGAATTCTGTCCAGTTCTAACCCTGGATTTCACCTGGAGCTCTAGCAGTGGTGTAGGATCAGTGGAAGTTTCTCTCTCTGCCACCTGTGATTGCATTTTATGAGATCGATGAAAAGAGCAAAGGAACATCATGTTTGCAACATGGGACCTTCTGGAAGTAGGAGCACACTTTAATTTATGATTTACACTCATCAGTGCTGATGGAAATGTCACTTTTTTTATACCTATGGGAGAAATGGCTGCTCTGGAGCCACTCCCTGCTTCAATGCTCTTCATTTCTCTTTCTTACACAAATAGCTTCCAAGTTGTTTCTGCTTCATCTTTTCTCCACACAATTCATCTGCCCACTTCTCACATTCATGTAAAAACTTTGGCACCAATCCTTGGCTGTTTCATGTTTTAGATTATTTTGCTCCTAAGCACTGGAAAACTCTGCACCAGTAATTCAGATGATTTTGTTGCTTCTTGTTTTACATCTCCACAAATTCTGCAGAACACAATGTTTCTTTTATGAACAAAGAGTAAGAGTTCTAAATTATTAAACATAGAAATAAGAGATAGAGACATATTTTGTAGCGCTTTTCTTTTGGAATTATCAGAGAAGTTTGATTCATTCATGTTACTGCATGTTTTTACCATGAAAAAAGAGTTATTCCTTTACCTTCCTTCAGTTCTGGAGGTACTGCTGTTCGTTGTGTCCTAGGATGCTCTGATACAGAAAATAATCATAGTGCATTTTAAATTTCCATTAGCTGTTCTAACAGTCAGAAGAAGCCCTCCAGACACCAAGTGTACTCTGTGCTGAGAAGCTCAGTGGTGAGAGAAAGCCTCATTTGTTCCTGATAACACAGTGAGCTTGGCTGTGCTGCGCTCCTCCTGCAGCCAGGATGTCTGGGAGCAGAAGCCAGGTCATGCTCTTAATTCTGTGGGAGCCCTGATTGCAGGGGTCATTTCTGTGCAGCACTGAGCGAGGGGCAGGAATGATTCTCTCCGCGTTTACATTTGGTGAATTTACTGAGCTGAACTGCAGATTTTGCTGATAAATGAGAGCCCAGCTCAGCAGGCCATTGAGATTCATTGCCATTTAGCAGAGCGCTTCCCCGTGTGCTTGACTGAGGAGGCCGAGTGCCAGCAGAGGCAGCGCTCCGGCGGCTGCTGGGCAGGGTCAGCTGTGGGGCTGGGATGGCAGAAGGTCAGCCAGCCTTGAGCTGCGAGGGGCGTTCAGCCAGCAGCCTGCTTCCTCTGCATGTGCTGCTCGGGAACGGGGGCACTCGGGGATTCTCAGGGAGTGCTCTGCATCCTTCTCACTCCTTCCCTTCTGCTTCCAAAATTTAATAATTCCTCACCTCTGCTCTTCTCTCTAATTTTATTGAAATTGGTCTAATATACTGGAGGGAATGGCAGAGACTCAGATGGACTGATTGCATAATCCTCTCTTTATTAAGGAGCTTGGAAAAAGAAAAACAACTCCCAAACCAGCTTGTTATAGCAGTCTATGCCACTGCAAAAATGATTTCTTTCTAAGCTTTTTATCCTATCTACTTTTAAACCTTCCCAGATATTGTGTTTTCCATTTCATCCTGAGACTCTTGCACTGTCCTTTTGCTTTGAATTTGCTCCATGTTTCCTGTTGTTTCTAATTATACTCTCCTGCCTACCTGCTCGAGCAATTTTCTCTCCTTGACGGATAAATCCTTGAAATATTTGTGGAAAGTTAGCACTTTCTGGCTCTTCTGCCTTTTAAGCCTTACCTACTGATTTTTTTTTTTTAGAAAATCACCAACCTACCTTCTGCTCTACTTGATGTTCCTTTAAGTACTGCTCATTCAGGCCCTCTGGAAATCTGGCAGATTATTTCTTCTACCGTTTTTCTAAAAAACCCTGCCCATTTCCTGCAGTCCTTGTGGCTCTTGTTTGTACCTTATCCTGCTGTGCAATGACAGCAGAGCTAAAGTCAAGCAGCTTGAGCAAAGTAAATGGAAAACCATGCCTAAAAACCCATTTATATTCACAGACTGTAGTGATAATTCTGGCAGGGCGATGTTTTAATTCTTCACATTGTTTGGTTGCTTTTAATACCCATAACAGCTGCCCGTTGGATTTCTCCACACAAATTCCAAGAACCATGGTAGTTAGGAGGTTTGGAGTAAGTCTCCCATCCAAACTTGCCATTTTGCTTGCTTTGAGCAGATATTCTAACCCCACACTTTTGGTGATTTTTTTGTCCCACCTTGTACCCCCTCGAGGATTTTCATTGCAGGGAAAGAAGAACAGTGTCTGTATTTGCAAAGGTTCCATGTTAGTCTTGCAAAGAAAGAGAGTTTACATTCAATTAAGTCATTAAAGACTCATAATTGGACTAAGAAACTCTGGGGCAGTAGCAGTCAGAGTAAAAACTAAATAAGAGTGAGTAGTTCAAGCAGTCCAGTGTTTAGGTGTGTGCTCTGAAATGTTACTGGAGCAGAAATTGATCTTCACTTACTGCTTCTCCCCCTTACGTGAATGATTTATGAACCTGTTGAAGCTGTTAATGATTACTAACATTACTGAATTCATAATTATAACAATTAGGGTGTCTCTTCCCCTGCCTCCAGCTCAATAAAATCAATATGTCTTTTTCAAGGGCTGGATGTGCATCTTTCCACAGTCAGTTGCAAAGATTTCTGAGTTCAGTCTGAGGTTCCCACAGGTAGGAGCAATGCTCTGCTGAAGCTCAGAGTGAATCTGCTGTTGAGGTCCAAGATTAGTACCTGCAGACTGAGCTCTGAAAGTGGCTGTAAAGCCCAAATTCCACCAGCTGGAAGTCTGCCACACAAGGAAGGTCGAGTGATGTGTTCTGGCCTCCCCCAGCTGGCAGCACGGGCTCCTCACTCTGGGTAGGTGATATTTCCTATTCACAGGGGCACATTTCCTGAGGATTTCGTGGAGCATTTCATGCCATGGCTGTTTTTCTGTCTCCTCCACTTTTCTAGTTATTAGTCTGATCATGTTATTATTTTTACTGAAAGAGTAATTTCCTTTTGGAAATGACAAACAACTGCAGCCACGTTTTGCCAGAGTGTATTGAGATAAGGTGGTGAGAGCCCACCATTCTCATCTGCCTCCTTAGATCAGTGAATATTTAAAGTCCATTTAAGTTTATCTGCAGTAATGGTTTTGTTTACAGCTGTACTGGGGTGGGGAAGAAGCTGTTTGGCTGGAGGTGATTTGAGGACACACAAACTTGGAAGGAATAATGCTGGATGAGGGAGCTATTACCAGCCATTCCATGTTCCAGAAGCTCAGTGTTTTCCTGAGAGCACTTGCAGGAGAAGGAGCTGCATTTGGCATTATCCCTTGCATGTCTGGGATGGGATGGGCTCTTAGAATTCTGACTTCAGCTCCAGCCAGGGTGGCTCCTCTGGCTGCTTCAGCCATTAGAATAATCAGCTTCTGCTAAAGTCTTTCAGGGAATAGGCATTAAAATCCCTAAGTGCTTTTAGAGCGGAGCTTGGAAGGTTTGTGGAGAGATGATATGGTGTGGTGGTTGCCCTGGCAGGGAGCAGCCCAGCTCAGGGTGCAGCTCTGCTTTCTGCTGGCTTGGATTTCCCTCTGCAGGGGGGAGCCTGGCTGTCACAGGGGTCTCTGCTCTGCCCTTGGTGTTTGGTGTCACTGCAGCAGCTCCTGCACCGCTGGCAGCAGTGGCACTGGGCTGCTGCTGGGGGACACTGAGGCACCCGAGGGTGGGACTGGGAGCACCCAGGGGCACAGATCCCAGCAGGGACACCCAGGGACACAAATCAGTGCTGCTGATGCCTGCACTGCTCCCTGCCCTGGGGGGCTTTGCTGTCTCAGGGCACCTCCCACAGGATAATTCCCTGCAGCGTAAGTACAACCATAACCTGCCACCATTATTATTATTATTATGATTAGTATTATTAGTATTAGTAGTATTATTATTATTTCCATCACTCCTGAGAGTGTACCTGAGGATTGCCAGACTCATGTGTCCCCTTGCACCTGACCAGCCCTGAGCTCAGGTGCTGAGCCTCGGGCTCCAAGGGGGAGCATCAGGGGCACCAGCAGTGGGTGCAGCAAAACCCAGAAGGATTGGCTCCAACAGTTCATGCTGATAAGAACATGACTTCTGAGAGCTTTTGAACTCACACAATTTTTAATGTCACAAGTACATCAAAAACTGTGATTTGATTTGACAGGACCTAGGACTCAGCTGCAGACCTGTCCCATCATCCTGTCTGTATGATTTCCTCATGGCTATCACATCATGCCAAGGTGTGTGGAGGGGAAACAACTGCTCCAATAAAAATGTACCACCACTGGAGAAGGGACAGGATCTTATCCTGATTGGTACAGACAGAATAATTTACTGGGAAATAATCTGCCTTGAGAAAGGTGCTAGACCAGATGGCTTTCAAAGGTCTCTCCTAACCAAGATTGCCCTGTAATTCTGTGATTTAAAATATATTTCTGCCTAAAGCTCTTTCAGAAAGCTGGGTTTGGAGGGAGGCAAGGTGTATCTTCTCTCTTCAGTTTATTTTTCATAATATTGCTTAAAAATAAGAAACAAACTTGATTCTGGAAACTTCTGTTTTAATATTAAGAAAGCTGGAAAGTATTTCCTTTTTTTAATTCTAGACTTGGCAAACACTCAACAATTGTGTAAAGAAAACTATTTTTAAAATTTTATTTTAATTGAAAAGAACTTTGCAGTTTTGGAAGATGTATGAGTTCAGCAGAAATACTTGCTGAATAGTTCACAGCAGAGGAAATTCTTGTAGCTGAGGGTACTAATCTCATATATTGGATGTGCCTTGGCAGGTATCTCCAGATAAGTCACTAATTTTGAAATGCACTGGGAGCTTGAGTTTTGTGGAATATAATGCTGCTTTTATATATAATTGCATTTGTGGAACCAGTGTGGACACTAACAAGCAAGGCATAAAAAAATGTGTAACAGATCTCACCGTGGAGGGGTGGCTGGAGCCAAATGCTAAGGTACCAATCTTCCACTCTGGATTTAATGCCACAATTAAATTTTTTAAAAATTAGTAGGGGGCATAATTTCAAAACCATTCTGAATTCCAAAGTCTAACCCCACATATATTTATGCACAAGTGTAAATTTGCTGGTCATGTGTGAGAGGGGTTTTTAGGTAGATAAATATTTGTAGGATGAGGAGTGAATTGTGCTGCCAGGCTGTGTGATGAGCACAGTGCTTGATCTCATGGTTTGGTGTGCTGGGATTACTCAACAGTAAATATTTGCAGTGCTGGCTCTGGAGTTTTTTAGCATGAAGATCCTGGGTCTCATTCCCTCAGAGCAGTGCAGTGTTTGTGCAAGTCCTGCCATTCAGAAAAAGGTTTCTTTCATTTCCAAGAGACTGTGATGGTGTTAACAGGCTGCCAAATTGTAATGTGAATGAAACATCTAAAGCTCTTTTTAGGAATGCTCAGGAGTGTTATTGATCCAAAGGCTCAGGTCTGGGGTTTTGGTGTAAATTCCCACAGCACTGCCAGTGCTGGACAAACACCTCCCTGCCACGTGTGCTGAACTGTTCTTGACTGAAGCCTTTATACCTGCTTTTCCTACCCCTAAAATGGCAACTGTGCTTTATTTATCCAGTTTCCCCCCCTTGTTAAGACAACCATCACCACATTCCCTGGTTATCTTGTACAGTGTGGTCTGAGCCTTGGCTGGATCCTGCAGAAGTTTCACCAGTTAATTGTGAACACTTGTGGCTCTGTGCCTGCTTTCCTCTTCTGCAGTTTTACCACACTTACGAGTGAGTTATCCTACATTTATTGTTATTTTTGTGCTGAGGACAATAAAACAGCAGGTGGAGGAAGCTGGATTGAGTGTATTTGCAGGGTTTTATTAGACTTTGCACTGTCAGTAAAACCACTTTTGTAGCCTTCAGCTCTGCCTCCTGCTCCGGGACTGGGGCTGTGCTGCTCGTGCCTCGTGGTGGGGCTGCTGCAGAAGAACCTGATGTCCCTGACTGCTGGGGGATCATTTATTGAGTGATTGTCTGATGGGATGGAATAAAGGCAGCGTTGATTTCCCTTCCTTGGCACAATGTGGCAAATGATCCCTGCATTTACCACGCCAGGAGATGCTCAGAACCCTGGTTCTGAACTGAAGTGCTGACTCGTTGGGTAATTGTGTTTTAAATTGATACTATATTAAGAGGTTTGCAAATTTTTGCTCACTTTTGAATTGAGTTATTTGGGAAAAGTGCTATCAACAGCTGGAAAATCATATAGTGAATAATTTATTTGACAATAGCAAAAAAATAAAATTCAAATAAATAATTCAGCAAATATTTCTCAACCAACACTACTGATGTCAAGCTCCAGAGAGATGGATCAATTTTTAAAAATAACTCTATTACATGATTAGCAGACTCATTTCTTGGTGATTTTTCTTGCTAGTTGGTTCACTTCATATGGTGATTCCCACAGAAAAATGACTTTTCAGTCTACCTGTCCTGAATTTTTAATAGTAAGATGACAATGAATACAATTAAATTTTAATGTAGTGCTGTATGTATCACCTTCTCTTGATACATCAATGGTTAGTAATGATCTTTGCTGTAGCACAGGTTCTACAGATATTGGGTTTTAGAATGCCCTCTCTGACCTTGGGACGGGCTGAACCCCAGGTCTCACTTTCTTGTCTAAAATATTTTCGTTTTTATTATTTGTGTGATGTGTAGAGGATGAGCTGTCAGTGTGCTGACAGCACTTGGGGCAGGTATTGCACCGTGGTGTTGGGTTTGTGTTAATAAAATTCCAGCTTTTTGGGTAAACTCTGACATGTTCTTTTTGACTGCCAGGGAGGGCTGGGAGTCCTGCTGGCCTTGCCAGGCAGATCCCAGCAGTGGCTGGATGTGGGAGATCAGAGCTGCATGTGGTGAGCTCGTTCTGGAGCTGAGCCAGCTGCTGGCAGGCACTACCATGCTTGTTTAAACTCCTGCTTCATGGCAGTTCTTGCAGTATTTGATTTTTTTACCTTAAGTACCAGTTGTAGGAACAAAATAGTCCACAGAAAATCTGTAATTATTATCCAGTATAAAAGCTTTCTTCAAAAACAAGCTGAAAAATATTCATGGATTGCACTCTAGCTTGGAAACCAGAGGGGAAATCAATTGGAGTGGATTCATAACAATAAGAAGTGTCTCTTTTCCTGTAAGAGTATTGTGAGGGTTCTAGCTTGTGGGACATGGGAGAGTTAGGAGAAGGTGACCCAGAGAAGCTTCCAGAGCCTGCCCAGCCACAGGGGGGTCCTTTCCCCAGGCCTGTGCTCCCAGGCTGTGTGCAACATCCCAGCCTTCCCATTGCAGCAGAGCAGGTCCTGTGCTGGGCTTCAGAGCTCACCTGCCCAGAAACCCAGAGGCAGCAGCTCTGGATGCTGTTACTGAGCAAACACACAGAAAACACTGGAAAAGAGCTGAAATGGGCTCATGACCTTTCCACCATCACACCTGGGGCAGGGGATGTTGAAATCCCCAGTGCCTGAGCTGGGGCAGGTTTCAGCAGAGCCCTGGGAGCTGAGGAGCAGCAAGGAGAGCCCCCCTGGATCAGCCTCCCAGACACACAGAGGGCTCCTCCTGGAGGAGTCAGGGGTTTGTCTTCAGCACCAAATCTGGGTCTGCTGGTAGATACAGGGGGCACTGAGAGTTTGTGGGTTGCTGTCCCTGGCACTGCCTGGCTGGTGCCCTGCAGGACCCCACAGCTCCCCTTGCTCATCCCGTGCACGGCACCACGAGGTGCTGTCAGACATGCCAGCAGAAGGAGTTCACTGCATTGCAAGTAGCTGTTTATTCAGCACAGATGTGATCTCTGTCTCCCCAGCAAATGTGGAGAGGAATGCAAATGTCTCTCCTGCCACAACAGTTTGACTCAGATGTAGAGGCTTCTTAAAACAAACAAAAACCCTCACAAATGAAAGGATTCTCTCTCCTGAGACCAGAGTTGTGGATATTTTTAAAGAATGCAGCAAAGACTAGATAGACAATCTTTTCTTGGTGAAAATAAACTAAAAGATTATCAGGATTCTCTCCTGGCTACTTTAAATATAGATGGATAGATATATATAAAAATATATTCCTTCTGGTAGAGGAGATTTTTCACTCAGTGATTTCTTTTCTCTTAATATCTTCTAGTTTCCTCCTCCTTTTTTCCCCACCCAAAATCTGTTTAGGTGTGAAGACAGTTTGTTACTGGGCTGCATGTTCCCAGGAACACTGCAAAAATATGGATAAAATCCATTTTATTTAAAGACTTTGGCACTGCTGGGGATCTGCTGCTCTAGGGGAGTGTAAATGCAATGCCCATGTGCTCTAGGGGAGCTCTAGGGCTGGGGAGAGAAGGGAAGGAGGTACCAAAAAGCAAATACTCTGAAGGAAGGGCTGATTCTCTAGTGATCCTTTGATTTCCTTTCCACCTCCTCATTCTTGCTTAGGAAACAAGTACTGTTCAGTGATGATATCAGGAGTAATGGCTTAAAATTCCAGAAGAGAGGAGCAGAGAAGGTCTGTAAAATCCTTTTAGTGAAATTGTTTACATTCTGGGGAAAATACCATAGGAAAAGGTTTCTTTTTTCATTTTAAACAGAATCTTTATCAGAAATGAAATGGTTTCTTAAAAATATGGGGCTTTGTTACAACGTGGTAGTGCTTTGGCTTTTTAGGCATTTATCCTACATCTGCTACAGGTTGATGTTGTTTCCTCCCACACAGGGAAGGAAACTTGGTGGTTTTGTCTGAATGACAACATAGCACATGACCTTACTTTTACCCAAAAAATTAACTTCTGTCTGAAATGTCACCTTTTTTTTTCCACTTAGTGGTGCATAAATCATCTCATCCCCTCTTTTTATGGGAAAGTAATTTTCAGTTTAATTTTCTCTCCTGTGAAACGGGAGTAATGGTTTTCACAAACCCCTTCAGGCCTCCTGGGGTCAGCTGTGCTGCTGCCACCCTTCTCTCTGCTGGAAAGCTTTCCCAGTTATCCCTGGAAACATTTCTTCCCTTTCCTGAGCTCTGCTGTTCCACCCCTTGCCCTGGCCCGTGCAGCGATGCAGGCCACAGATTCTTGTGGTGCCCTGCAGGAGCTGTGCTGGACACATTTGTGGTGGTGGAGGAGAATAAAATTACCTTTTCTCTCCTTTCCCGTAGGCTCTTTGTTAACTTTCCTGTGACACATCCTGGTTTGCATATTCATGGCTTTAGGCTGCTCTGTCCATTCCAGCCTGCTGAAGCCACTGATGGAGCTTGGTACATTTTATGATGAGAACATTGCAGGGCTGCTTTGGGGAGGTGCAGGAGGAGGCTGGTGTTGGGAGCATGGCCCAGAGATCACAGCTGGCAGCACAGCTGGTGAGGGCAGCATGGGATCCTTGATCTGAGAGCACTGCCCACGTCCAGGAGCTGCTCCTGGGTTTACAAGGTCTCTCCTTCAAAGCAGGGTGTGACATCCCTCTGAGGAGTGGTCACTGAAGAAATGTGATGCCACAGCAGAGGTGACAGCCCTGGCCAAGGGCCTTGGGCACAGCCCCTTCTCAGAGCCAGAGCCAGCAGAAGAGATTTCTTTATAAAATATTTTGCCTGTGTCAGGGATGTGTCAGAAGCAGCAGGTGCCGGATGGCCCTGTGGAGGGAGGAAATACTCCCCTAGAGACAGGACAGAGTTCCCCATGGTTCTCAATTTGTAAGAGCTGCTTGATCTCTTGTTAGGGAATAGAAGGCAGATGAAGAAATACAGAACAAACCTGTCTGTGCCATCCTGGCTGGCAGAAGGAAGGACCTGACTAGTCCATTCTGATGAGTTTTGGGGTCTTCAGTTTGGGCTGACATGCTGTAAAGATGTGTCTGCATGGTACAGAGCTCAGCAGGGCCCTGCTCACGAGGAGTTTATTGGCAGCACAGTGAGCTTGTCTGCAGTTTAACTCTCAACATAAACAGCACCCAGGTGAGGGATTTGGCTTTAAATCAAAAGAAATTTGAACCATTTTACTTCGACCACGCTTCGACTCAGTTTGAATCGCTGCTGTGACCCTTTGGGGTTGTCTGTCCTACACTTTGTAGCCATGTCACCTCCCACCCTGCCCCTGCCAGTGCTGCTGCACCCTGGGCAGCAGTGATGGCTTCAGTGTTAGCAGAGACAAGCTGCCAACAGCTGCTGCTTTGTGCTGACCATAAAGTGGACGTGCACCTTGAGGAGGACTGGGCACTGCATCGTTTCAAGGAGCAGGGCCTGGATACCCAGTAGAAATATCCTTGTTGTAACAAGCAGCTCTGACTTTAACAGAAAAGCCACAAATATTTTTATGTGACTGAAATCCACGGGTGAATATTACTTGTGCAAATTTCTCCATTTATGTTTTTTAGCTGTATTTTCTGAAAGGTAACTTTTTGCCTTATTTTTTCTTTTGCAAAACCTCAGTTGCTGAATTCAGCTTAGGAAGAGTGCAGATTGGGAAACAGATCCATGGGACTTGCACGTGGGAGGACTGACATAGTTAGTGATGAGTAAAGCAATTGAACCAAGTTGCTGACCTGGTGATGACAGCCTGAGTCTGATCATAGGTCATGCAATACTTTCACATTTTTAAATTCATCTTTAGTAGCAGTGATGAGATTCTTACTGATTTTTGTGGTGCATTGTTATCTTCTCTCTTGGAGGTGTTTAGCATTTTTAAGGGGAACTAGTTCAAATAATTTCTATCAAAATCACATTTGGTAGCTGGTAGCAAGGTGTGGGATTTTGCTACAAGAAATGCTTCATTCAAATACCTGCTTTGAAGGAGAACCTAAAAGAAATATTTCTGTGCCTTTGGGGTTCCTGTAGCTGTGCCAGTGGGAGCTGTAGTTCATCACTGTGCTCCACTTCTCTCTCTCCTCATCTTTCCACTGCCTTTCACTCCCTCCTTTGTTTTACTCTGTCCTAATCACTTCTTTTCTCCTAATCTCCAACATACCTGGAAAAGCTTTAGGGGTTTGCCTTTTTTTGAAAGTGTTTTGGCAGTTGCAAGGCCTGGCACTGTGCCCTCAGTGCCCCCTGTCCCTGTGGCAGCACCAGTCCTGCAGAGGCAGCACAGGGAGCGTCAGGCAGCGGGGCAGTAATGCAGAGAGGCACCCTGAACAGAAGCCCAGCCCCAAGGCTCATTGTCTGAAGACTCCACTAGCTCTTTAAACACAGGAACTGGGGTAGAACACGCTGCACAAACCAGGCTCTCTGCCAGGGATTTATAGGCAATACACTGCCCGTTCCTGCTCACACAATTAAGGTAGCTGAGATCCAATAGTCACAGCTGCATAAAGCAGCTTCTGATCCCACCTAGGTCAGCATGAAATGAGACTGCATTCAGTGCTGGTTTAGAAATCGTGCTCTTTTTTCATGACGTGAAGAAATGAGAAATTGAACACAATGTGTTCCATTTTGGCTCGCCTTAAATTCCATCCAGGAGAGAAAGAACACAGTGCATCCACTGAAATACAAACCTTAAAGATGATCAGATAAGTCTCTTCAAGAGGCATTGGGTAAAGCTCTGAATTTAGTCAGCACAGTGGAAATCTCTGAGGATCTTGGAAAGAGTACCAATCTGGGGCTGTTGTCATAACTGGTCTTCATAAAAGTGTATGCTTAGTTTTAGCTCTTTTCCCACATCAGCTGGGAAGCCTGCTGGGGTTTGGGTGCATTTTGGGATTCTCTAATCAGTTGCTGAAATGTTCCCTTTTTTCCTAGTTGCACTCTCCAGCAGAAATGGCTTGTGACACCTCAGTGCTGTGCCAGTCTGCCTCTCCTTGAGGATTATCCCACAGAAAGAAATTCTGCTTTTTCTTTCCCCTCCACACTAACACTGAAGCTGGTTCAGCATTCAGTGCTTCAGGAGTGAAAGCATTCTCAGTGTCCCCTGGATTTGTGCACTGCTAAGAAATTCCACATTTCTCTGCAGCTTTACAGGAAATTGAGTATTTTCTTGTCTCTCTCGATGCCACTGGCCTCAGGAGCTCACCTTACCAGGACACACAGTGGAATCTTCACTATCTTTCCATGCAGCAGCTGGTTTTATAACAAACTTTACAGGAATTGCATCAATTCCCTTTCCAGTCTTCCCCCTTTGCATTTCTGCTGTATGGAATCCTCTGACACAAACATGGAACCCAAGGAAGGACAGCTCACAAAGCCCCCAGTGCCTCCACAATGTCACACCCAGTAAGGCTTTGCTCTTCTCTGGGGGTTTTCATGCAAGGATCCTGGCAGGACTGGCTGATATTAAACAACCCACTTTTGTAACTCTCTCACAACAAGCTCGATTATCTGTAATTCCTGGTTTAGCAAAGGACAAAAGGAGCTTCCCACTGACATTCACAGCAAGGCAGCAGTATAGCCAAAAATTAATTCTGAGTTTTGCAGTCCTCTGCTCCCTGCTGCCCTTGTTCATGGACCCCATCCCAAGTTTTGACCTTTCTTCCATGCCTGTCTTTTTAATAAACAGAAAATACTTTTGATGCAGTGGCTTCCCCTTTCAAGGAGTGATTCCCTTTAGGTTTGTTCACTGCTGCTTTACCAGGGAGGAAATGCAATGTGCTTGTTAAAGGTGGGGCGGGGNNGGGGGGGGGGGGGGGGGGGAGGTCTGGGAGTCAGTTTAGGCTGTACTTTCAGCCTCTGTTTTGCCTTTGATCTGGCTGTGTTTCTCCCCCTGTGAAATGGAGCAGTGCACGGTGATCCATGTCACAAACTGTTACTGAGCCACTTGAACTGGTGGGAAATCACCTGAAATCTTAAGACAAGTGCAAATGATTAATTCATTATTAAATCCATCATCCCACCAAATCCTCTCTTTGAAGGAGCCTTAATCCAAGGTTTTATTAATATAAAAGCAATTCTATTCCTGGCTTATCAGTCATGTGAATGAACATTTCTGTTCCTTTCTTTGCTGCAGTGCGGAGGGTCCTTCCTCTGAAATCATGCAGATTGATTTTGAAATTGAAGAGCTGGCTGACCTACCTGAGACCCAGCTCATCACCTGGCAGGTGGAATATCCTGGAGACATCACATCAGATCTGGGAATCTCCAAGATCTACGTAAGCCAGAAGGACCTGGTAGGAGTTCTCCCTTTGGCTATGGTAAGGAACTGTTTGGCATTCTGCAAGGCTTTAGCACTCCAGTGTCTGGCAGGTGCTCACCTGAGAGGGGAAGGAGGGGCAGAAGGAAACAACTTGAGAGTCAGATCCTGCCTTGTGAGGGGAGAGCACAGCTTCCCTTGGGTGGCCAGCTCCTGCTCTTTGGCTGGTGCAGTGATTTTTTGGGGGCAGAAGCTGAGTTGATGGCATTTCCCCTGCTCAGAACTGCTGTGGATGCAGCACGAGGTGTGCTTGGGCACTCGGTTCATCGTGGTACATCTCTGACCTGAACTGAGAGTGCTCTTACCTTGGGCTGGGCTTCCAGAGTGACAGGCTTTCCAGATTCTGAATTCTGACTCCATATCAGAATTTTTGAGAGTGAGAAAAGAAATGAAAGGAATGGCATGAGCTCTGATTAATTTGAATTAGCTGGGGAGCACTAAATGCAGTACGTAGCCCACTGTCTGTTCTACAGAAATGCATTCAAACAGGTTGCCCCATGGTCACGGTGAAAACTACAGGACTTGAAAATTGCCTGATCCTTTAGCCTTGTTTTTATCTAAAAAATGCCTGTTAGATACCCAGATTTCAAGTACAATCAGAAATTTGTGCATTTCATCTTCTCTCCCTTTCACATTTCTTTGTTGTTAGAGATGAAGCACACTTGTGTAAGGTCTGGCTGTGCCTCATTTCTGTTCTTAGGCAATCTGTTAGAAAATATTGACACATTATTATTTAGTGCTGAAAGAAAAACAAAAATCAATCTCAGAGCATTTAAAAAAATGTAACCTGGATGTTTGCCTGGTGATAGCAAGTTAATTATGCCATTACTGAAGACTGAAGGTGTTCTCTGCACTTCCAGACTCCCAGAACTGGCTGCTCTTGTTTTATTTACCAACTTCCGAAGTACTCAAATGCTGTGACTCTTTATTTTACCAAACCCACGTTTTCTCTCTGGTGGCTCGTGCCTTCATTGCCAGGGTGTGTCTCCCAGCTGAAGCTGGGGCTGTCTCACAAATGAGAGTTGTGTAACCCCTTCCATGGCTGCTTCCTCCTGCTGAGCCCTGGCAGTTCTCTGCTGCTGTGTTGGGAAGGGAAGAGGCTTTCACAGATTCACAGAATATTCTGGGCTGGGGCATCAAGTCCAGCTCTGCTGTCAGCTGGGCCCTGGAGTGCAGGCACACGAGTTGTGGTTGAGGGTTAAGGCTGTGGAATGATCAGATTTACGTAATGTGAGATGTTGGGGTTTCTGTTCTCTCCATGCATAATTGAAAAGATAAAAGGTTTCCTCCCCAGTGGTTCCAGTGGTGGCAGAAAACCAGAGTTCTCCTCACGTGTGCCCACGATCTGTGATTGCTTTATTATCAAGTGATATAGTGGCAAAATATAGCTCCTGAGAACAAAAATAGATTCTGCTGGCAGCTGCTACAAATCAGCTCACTCTCTTAATTTCCATTAAAGATGAAGAAAAGCCCATTTTGCAGCAGCACAGAGCTGTGTGCTCAAAGGTCACATGCAGCCTATAAAGTTATCAGGAGATGGCATTTGCAAGGCAACAGGTGTGGGGATGATGGGGAAGAGAGAAGGCAAAGACAAATGGCAGCAGTCCCTGGATCCCTGACAGACTGGGAATGGTGTGACCTTCTTTGCATTAGCTGGAGTGTCAGGGAAGCAGCTCCAGGGTATTACAAACCTCCAGATCTTTGTCATGCTTCACTTTGTGCTGAGGAAATGATGATTCAGGCGCAGCCCTTTCGAGGCGTCCAACTTTGATTAGTTTGATACTTCAGTTTTCCCTGTGGTCCTTGAAAAGTCGGCTTGTAATTTGCAAATTAAAATAAAATTTTTAAAAAATGTCTCCTCTTCCATTTAGAAAGAAGCATAATGAAAATAATGTGTTATGTTATTTCTCTAGTTTTGGAGACAGGAGTAATTTGGGTTGGTTTTTTACTGGTATTTTTAGCAGAACATTTAATTTCATGTATAGAAGCTCCAAATAGAAATGCTCTGGAATATTTCCATTACAGGTTAATCTTTCAAAAGAACAGCTTTACTGCTTTCACATTAGGCAGAGCTTTGTTTTTTTTAAAAGACTGGCACATGCCACCTCTGCACCACCTTTGCATCCTGTAGTCCTGTCTGCTCACTCTCATGGATTTGTAAATTGTAAAGCAGAAGATTGGCCAAGTTAGATGTTCCTGATTTCTTGAGTCACAAAAAGCTGCAATGAAAATATTTAAATGTATACATTGGCATCAGGGGCCAGGGACACTTGCTGCACTCACCTTGCTTTTCTCCAATGCTTTTTTCCATTCCCATGGCATTCCAGCATCCCAGCTTCTGATGGCCCTGCAATAATGGCAACACAGGATGAGATGCTGGTGCCAGGGTTGATAAACACATTATTAGAGTAGTGAGTTAACTTTACTTTCTCCTATATTACAGGAAAAGTGTATGCAGGATGCTCAGTGTCCCTTCAGAAATTCCTTGAAAAAGCTGAAGGTTCATTGCCATCAGTTTTTGATAAATTGTTGTCCACATACATATTTTAGATTTCCAAATCAGCAAGTTAATACTAGAGTATATATATTATATTATATTATATTATATTATATTATATTATATATACTAGATGGGATTTAAGACTCAATTAATGGCCCAGTGGTGAGGTTGAGTGTGCTTGGCAGAGGCAAGGACTCCAAAGACAGCCCTCCATCCCTCCCAGGGGTATTTCAAGAGGCCCAGGTGCATGGTGAACAGTGAATTACAGCTTGTTTCAGCTGCTCAGCTCTCATTGTCTCTGGGTTTGGCCCATTATTTATTGTCCCCAAGCACTGCAACATCGGCCTGCAAGACACTCAGTGGGGATTGAGGCAGAGAGGGATTTAAATCAAGAGTAGAAAAAGCCTCTGAGCAGAGGCTGCTGATTTGTGAGAGGCTTTAGCAGGGTCAGTGCCCCACAGCCAGCCCACCGTGGCAGCACACAGGGCTCTGTGGGGCACAGAATTGTCCCAGCATGGGTGGCTGTCCCCTGCTCGCCTCTGTCCTGCTCACAGAGGCTGCTGGGACACAGGGCAAGCTGAGCTGCTTGTAACCTGCTGGTGAGGGGGGTTGAGCAAACTTGGCTGAGCTGTTAGAAGGAAGGATCCCCTTACCCTGCACCTCCTGGAGGTCAGCAGCCTCCAGGCAAGGATGGTGGTGGAGCAAAAGAACCTTTTCCACCAGGGTAAGCATTTCTGCAGTGCCCCCCCAGCTGGGACTGTATGAAACATGGGGGGAACATGTGTTTTGAATGGTCAGGTTCATCAGCTAGCTGGAAAGAGTAAAGGTCTTTATTTGTTGAACAGAAATCTGTTACAATGCACAGCGTGTAACAAACTTCATGTTTAAAGTGATATTTGGTTAAAAGCTCTGTTTTTGGTGTGTCCTAGCATTATCAAAGCAAGGCTGACCCTGAACCCATTCTCCTCTTGCCAAGGAACTTGCTCTTGTCCTCAGACCCATTAGACACATTTTGGCTTCTGAGGAGTCCTATTTCTGGCAGTCCTATTAAATAAATTGTATCCAAAACCTCAACACTAATTTAACATTATTCCTTCTAGATAATTCATTGTTTCAACCTGTTCCTGATATTCTTTTTAAAACTTTAATGAATATGTTGACAGGAAGTAAACTGGTCTGCTTACCATCAGCATGAGAAGCTGTGTAAGCAGACCAGGTAAATAAATAAAATCAGTTGTGGCAGTGAAGAGGCTGTTTAATATTATATTATATTTATTTGTAAATAAAGTATTGTATACTACAATTATTTCTAATAATTACAGGGATCAGCTGTCATGGCAGTGGCTGGCATTGATGGATTTTATAAATACCCAGGCTATTAATGCCCTTATAAATACATGTACCTGACACATTTCATTGTTAAACAGTGCTGTTCATGTTCTGGTAGAGGCTGAGCTCAGGCTCAGCTACCAGAGTTCTCAGTGGGCTGCTGCAATGGGATTCTGGGGGCTGTTGCAGCCTCCTCTCCCCATCCACCCTCTGAGCTGACAGTCAGGGTGCTTTGGGGTGAAATCTGTGCTTTTCTGAAAGGTGAGTCTCCCCCTTGGCAGGGATGTAGAGGAACAGATTGGTTTCGGGGGGATCTGCTTTGGCTGGGAGCAGCCTGAGCTCTGCCTGGCAGCTGAGCAGTGCAGGATCACATCAGCCAAACCCTCTGTCCTACTCAAATCTGATGAGGGAATGTTCCTAAAGACTTCCACTGACAGCTTTATGAAAAAGAAAGAGATGTCTAGAGAGTAGATAAAAGCTTTTACCTTCCTAATTCATAGCTTTTAAATTGCAATTACAGTATTCGGCAAGTTTTCAAATATTTAATTAAAATGTTACCCAATGCTGAAAAGGAGCCTTTTTAAATCAAAATGATTAGTGAATCACAGATGAAATCTACTCCTAAGAAAGGGAGAAACCCTTGGATCATTGTGATATTGCCAGCAACCATTTTCTTTTCAGAAATATATCCTATTGCTTCCTGAAATTAGACAGGTCAAGGACTTAGAATTTCACACCATAAAACAGACTTGCTATTCTCCCAATAATGTCTCAGCACCCACCAGTTCTGGTTTTGAGTCACCTTTCTTGGAAATAGACATCCCAGATGATGTCAGAATACCAGATAATGCCTCTTGCCATTGTTGTCCAAGTGTTTATGTCCTGGAAATGTTTTGTTCTCTGTCTCAGAAGATGCATGCCAGGGTTTGGGTCTGTTTCCTGGGGTTTTTGTAGGGTTGGTCAGGGCTTGTTCTCTACAATGGCACATACTTGTCCTGTGACTCCGTGTTACATCCAGATCTTTCTGCTGCTCTGTTGTTTCAGACTGGAGACCTCTTCCCTGATGGCTGAAATTCTGATTGTCAGTCCCCATGATGAAAGTTCTCACTGTGACAGCATTTCATTCCATTTATTTTTTCTGAATCCTTGGGTTTATCTGTTGCTTCTATTTGATAGTTCAAACTTCTGTATTGACAATGCCTTCCCAACTGATATCATCTGCAAATTTGAGTAGTAGTCTGTTCCAGGGTCATTACTGACTACAGTAAAAACACAGATTTTCCCTGGGTTATTTCTGGGCTATTGTATCAGTCTGATTCTGGAATGTTGCTGTGGCAGTCCAGAGGAACAGATTGTCTCACTGGCTGTGGCTCTCCCAGCTTTGCTTGGATCCAAAAGCCTCCCTTATGGATTGGTTCTCATGCTCAAGGCAACTTCCACTGCAAGGACTTTGTATTGCAGAGCTTGTTAATCAATCTTTGTGCAGTGTGGGAGTCAGATCAGATTCTGTTTCACATCCTGGTAACTGCAGTCAGCCCTTACAGCTGATGGGAGAAAGTGTTTCATTAACATGGAAGAATCTGTGGCGCTACAAGACATTTTTCCCATATGTAGATGTTAAATATTCAGGCTTTTTCAGAGCTTGTGGCCTCGGCACCTCTCTATACCCAAATGATGGCCCAGGCACGTGGGCAGTGCCCTGGGGTGTGGCAGCTCTGGTGTCCCCATGAGTCTGTGTTCAAGAGATGAACATCCTTGCCATGGGGCTGATTTCAGGGCTCGTTTCCAGGTGGAGCTGTCTGGAAATATGGCTTGGTTTGGGATTCAGCTCCCTGCTCTTGCTGCTGCTCCCCAAACCCTGGCCTTGCCGTGGCAGGCTGCTGCTGTGCCCCTGCTGGCAGGGCCAGCTGTGTGACCAGCAGGGTGGGTTTGGTTTGTGTGCAGAGAGTGGAGGGAGAGGAATGCAGGCACTTGGCAATGGAGCACGCCCCATCTCCAGCCCAACAAATGCCGTGTTCTTTGGGTTTTTCCTTGCAGAATTAATGATGACCCTGGGGTCCTTAACATTTGAAACAGCAGGCAATAGCTCTCTCCCTGCACAATCAGGCTTTGTGTTGACGTGTGGAGCGTGCAGTGAAGGGGTGACTGTGTTCAGAGCAGCATCGCACACACGCGTGGCTCCTCACATTGCCAAGCAGTGAGGACCATCGGGCAGATCTTGTTCAATCCAGTCCTTTTTCTGCCACCATCACCACAGGCTGATGGAGAGGGATCTTGATGAAGCTGTTGCTGAAGACAGGGGGTTGGAAATGTCGGGTTTGTCCCTGGAGCTGCAGTGGGGCTGAGTAATGCTGTGATCTCCTGGAGCAGCAGCAAGCAGCCAGCCTGGCTCTGAGAGAGGGGCAGTGAGTGATGAGGGCTGGGGCTGCCTGCTGGCACAGCTGCTGACAGCCACACAGTTTGATGTGGGATGTGGAAAATTGGGCTCCCCAGAGAAGCAGGAACAAGCACAAGGGTATTTTCCTTACGAATTAAAGCCTAAGAAAAATGGCTTTGCGTAAGAGCTGTTCTTTCTGAAGTGTGAGTTACATGTGTTTTCTTTGATTAGACTGAACTGGGTTTGAGACAAGCCCAATCCTTCACCCTGACAATCTTCGTGTTGCTCTGGAGCTGTGAAATGTAGAAAGACCAGGAAAACACAGCAGATGTGAATTTAGAGCAGGTTTCACCAGAACTTGTCCCTCCTTTATGACAATAGACACAAGATTTAGAAGTCCTGGCCTGTTTTCCCACTGCTGTAAAACCACCGTCATTACAAATGTTCTGAGTTTAAAACAAATAATTTGGTAGTGAATCGAGTTTTCAGAATGATGGTCTTGTAATTATTTTATAATTTGATAATTTTTGTGGAACCAATTTCAGCTGAAATTTGATAATTTGATAATTTGATAATTTTTGTGGAACCAATTTCAGCTGAAATTTGATAATTTGATAATTTGATAATTTTTGTGGAACCAATTTCAGCTGAAAGGGACCTCATTTTTAGTAGAAAAGTGCTCCAGCTGTCCAGTGCCCTGCTCAGAGAGACTTTGGGTCTGTGCTCTGGGGCTGGGACACCTCCAGAGAAGGGGACCCACATCCCTCAGGATGTGGGAACTCTGGGTGTGCTCATCTCCATGGCAGTGTGTGTCCAAATGGAATTTCCCATGTTCTCACCTGTGCCAAACAAGCCTGGGACTGATGCCTTGGGGTGGCTCCCCAGAACAGAGGCTGGACAAGGTTAAGAGAATAAATTAGGTTATTTATTAAGGCCTTCAGTAGGCACACCTTGGGTAGCCAGGGCCTCCAAGGGGCTACACCCAAAATGGTCACAGATTTTCACACTTTTATAAGTCTGGTCCATTTACATATCAGGGGTTAATCCTGCAGTTACAGCTTCAGGTAGTGAAGTCATTTACTCCAAATTTGCCCCCCTACCAATTCGCTGTTGTTTGCATCTCTAGGGGCCTGAGCCAGTGAGGTGTCCTTGATTCCCAGGCCTGGAGAGGAATTGTTGTGTCTGAATAAAACGGGAGAACAGCAGCTGACAGGCTGTGGAGTTTTAGAGTTATACACTAAAGCAGTACAGGATCTGGAAAATATTAAAAATTCTAAAAGCTAAATGCTAGGGCACAGTGTGGCTCCTCTTCAGTGTGCCCTGTGGGGCTCCAGCTGTGGGGAGCAGCTGTGGGGAACAGCAGGGCTCCAGCTGTGGGG
>VZRH01007245.1:1124514-1188049 GCA_013397555.1 Urocynchramus pylzowi | reverse complement strand
GGGCTCCAGCTGTGGGGAACAGCAGGGCTCCAGCTGTGGGGCTCCAGCTGTGGGGAGCAGCTGTGGGGCTCCAGCTGTGGGGCTCCAGCTGTGGGGAGCAGCTGTGGGGCTCCAGCTCAGCCCTCCTGGGCTGGGCAGCCCCAGCTCCCCTGGCTCTCGGGGCATTGCCTGCTCCAGCCTGGGCCAGCCCAGCTTGGTGGCCCTGGCCTGGCTCCAGAGCAGCATTATCCTTGGCTTGGGCTCTGCTCTCCCTTGGCTTCCCACCTCTTAACTGGCATGCTCATGAAAAGATTTTTCCCTTTTGGCATAATGAAGGGGATGCTGCCTTAATTGGTTCCCTTCAGATTAGTGATTTGAATAAAGCATTGCTGAAAGAGAAGCAGAGCATTTCTCCCTGCTGAAATAGATCATCACCCCTGTGGTGCTGCTGGAGCAGACCAGGCTGGGATCTCTCTTTGCAGCTTCTTGACATTACTTTTAGATGTTTTTCCTAATTTTGAGGTACCCTTTGGGGGCTGGGGACTTCCTTTCTTTTTTTTTTTTTCTTTATTTCCTTTTTTTTTTCTCCTGGGAATTTAGGATTTTTTAATTATTTATTTAGGAGCCATGAAAATCTCCCCAAAATGGGTTTTAACAAGTGTGTAATTGGATAATTTGACAACTGGTAAGCTGAAGCCCCAGAGATCAGGAATTACACTTCACCACAGAATAGTGGTTCTTCATGTAGAATTAATTAGATTTCCTCTAGATTACAAGTAGTAAGAAGAGTAGTCAATTAAGAGAATTATTCCCTGACTTTTCCATCCTTCTTCCAGCCAGTGGTTTTAAAAATTCCTTTTCCTATGTGAGATGTCCTCAGAGGCAGGATGCCAGTCAGAGGACGAGGGCCAGTGGATTGAAGATTGACCAGGACTCAGAGGAAGTGGCAGCTGCTGTGTGTCACCTTGTCACCTTCTGAGGGGCTGCTCATCCCTGGAGCTGGGGAGCTCCTGGCTCCCAGAGGGCAGCAGCCAAACGGGGCCAGGCTCCTGGCGAGAGGAGAGTGCTGTTTTCCAGCAGCACTGCTGAGTCAAACACGCTTATCCCTCCCCAGCTGGGTTGGTACAAATGCCTGTGGAGCTGCTGCAGAGCTGGGCTGAAACCAACAATGATAATTCCTTTTTTGTTGGGCCATTCTGAACCCAGCTCGCTTCCCTGGTTCCCTTCATCACCTGCCCATGCAAAAGGAGCAGTGGCACTGTCACAGAAGGGGTTAAAAACGTGGAGGCAGAAGCCACTTAAGGCAGAGTGGCTGTGGCAGGGACAGCTTTGGGGACAAACACTGGCAGTAGGCTAAAAGATCTGTAGGACAGGGCAGGGAGAGTGTGGGAAAAGGGTGGCAATGTGGGAAGCCCCCAGTGTGGCCAGTGTCCCTGGAGCAGGGCCCAGGGCTCGGCAGGGCAGGCTCAGCTCGGGGGCTCTGAGTGCCTGGGATGGGCTGAGGAGCTGCACAGGCTGGGTTTGTGTGCAGGGGGCTCTGAGTGCCTGGGATGGGCTGAGGAGCTGCACAGGCTGGGTTTGTGTGCAGGGGGCTCTGAGCTGCCTGGGATGGGCTGAGGAGCTGCACTTGTGTCTCCTCTTTGCAGGGGGCTCTGAGTNCAGTAGGCTAAAAGATCTGTAGGACAGGGCAGGGAGAGTGTGGGAAAAGGGTGGCAATGTGGGAAGCCCCCAGTGTGGCCAGTGCCCCTGGAGCAGGGCCCAGGGCTCGGCAGGGCAGGCTCAGCTCGGGGGCTCTGAGTGCCTGGGATGGGCTGAGGAGCTGCACAGGCTGGGTTTGTGTGCAGGGGGCTCTGAGTGCCTGGGATGGGCTGAGGAGCTGCACAGGCTGGGTTTGTGTGCAGGATGTGCCTGAAAGCAAGAATACAAGGAGATCTTTGATCTTGTGTCTCCTCTTTTCCCTTTCTCTCAGCCTGGATTTGTGTGGGGCAGCAGAGAGCATGGGAGGGTTTGGAGGGGATGAAGGAGCTTGGGCAGGCAGGGATGATGATGGTGCTTGGACAGGAAGGGATGAAGGAGCTTGGGCAGGCAGGGATGAAGATGATGGTTGAGCAGGAAGGGATGAAGGTGGTTGGACAGGCAGGGATGAAGATGGTGGTTGAGCAGGAAGGGATGAAGGTGGTTGGACAGGCAGGGATGAAGATGGTGGTTGAGCAGGAAGGGATGAAGGTGGTTGGACAGGCAGGGATGAAGATGGTGGTTGAGCAGGAAGGGATGAAGGTGGTTGGACAGGCAGGGATGATGATGTTGCTTGGGCAGGAAGGGATGAAGGTGGTTGGACAGGCAGGGATGATGATGTTACTTGGGCAGGCAGGGATGATGAAGGTGCTTGTTTGGGCAGGCAGGGATGAAGCAGAGCAGCCAGCTGGGATTCACGTGGATGTTTGAGTCACACCTGGACCTCCCGAGGCTCCCTCTGGTTTCAGGCACCTTCCCCTCTGCCTGGGGAGGAATTCAGACTGTGCACTGTGCACAGGGGTGTTTTGAGGGGCTCCCAGGTGTTGTCAGGAGCAGCAGCACAAGCACAGGGCCTCCAGAGCCTGGTCCTGCTCCCCTTGGAGAAGGGGCAGTGGAGAAGTGCCCAGAGGGAGAGGACGTGGACCCAATCACCCAGAGTGAAGATTTCAGAATTTAATGTTTCCTGACTGCAGAGAAGATAGATTTTATAACAGCACATCTGTTTCACTTTTATTGTGACCTTCAGAGAAGGGATGAGGAAAAAGTAAAACAGGAAATCCGTACAGCTGAGATTTTGGAATACCTAATGTTGTTTTATAATCGCTGATGTCATTTCTAATTGTGAGGAGAATACAAAAAAAACCCAACAACATCAAAATGTGGAAAGTGCTCATTTAAAAAAGCTTGACATTTAAAGAGACTAAATTATAGGCATATAAGAAATGTAAATGTTAAATAGAAAAAGTCTGGTTCTTTTTCATACCACTTACTAGTAGTTCTATCATAAAATAACAGAATCACTACCCTGGAGTGGGAGTCTGCAAAATTACTCCCCTGGAGACACAGTAGTTACAGTTCAAAGTGACTTTGCCTGCAATGCTAAACTTCTATTTCCTACACCCATCAGCTCCAAACAGAGGGAACATCAATATTGAAACCACTCTACACCTGGCCTGAAAATCAGTTCTGAAAGTTATTTGAAAATAACTTGCTGGACTTTCAAGTGTTCCAACTGGCTGTAAAACCCAATAATTGTTACATTGTATAGAAATATGAAACTTCCATAGTTTGATAAGGAAAGACAATACACTATAGTGATGAAACTTTCCATTGTAATTCAGGGTAAAAATTCCAAATTCTGGTTGTAATATTTGTGAGGCAAACCAGCTTTGAATTTAAAAATAATTCTCCCTGTTTCAGTGAAATGAAGGTGTGTTGTTTTCACATGTTTATTTTCTCTTTGATCTTAAAAAGATGTCAGAAAATGGAATTAAGTTTCCTTGTCAGAACTGGGTACAATCTAATATATGTATATAGCTCTTTGCTGATAAGGTGATAACAGGAACCACTAAAAAAGTGAAAAGTTTAGACATGAGGGGGAAAACAAAGCATTTCAACATTTAAAACAGAGAAGAAAAAAGCTGAACATATGTAAAAATATGTAAAAGTATACATCTAATTTTGTCCTAAACAGGAGCAGAAAAGAACTGATCTGTACTGCAGCTGGCATCCAAGAAACCACAGCTCTCCTTCTTTGGGGACTTGGTTGGGCAGATGCAGTAAAAGCCAGTGTCAAATTTTATATGTTATTGATGTGTTTTCTGTTCTGTGGTCTGTCAAATGAGTTATGAATTTCTTATTGTAAAAAACTTAAATTTTTTTAGACTTGGCTTTCTGGAGCGATTCTGAGCTTTGTCTCTCAGCTTTGTAGCGTGAATGGGAGTCTTCAGGAGGAGGCAAAAGTCCAGTTCCAGTTATCTTCATCTTTAATTTCTCTTTTTCTGCCTTAAAGTAGGAAGAATATAAAGAATGAGAAAGTGTGGTGTTGGTGTGTCATGGATTGTGAAATCAATACTATTCTATTTGCCATCTGTATGGCAGTTGTGTTCTGTTAAGTGGGCAGTTTTCCTTATCTCTTCCACAAGCACTCCTCCCTCCAGGCAGACATCTGCTGATAACAGGCTATTGAATGTCAGTGCATGACTGATAAGAACTTTAACATCCCATTGTGAGATGCCCCGCCCAGAGGGAGGAGCCAAGCATTCCTACAGGGATAGAGCTGGGAGTCTGCAGAGACAGCACAGCTCTTGCTGGGTTTTGCTCAGAAAGAGAATTCCCCCTTTTCAACTGGATCAGCAGAGGAAGATCTTCACCTTTCCTTCGGTAGGATTTTCCTGCTCCAACAGAACCACACCTGAGGACTGAGTCCAGGAAGACTGCAGCCACAATTCCAATTGGACTGAGACTACACCCTGACCAACTGGGTGTCAGGTTGAGTTCTGACTCTGTCTGTGTTGTTTTAATCTACTGAATTTGTTTATTTTATATTTTTATTTTTGGTTTTTTGTTTCCGTAGTAAAGGACTGTTATCCCTGCTCCCATATTTCTTGCCTGAGAGCCCCTTGATTTAAATTTTATAGCAATTCGGAGGTAGGGGGTTTACATTCTTTATTCCAGGGGAGGCTCTGGCCTTCCTTAGCAGACACCTGTCTTCCCAAACCAAGACATGGTGTTTAGCCAGAACAGGAATGGACTATTCAGTGAGTTTGAAGATGGGTTCCTTTCCTTGCTCCTGTTTTCCTTTCCATGTGTCTCCACAGCCTTGTTTAAATCATGCTCGCTGTGAGGAGAGGCTGCTTTAAATCTGATATTCATGTGCAGTGTCCCCAGCAGCAGGGCTCGGGTTTCAGCTGCGTGGGCTGGCTTGCAGTACAATGCTAACAATTAGACACGAGCAGGCTGGAGGGTGGAGAGTGGCTGCCTGCTCAGGTTTGCAAGGGGGCTTGAAGCAGCAATTCAGGATGCTGATGATGAGACCTGCTGAACAGGATTCTGAGCAATAAACTCACATGGTGGGGGGAAAAAAGCCAAAACCTTCAGTGTTTGACAATAGTTCAGCTGTTCCTCGCTGTCTGACGTGGCAATGGGGTGATGTCCAGCCTGGCAGCTTTTTGTGTCTTGCTTTCAAGAAATGCCTGTGCTCAGAGGGTGCTGATGGCCCCAGTCCTGGCCCAGCAGAGCTGCTGGGTGCCCTGCTGCTGTCCTTGCTGGGAGAGGGGCAGTCAGGGGCAGGGATCTCACCTGTTCATTGCAGGAGGAGGATCTGCCATGTTAGCCTCTTCTGGTGACATTTCTACTTAAAAGTAAGGTGTGGAAAGAGAAGGGGTTTCCAGGTGGAAGAAGTGATTCTTCTTCCAGGATAAACTCAGCCTAATTAATTACCTGAGGCAGAGGAAGGCAGTGGTTCTGCAGTGCAGATCAAAATTCTCATTTCAGGCATCCCAGAGCTGAGAATGAAGTTCAATCTCAGGGAAAGGGAAGTTTTGTTCATATTTGGGACTGGAAATCATAAAGAACTGGGCTAATGACTGGAAAAGATTGGGAAATTTCCTGCACAAAATATTTTCCTTTAATTTCCACACATCCCAATGATCCAGATTAACAGTCTAGGAGGAAGCATCATCAGGGATCTCTTAGAGGATTGAGGAGGCAGGTTTTATTGCCTTGTCCATGTCTCTAATGGTTTCTCACAGTCCAAAAGACTACAGAAATTGAGGTAAGAGGATGTGCTTTTCTGTTTCTCCTGATAACATTGCCCGGGGATATCAGTGAAGAACACAATCTGTGGAGAAACTTGGAAAATTCTCTAGTAAAGGAAGAACAGCAATTGGTTTTCTTGTCTTTGCCATTTATCAGGGGCGCTGAGGTTCCTCTGTGGAGCTCTCTCTCACCTTTCCCTGCCCTGTCACAAGCAGAGGCTGAATGAAACAAAAGCCAGCACTCTGCTAGAGACCTTGAGAGCTGACCTGATTCCATCCCTGGTCATTCCCTCTGGGCACTGCACAGCCAGGCTCCCTCTGCACCCCCCTGTGGGTGTTCTCTGCACCAGGGGTCCTGTGGGACCTCACACAGCTGGCCAGTGCCACCTCTGCAGCATCTGGCTGGCCACCAGCTGCCCTGTCCTTGGTGAGCTGGCTCAGAGCCAGTGGCCTCAAGAACCAGATCACCCCCTTGGCATCCCCAGGGCAGAGCAGGTGGTGGTGCTCTGCTCCTGTGTTTGGTTTCTATTTCTGTCCTTTCCAGGTTTATAGAATTTCTTGTTGCTTTCTGGAGTGGCCAGCAAGGAGGCACTTTAAAGTTCAATGACTTTTTAGTAATGGTTTGGTTCTCCTTCCTGAAAGAACTTTGTTATCCACATCTTAATTGCAAGAATTGTTGCTGCTGCTGCCTGAAAGCAGTTAGAATCTTCTGGGAAAAAGACTTAGCAAGGAGCCAAGCTATCAGTCAACCACATTGTGGTACATGTCTGGGGCTGTCTGTGCCTGTCAGTTGTAGATTAACCAGGTAAAGCTCCTTGTGCTGTTCCCCAGCTGAGGAGGCAGCTGGGTCACCAAAAAGCAGTTTGGCTGTACAAACACAAAGCTCTCCTGGTAGAGCTGTTCTGGGATCTTTTTGTTGCTTTTCATGCTTTTGATCAGGGTGTCTGGCTGAAGGCTGTTGTGCAGGTCTCCACATCCTAATCCCCACACTGGGCAGTCTTAGAGTAACAACAAATTCATTCTTAAAACACCCAGGGTATTGATATGTAGTCACAACAATGCTATGGCATTTAAAACCCAGATTGCAAGTGGGGATTTAATGGTGAAAAAAAAGCATTTGCTACCTCTGAGAAACCACCTGACACTTTGGTTGTCACAGGTTCTGGACAAGACCAATTACATAACTTAAACCATGGCAAAGAAAAGCCCTGATATGGAAACACATCTTGGGAGCATTAGGTACAGAGTCAGGAGAAGGGACGTGTAATTTCTCCTCTGACACTGGCTCTCTACATGTGCTTCAGTAATTCTGACACAGCAAAGGGATTTCCAAACCCAGCTGACCCTCCTGTACATCCCCTCCTCACTTGAGTCAGGGCACCTTTCTTCTGAAGCAGCACAGGTTTTACTCAAATAACCTTTGTCAAACCGTTTGAATCCCTCCAGCAGAAATTTCACAAAGGCTGAGAATGGGAGAAGAATTTGGATGCTCTGGTAAACCAAACCCACTAATTACCTTACCTTCATACCTGTCTTCCCACTGCCCTCTGCTGGGAAGTTCATCCAGCCTTCCCCTGGATGGAATTTGATCACACTTCAGTCTTTGCCCTACACCTGTGAACATCTTCGTGGTAACCTTTATGTGGTTTGCAGCATCCCTGGAAGAGGAAAGGATGCCCAGTCATGCCCTTTCAAAAGTCACTACTTCCACCAGAAAATGTGCATTTGTAACATTCCTTTAGTAATGCTAATTGATGCACTGGAAGGACATGGGGTGGTAGGAAGGAAAGGGAAGGGTGGGGATGCAGCAGCAGCTGCAGTATGTTCTGTTAGCAGAGTGACATTTAGAAATACCTGCCACTGGACTCTTATCTCCTCTCATTCTTTCTTTTTTATCTTAAATGGATTCAATCAAGAGTTGCTTCATGGAAAAATAGCTCAAAGAAAGCATTTAACTTATTTCCTGGTTTTAAAAGTCTTTATGCTAAGAAGCATTGAAGAACAGTGTAAGTGTGTAAGTGCTTAGAGGTACTTCCAGACTAATGTGAAATTTATTTCCTACCTATGCAAGAGAGCCCCAGCCTGGGACTGGTCCCCCCATCCCTCCAAATCCCACTGTGGGAGGGCCTGGAGTGAGTTCCACATTCCTCCTTCCTATCAGGGCCAAACATCACTTCCAAAATCTGTGTCTGTTTTGTTGTTGGATGCTGGTGGAAGGAGCTTTCTGTGATTTCTGGGGAGCATCTGGACCTTGGTTAGACCAGGCTGGTGACCCCCAAACCCACGGGAGGCATTAGACCAGCAGCTTGGGTTTGGGCTCCATTTTGATGTTTCACTTCATGAGTTTGACAAATAACTTTAAATGTCAACCTATGAAAAACCCCTGTGGAAGACAAGTGTTAGACCAGCTGCACCTAAAGGGAGCATTTTACCTGTCACTGTGGCCATGAAGGCAGTGAGAGAAAACTCTGTTAATGGGCTCTGATTGGTTTTATTTAAAGAAAGACTGATCCCTCTGTGGCCAAAGAGCAGCTTTTGTTTTGTTGTTTCTTTTTATGTCTGTCTGATTCTCTTTCCACATCCATTCTCTGCCTTTTGGTTGGAACTCGGGAGGGAAAGGCCAAGTGAACCTTTCCCACCTCGCTTGCATAAACGGTTTGTGTTTGTTGGAGAAGTCCTCAGCATTGAGCAAATGGAATTATTTATGGCAGAAGAGGAGCACAGGAATATGTGACTACACTTCTTTATGACTGCAGAAATTACTTGCAGCTGCCCTCATGTATGCTGTTCACAAGGCAGTTGACAAAATGATTGATTTTCAGAATTCGCTGGAAAGAAATGAAAATAAGCTTATTAATAAAGATATCAGTAGAAGAGCTCTGAGCCACAGGCCTATTGACTTGTTCCTCCTGACCAGACTCCCAGCACATCATCAGCTCCCTTTTGGAACCACTCGGGACAGAATCACTCCCAGTTCAGAAGTGTTCATGTGAAGAGATTGATGCCCTACTTCTGCCCTGGATATCAGTGTAGGAGTGTATGAAAAGATCATCAGGTGATCTTCAAAACGATTTTAAAGGATTGAAATTGGTTATTTTTCTTCATGTGGGAGTGTCATTTATATTGCTTCTTGCTAGAGGCCTTCCATAGGAAAACATGAACTGAGCTTCAAAGGTGTCTGTATATTTGCTGTTTTATTTACTATTTCTAGGACTAAACCAGTGGGATTTAATATTTTCCTGGATGTCTGCAAAGCACAAAACCTTTAATGCAGCCTTGGCTTGTGAAAGATTTCCTTCTGAGTCACACCTGGAGGGGAAAGGGAGGGCCAAGGAAAGAAAGGCATTTGTCAGCTATTAGTTTAATCCAGGTTTATTTAGAGAACAGGTAATAAAAAGAAACTCATCCATCTGTACCTATGAGTTCTATCTTGGTAGCTCTGTGTGTCATTGCTCAGCAGAGGCAGGGCTGGTGTGTTGTTGTGCAGATACTCTGTTCACCAGCACAGGGTTTGATACACTCACAGGAGACTGACTTTTACTGCTCTTGCCTCAGCAAAGAGGCAAGCCAAGTATCTCAGCTTGTGGATATTACTATTGATTTGTAGACCATTTCTTCTCATTTTCTTAAAAATGTGAATTGCCAGGTGTATTTTCAGTTACCAAGCAGATCCTAGTGCATATGTAATTTCTGTGATCATAGTGATGTCAGGTGCTTGCAGTCAGCCCTGGCAATGGATTATCTGGGATCAGCGTTTTGGGGATGAGGTTCCTCCAGGAACACTTGTGGGGTGTCTTTAGAGGGTTGCATTTGGCTGCCAAGGATTTGGTGGGCAGGACAGAGCAGGGCTCAGCCCAGCAGCCAGGGCTGCTTGGCACATGCAGAAGTGAATGTTCACACTGCAGGCTCCAGAGGGCATGAACTGTGACCTGGAAACATCCTGGCTGTTTAAATATAGCCCTCTCTGCATCTTTATTTTATAAAGCAGAGATCAACCTGGGCAATGCTTCTCTTGAGCATCGCTGCAGAATAGATGGGAGCAGTCAGAGCATGAGAAATCCATTTCCAGAGGGTATCAGTAAACAGCCTGCTCTGCCTGGTGCACCTCCAGAGAGGCTGCACCCCCAGAGCCCCATTTCTGCAGGCAGAATAGGAAATGACCTCTGCAGGGCCTGGCTGAGGGCACAGGTGCCCCCTCCCAAATACTAATGAGTCTATGCAAATGCTGGGTGCAAGGGAAAAAAGCAGCATCCTTTGAAAATTTATCCCTTTGGACCAAATCCTGTCCTTGAATATGCACACTGAATTTCCATTGTCCTTGGTAGGCTGTGCATGAATACACTGGGTAGAAGAATTTCATCCTTAGATTTTCCTTTCTTTTCTGCAGCTTCCTGCAGGTTTTTGTTTTCCCTTGGTTTAACTAATCAAAGCATTCTTGCATTAAAGTGAATTTCTTGAGACCATTTACTGCTTAGTTTAAAATTATTATTCTTGAAAATCAATTAAATGAGGTGTCTACCATAATAAAATAAAAATTTTTGCTTTATTCACCATGTATTTGGTAGGTGGCTGATACAATGGCTTTAGAAACTGTGCCATGTGTAGTTACAACTGAGTGAACTTCCACAGAACACAGACATGGGGCACAGATCATTGGCCTGAAATCTTCAACAATAAGTAGGAGTTCCATATGTTAACTTGAGCATCGACCTTTTGCTTTGTTGAGCAGAGGATCTGCAAATTAAATACCAATCAGTAATGAGAAATAGCCTGGTATTTGAGCAAAACCAATCAGCTGGAGCCTGGGCAGACTAAAAGAGATTGGATTTTTATTTTTTTAAGGCCACTGACTCCCACTGTTGTGAGCAGAGGACTTCCCCAGGACAGACTGGGTTGTGAAGGAGGTGCTTTGTGTTAATGTTGGTCTTCCTGGGTGTGATGAACCACCCTCACTGGGCAAAGATGAACATTTGTAATCACCAGTCTCTAGGTGCACCATTTAAACTCAGAATTAGGACCTTCAATGCAAGGAACATTTTGTCATCAGTCCTGCCTCTCATTTTAGTGTGAGGAGAGGAAGAAAGGAGATCTTTTCCATGCTGATTTTGGCTAACACTTTAATACTGCTGTTGAACTTCTCCTTTGCCCATCCAGGCTCATACAAACAGCCTTGGCTTTGCTTTCTTCTTTCCTGCCCACTGGTGAACTTCTCTTTTAACCTCAGCCTGTACCACTCCTCCCCCTGCCTGTTCTTGCCACAGGTGCCCTCTGCTCTCAGCTTAGGCAGTGGTGGGCATTCAGGTGGCATTGCCAAGGCCTTGCCTTTTCCAGCACCTGGGAGTGGGTAACAGACTGTGCCTGCCACATCTGGGCTCTGCTTCTCCCCACACCTGAAGCCAGCTTAGAATGGCAGTGTCCCTTGGTGTGGGATTTAATGCAGGAGGGAAGTCCCATTCCATGGAATCTTCCTTCCCATTCAGGAAGTTGGCCATTTCCTGCAGGTGTCAGTGGTGCAGACTGGGATGTTCTGCCTGTTTTCCTTAAGGATATCTTTAGCATGGATTGACTCTTTCTGTGTCCACTTGCTTTTCAGAGTGTTCATGTTGGAATGGCTTGTAAGCTATCTTAGTCCCATTGATACAAGCCTGTCTCTATCAGAGCATTAAGAAAAAAGATTGTTTAAGTGTGTCAATTATGAGAAGTCAATTTAAAAAATCCATGCTGTACAGCAAGTATGGAAACACCTCATTTGTTTGCTGAAGTCAGGTATTCAGGGGATACCAACACTGCTTTGTTGCCATCATTACAAAGCCTCTGCTGGGAATAATCAGAGTGTCTCACTCTCCATGACAGTTTTTTGGAAAGCAGCTTGTGACAGACTATTTAATGAAGCAGAAAGTGTAGTTGGGTTTGCATTATGGAATACTGACATGAAATCCCATTCTAAAAGAAAAAAAAACTCCTAACTTTCTAGCTCCTCTTCTTCAGATGTCTTCATTTAAATGCAAATAGCAGCTTCATCCACAATGAAATAAAAAAAGCCTCTTTTTTCCCTGGGAAACAATAATGAGGGTAAATTTAAGTAATTTCATTTTTGTAATAAGATAATCCTTTTCAGTGCTCATGGTAATATTATGATAAAGGTTGATTTTAAAATTATTATTTTTGAGTAAGGAAATGTATTTTTGGCTTTTGTAGAAGTAGGAATTCTGAATTCACTGTAACTCTGCCCAGATGCTGCTCCTGGGGTCAGGAAGTTCAAGGGTCTGATCTGGATTCCACCAAGCCCAATGGGCAGATAATCCATAATATTATCTGCAACTAAATCTTGTTCCACCTACACTTTATCTGCTGATGAAAAGGATGGTTTGGTTCTGGTGGGATTTCCTTGTGCTATTCGTGCCCAAGCAGCTTTCAGCAGCCCAGGTCTGGGGCACCTCCCTCATGTGCTGCCCTTAGGGCAGGGCAGGGAGATGACAAGCTGATGGTGGGCTCCTTGAACGGCTGGTTTATCACACACTGTCCCTCAGCATCTCACAGATCCTGGCCCAGACTGTGCCAAGGATGTCCAGCAGCTGCTGGGGTGGATCAGAGAATGTTGTGGTGTGCTGTATTTGCCTGACACTAAAATCCTGTACCTGCTGTGTTCTCTGCTCCCCTGAGAGGCAGTGATTCCAGCCTGCTCAGCTGCAGTGCCTCCACCTGTTAGCACCAGCTTCTGATAACTTCATCTGCAGCTCTCCTTCAGACAGTTACTCCAATCTTCCTGCATCTTGCCAAACTTTCAGCAGCTCTTCTCTTAGAAAATCCCAGGCAGAAATGATTCATCTCAATGGAGTGAGGTCCAGGGTAGATAACGTCCATGCAGAAAAGGAGTTAGAGCCTGAAGGTAAGAGGAATAAGAATTTTCTGCAACAGTTTAATATCCAGAACTGAAAATCTTGCTATGTAGCCATGGAAGGTCCAAAGGCAATAGGATATCATGGAATATAGATAAACAGCAAGGTGTTTCCAGCAGTCCAGAGAGCAAAATATACTTTTATTAATGTATCCTGTGTTTCTCAAGACTCAAATTATGAATGCAACTGCTACCATATGTCAGAACTCTTGTTGATACAGCTCCTGAAAAAGAATGTGCTCCCTGGTTTCCTGGGATTGTTCAGATCTACCCAGATGCCTTCAGTTGTCTGGGGGGATTTTCTGTCTAAGAATAAGCACATGTCATTTTTTCAGCCATGTACAGATCTAATAGAAATGAGTGGGAAGATTTTTAAATCAGCAAGGACCATTTTCTGCAGCTGTTATTTATGAGTAGTATTAGTTCTAATAGCACTGTCAGCAACATGTATAGTGTTTTCTTGGTTCAGTCAAGTCTTTCAGGATATTTCATGTTCATGTCAGTAGTTCCTGGCTGATTCTTCAGATAACTGGGTTCTGTCATGCATTTTGAAGTCTCTCTCAGCTCAGCAAGAGGGCAATAACACGGGTTATGTCCAAGATGGTTACTGCAATATAATGTAGATATACATTACCTGCATTTTGGTTTTCTTTCTATCGCGAATTTTTCCATTGTTAGACTTTAATTTGCACATTAAACACATAGTTTCCCTTTATGAAGCCAGAAGGGTTTTCTTTGCAGTGAAAATGAGTGGCTCAATTACCCTCCTACTAATGGATAAAATGTAATTAACATTGTCTTGAGGCTAATTTTCATTTATGCTGCCATTCTGCGTAAGCTGAACATCATTCTCTGGAAAAAGTCAATGTGTCACTTTTATTAGCCCAGTTTGCACTTTAACACCAAGAAAATTAATTCAAGATACATTAATGTACTTAACTTGAAATCCAATGAAATGATCTGAGGACAGCAGATAACTCTAACGTGTCCTTTATGAAGTCATGCAGTTTGGGGGTGCCTGAAAATGGGGTCCTGTTTACAAGTGTGCACTTGGTGAGAAGGGCAGAGTGCAAGGAGCAGCTCCCAGCCAGCTGCTGCTCCTGAGCCCACCAAGGTTTGCACCCTTCCACACATGAACAGCCAGAAAACCTTTTTTGGGTGGACTTGCTTCCCATCAGTGTGTCTTCAAGGGCTAAAGCTGTGTGGTTGTGGTTGTTTTCAGGCCTGGGAAATATTGCCAACACGTGTTGCATCCCTGTAGCACAATGCAGAATGTTCAGCAATACATTTTGGGGCATATTTTAGTGTCTTAGAAGCCTGTAAGGAAAACCACTTCAGAAATACAGGCAGTGGGTCAAAGCCTTCAGTGATTTTTTCTATTCTGTATGCTCTTAAATATCTGCTCCATGCTGACATGAGTGAGACCACGAGGGGATTTGTGCTCTTGCTGGGATTTTACAGTCTGGTGTTTGTTAGGAAACATTTCTCCTCATTTAGTTTGTATTTTCCTTTGCCCATTTTAATCCTAAAGCTCCTGCTTGTAGTCCTCTCTAGGCCCCTCAACACCAGCCCTTTTCCTGCTTTTGTTTGGATGAGCCTCATTCCCTGCTCTGGGAGATGCTGTACTCTAAGTACAGAGTTCATCTCTCCTGAAGCACTGCTACAGACTCTTCCTAGCAATTACTCTGCTGCTGCTGCCGTGGTGCAGCTCACCCTGAGCCTGCTGCTGGACCTGTTCACCATCAGTGCTGCTACAGGGAGATCATGAACCTCTCCTTACCCTCTGTGAACCCACCCCAAGAGCCCTCTCCCAAACCAGAGTGGCCCAGCAGACCTCTGAAATCTCCCTCTTTTCCAAAGTGGCTCCTTGATACCTGATTTTTTGTTCTGGTTGCAAAAGCAGCAACCTGACTCTTAAATGTGTGTGGAAGTCAAGTGTTCTGCTCTTGTTTTTCAGTGCTTATGCATCCCCCATGGACAGGCGTTCAGCACCTGCAAAATTGAAACAATAATAACCCCAGTGATGAAGAGAGACTGTGTTGTGATTATAGTTTTGCTTTGCTCTCTATTGGGAGCACCTTTTTACAGCAGCAACCTCTGTGTGGAGCACTGTAAAAATAAGTGGGATGTGATGAAGGCGTGCCAGGTGTGCAGAGGGAGATAAACTCACATAGTTCTGTATCGTGACAGCAGAATAAACTGTTGTAGCAAAACATGCCTTTAAAAGAGGCTGGACGTTTCCACAGTGGAAAGCTCAGCAGTTTCACCTGAGAGGAGTGCAGGGCAGTGTCCTGAGAGCTCACCTTCCCCAGAGCTGGCTCTGCACAGAGCACCCCCACCAAAGGAGTGACTCTTGCCCCATGGAGAAAAGGCAGTTTGGGGCTTTGCCATTTTTTAGGTACCCTAGACCAGAGTTTGCATTAGATTCTGCAGAATATGGACGATAGCAGTATTCAGAGTAAACTTCCAACATATCTTTGAATTCAGGAGTAGTTCTCCATCCATCACCTGTCTCAGGGTGAGAAGACCAGGAACAACCACAAATCTATACTGAATGCAAAAAATAGCTATTATTGACAATCTTTTCCTTCTCTGCCTATTTTCAAGTCTGTTCCTAGGTGCAAGACAGGGACCAAACCCTGTGCTCTGCAAGAACAGTGCAGTGGAGGAGATGAAATCTCCCTGGCTGCTCTCACTGTGTGGAAGGAAAACTTCCTGTAGGTTCAGGGGCAGAGAGACTTCCCAGGCACTGCTGTGCCTCCATCTGCTTCCCAGTCCAGCCTTTCCAAGTGGCACCTGCACGTCGTGGTGGCTTTTTGGGAGCTGTGGGGAGTAACCCACAGCCGTGCTGCCATCCCAAGTCAGCGAGCCAGAGCCAGTAACTTCTTAATTGCATTTTGGCAAAAGGCATGGCAGCCACTAGGTACGTGGCACAGAATGAAACTTTAGCCCAGCTGCCTCATTTCAGCACATTTTCAGTGTTTCCAGCTCTTTAGGCTGAGCATGTGTTTTAATGATTTAGGTCCAAGTGCATCAAATATAGGAAGAAAAAGAGCATAAGCACTAAATCCAGAGATAAGGCATGGTTTGCACCAAAGCAACAGATTTCTTCCTCTTTTCTGGATTTGAATGTAGTTAGAAAAAGAAATATGTTCCAGAAGAAATCCGATTGCTCTGGCATTAAATATAAATATATATCCGTATGTGTGTGTGTGTTAGTGTCAAGGCTGTAAAAGGCCTGGCTGACAAAGGGAACATGAAAAGACACTTTCTGTTGTAATTCCCAGCCTGGTCCTGTGTACAGATAATGTTAAGAAGCAGCTTCAAAGGGCACATTTTCCTGCCAGGATCAGATCCTGGCAGGAGCCCTCAGCCCACCTGCCCCTTATTGTGCTCATTAAATCCCTGAGACCAATCTCAGCCCATTTCAGGGTCTGTCAGCATTTCCATCTCATACCCATCTCATGTAATGCACTGGCCCCTTCCTTTGTGCTGCACAGAGGTTATCAGTATGCTGTGGACACTATTGTATTTTACAATATATTTAAGAAGCAGCAGGATTTTAAATTTGCTGAAACAGTTTTGTCTGAGGTGGTGGATTAGCATTTCAAATACTTCTTTTGTGCTAACCTCTTGGGTAAACCCTAATTATTTAAAAGTAAAAAGCTTTCAGAAATAGATGGCATTGCTAATTGAAACAGTCACAAATGAAAAACTAATGTAAATGCTTTAAGTTAACCCAAACAATTTGTCTGTCTATAGGGAACATTACAGCAATCAGAGGCAGATTAACTATGGGGAGGAACAGAGGGAAACAGGGAGTCTGTAGCAACATTTACTAACTAGGAGCCAAAACTCATTTGTTACAAAAGCTATATAACCTCAGCCTTTGTGTTACCTGATGGTGTGAATTATTAGTGTACATTATGGGTATCTTGCAAAATTTCAGAATAGTTTTCCTAGAAAATGGCATTTTATTTTCCTATTAGGAAAAAACAAAACAAAACAAAAACCAGAAGACAATAAGAATCAAAAGAAATGTATTAACTTTGGACACCAAAATTCTGCCTAGTACTTTCAAGAAGATTAATTATTTTGAAGCAGTCCTTCAAGCTGATGTTTTAAATTTTTTTTTTTCCAGTAAACATGCAGGGTCACAGTGGTTTTAGACAGCTCATTTAATCTGCAGCTTGAATACAAAACACAATTCCTGCATGACCTGGCAGCCAGAGCCAGAAGGGATCCATCTCAGCACTGTTTGAGGTGTGCTGCCACACGAGCTGGGAGGTTTTTCCCTCCAGCAGCATCTCCCTGCACCCTGGGCTGGCCCAGGAAGGGCAGTTCATCCCCTGAGCATCTCCCTGCACCCTGGGATGCCCTGGGAAGGGCCATTCCCGCCCTCATGAGGGAATTCAGCCATCCCAGCTCCTGCTGCTCTCAGTGCATAAAGCAGAGGGGTGATGAAATCTTGTATCCAAAGGCCAGGCTCCAATTTATTAATTTCTTTCCCACTGTAGGGACACCTTCTTCTGTTCAGAACCTCTTTACCCACTTGCTGACCCTTGTTTCTGCCCTGGCTCTGTGGCTGCACCATTCCAAGCATGGGCCAAAGGCCACAGGAGTGGAAGCAGAGCCAATCTTTATTACCAGATTCCCTGGAATTCCAAACCCCTTCCTTGCAGAGCAGCAAGCCAGCACTGACACCTCTGTATTTCAAAACTGAGAGTGTATTCTTCATAGGGCTGGGGATAATTAAGAATTGTTCAGAGATAAGAGAAAAAAATGTTCTGGGTTGTAGTATTGAGTTCTATCCATCCATCCTAATACAGTTTCAGAGCAAATCCCTCCATGTCATGTAAGCAGAGCATTAAAGGAAACAGCACTCAAGATGATGCTGTAAAATGTGCTTTAATACCACAATCATTTATTATGCTCATGTTGTATCTTTCATAATAATAATAAATCTGAAAGCAAGTGTTTATGCAACATAAACCTGGCTTAAGGCAGACTGCCGAGTTTAGAAAGCTCCAAAAGCTGTTCAAAATCTCTCACAGGCTCTTAAAAAACTTAAATTCTCAGTGTAGGATTTTTTCAGTGAAAGCTCTTCCTTTTCCTCCTGAGGACAGTCTTTCCCTCAGGTGGATGAGAGGGATATTTTTATGTCCTGGAGCTTTGCTCTTTGATCTGTCTGAAAGCCTTAGGTTCCACCCAAAACTCCCAGGGTACCCAGAGCCTTCAGTGCACGTCTCAGACCCTCTGAGTGCAGTTTGGCTGGCTTGGCTCTCACAGGCTGTGTCTGCTGAAGGCTTTAATTGTGCTGTGTGTGCCCAGCAGTGCCTGCATTGCCACCAGATGGACATTCCCAGGGCCTCAGATGGTGGGAGCCTCTTATAATCCAATCTGCATTTGGCCAGAAGGACAAAAACACACCAGGAGCCTCTTGCTGTCCCTGTAGGGAGGTGGCTTTCTGGCTTTGGTTTCTCCTTCTTCACCATGCTGGAGCCATTTGTGTTTCTGGCTTCCATAGCTTCAAACAGTGCCTTGCTCACTGTCAGGGCCATCATCTGTCCCCTGTGACACCGAGGTGCCTTTGCTGTTAAATCCTGAGGGCAGACTGGGAGAGCAGCTGGATGTGCAGGGACACTGCACTGGGCAGGAGGGAAGCTGAGCTGAGGGTGGGACTGTGTGGGATGGGAGTCAGGCTCCTGTGGGACTTACAGAGCTCCCCTCTGCAGGGCTCACTGTCCCTTGCCATCACTGCAGGAGAGCCAGGCCCCAGCTGCTGGGCACTGTCCTGGGCTGGCAGGGAGTGTCCCCTGGCTGCCATCTGGCTGTGGCTGCTGTTACAGGACATGGATGGGTTTTTGGTGGAGCACACTCTGTAGGGTGGCAGCAGCTCTTTGTCCCTGCAGTGATCCTCACACATGTTCCTCTGCCAGTTTAGGAAATAACTGAAAGCAAAGCTTAGCCCAGGATACATCCCAGTTGGAGAGTATGGAAAAACCCCTGTCCAGCCAGCATTTGTTGTATTTATAACATTCTGATCCTTATTCTGGCAAGGCAGCCTGGCCAGGAACACAGGGGCTGGTGGAACCTCCCCTGGAAATGTGCTCTGAGATCAGCACTGCAGTCTGTGGAACACCTGGGGTTCGAAAGGAGCTGTGTACATTTCAAAACTGGTGTGCTGCTTCCAGCTCCCTCTTGCCTTGCTGGTGCTTCAGCAGGATTGCTCTGATGCTGGAGGGAGGTGAAGCCAGGGAGATGTCCCGTGTCACACCTGGAGCTGCAGGTACCTGTCACCACAAAGCTGTATTGACACTCTGCAAAGCCCCTGCCTCTCCCAGCTCAGGTCCTGTGCAGCTGACTGGCAATGGATTATATTGTGTATAATGAGGCATGATCTAGCCCAAGTATTTAGCATAATGGAAGAACAATAAATCATTCTGGAGCTGTCAGCATAAGATTTGGATGCTTTACATTACATAAATAAACAGTGCCTCATTATAGCAGGAGTTTGTGTGAAATCAGGAGGCAGGAATTGTATTACTTTGTTTCAATGGGTGATAATTATTTTAAACCATTGGAGTGAATAGGTTGTAATTCATTTGTACCTCCCTTTTGTCTGCTGCTGAAGAAGACTTGAGAAATTGCCGTGCTTGTGAGCAGTGCTGTGTGTCTGGCACTGATAAATGTATCAAACTCCAGCATGACTTTATCTGGGAAACAGATTTTGATAGCTTGCTAGGATTTAGGTCATTGGATAATTCAGTGCAAACTGCAAATCTTAATGCTATTGACAGAAGACAGAGCACAAATAGGCAGCACTTTCTATAAATCCCAGACCTGTAAGTAGCTCTCCTTTCACAGATTTATGGTAAATGTCCTTGAAAGCTGTTCATGAAAATGAGCACACTGGCTCTGGATTGACAGGTTGGCTTTTCAGATTCATGGCACCCACGTTTGCCCCACAAGATGTGTTGTAAGAGATCTGCTTTGTAATGGAACGTGGATCTGTGCAGAATACAAACTTTGTAGGATTTACAAACTTTCTAGGGTGCAGATCTGACATCCTCCAGTGCACAGGGAGAACTCCTCTGAAATTACTGGGGCCACATGGCTGCCAGCCAGATTTATCTGGGACTGGAGAAAGTTCCTCCTGCTCAGCTTTTTGAATGTTAAAACTCTAAACTGAGAGGCTGAGATGCACTCAGACACCCAGGAACGTGGTTTGTGTGGAGGAAAGAAGTCAAAGAAATTTTGAACATCAAAAGGAAGGGTGACATTAGGCGAAGAGATTAATGATTTTCTGGTACATTGTTTGGTTTTATTTAGCTTTAATTAAAACAAACCCCCAAAACAACAACAAACTGTCCTTCAAGCACAGAATAAGCCAGGTGTGTCCATCTTCTGCACAATGACTTTTTGAGTCTTTCTTTCAGAGGCTGGTCATCTCCTCCATGCTAGGAATAAATCTGACATGACATGTATGATTACAAAGTTTTTTGTTTTTTTTTTTTAAATTCACATCTAGCCTAGCATGAAACACTCTGTGACAATAGTGAAGTGACATATGTCACACCTCAAGGAGAGTGGAGACTGCGTGACAGACACTGCCTGGGCTCAGACTGATCTCAGTCCTGCTTTCTGACGTGCTGCAGTTGACACTCCTTTAATTCAGCTGTGGAACACAGAGGGGAAAAAAGCCTTTGCCAACCTCAGCACCTTCTCCAGCAGCTGTAAAAATTCCCAACACAGATGTCATGTGCTCTGCCACTAAAACACATCCCTGGGGCTTTAGTGTCATTTCAGTGAAAATCAAGGAAATGAATCCCACAGTTTGTTTTCTTTAGGACCCGTGGGTTGGCAAAGCAAGCTGTACTCATCAGACTCTTACCTCAGAGAGGAGGACGTTTGGGCACGTGAATTACAGCACCCTTGGTGTGCATTAGCACAGCACTGCTCTCTGAAGTGTTCATGGAACTTTTAGCAGGAACTTTGTGTTCAGGCCCAGCAGTTACACATCTGTAACTGCTGGAATTGCTGTAATATCTTGACAGATGGAGAAATCTAGGGGTTGTAGTATTGTATTAATATTTTTTTTTTGTCAGATTTAAAATCAATTAATGCCTGTTTTCTGCTTGTTCTGTGACCATGGAAGGTTCCTGATTTGAGATGCATGTTTCAGAGCTGCTCATTTCCCAGGAAAAATCAGAATAAGATTAGTAGGCGTGCAGTGTGTACATTATCTGTAATAGCTGTGCTCCCTGTGATCAAAGGCAGAGCTTTTCAATATGCAGTTGCACAGTATCATGATCAAGAGCTGGCAAGAATAATCTCATCAGATCCGTGTAGGCAGGGTGATAACAAGTTGTTTATAGAAATTAATAGTGTGAGCTTAAATTTTTAAGATTTTCCCATGAGTGTGCTTGACCTTTTCTTCTTCAAACACTGTCAGTTCATTTTCTGAGATTCTTTAGTTCTTCATCACTTACTTAGAGCCTGAAGACAGAGTTCAGGTGTCACCTCTTGGTCAGGTGTAACTATGGTAACAAGGCAAGAATCAGGGTTTGTGGTCTTCCAATGCATTTTTTGCCTGGGGTTAATATGACCTCAATATTGGCAGCACTTAATATCCCCAAGCAATTACAGAAGGAATTGAAAGAAAATGAATGAGGATATTGATACTGATAATTCTGGACATTAGAGACCAGCTAGGAAGGAAATGAAGTTCTGTGCTAGATGGGGAAAGCAGAAGTTGGGGTTCCACTCTCTACTTTTCTGAAGATCAGAGATGGATGGGACGTGGCCTGAGAGAGCACCTCAGCTCTCAGAGTTCTCCATTTGAAGGTTTAGTGCATCCTGGTCAGCAGTCTCCATCCCATGCTGGCTGGTGGCTCAGCTCTCAGCAGAGCTCCCCACTCTCAGCAGCACCCAGGGCTGCCAGGGGGGCTGGCAGCAGCAGGGGGGCAGGGCTGGGGCAGCCAGGCTTGGCTCCTCAGGTGAGCTCTGCTCTGCTCCTCTTCCACAGCCCTGCCACAGAGCTCTGATGCTGGTACAGCTTCTGCAGGAGAAAGGGCTCCCCTCCAGCCCTCCTGGGCTCTCATTTCTCCTTTCCCCAGCAGGGGTATCAGTCACACCTTCTTGTCTAAGTCACAGCCATGAGGGTTTAATCCCCTCATCCTCTGGGCTGCTTTGAGCAGCTCTGCCTGAGAGGACCTCAAACGTGCTGCCCCTCGAGCTGACAGAGTTCTGGCAGGATCCCACCAGTGTCAGGAGACTGAACGTTTTCCCTGTTATTTATTCAGAGGTAGATGGTATCAGTTCATTGCAGATGAGCTTCTGACACGGCTCTTTGCATTTGCTGTGTCAGGGTGGGTGCCTGAGCAGACCTGCTTGGGTGAAGCTGAGCTGTATCCACCTGCAGCCTCCAGCAGTCAGAAATACCATTCCTGCTTCAAGCCCCTGCTCACCACCCACGTGTGGCCTGCTGATGAATATGGATTAATTTGTGGTTTAAGTGTTACTTCTCTGATTGCAATATCTGGTCCTCCTCGTGAAATGGTTCGTCTGTTTTGTTTGTGTTATCAATGGGAATGCTTTGAAAATTGCTTTGGTGCTAAGGAGAGCAGGAGGAAAACATTGCTTCACGGTGAGCATTTTGAAAGAGTGTTTATACCCAGAGCATCAAGTTAATTTCCCCAACGAACAGGTTGAGCTGATCAAAACCAAAAATGATCATTGGTTTTGCACATATTTGAATACAAATAATTTAATTTCAAGAAGTCTGTTAAATGCAGCAGCTCGTGGTCATTTCCATATTTCCTCAAGCACAACATAATTATTTTCTTAGACTCCATTTTCTTGGTTTTAACCATGGAATGAGCTGTAGCATCCTTTTCTTTGGCATGCAGGCCGGTGTAACTCAGTGGCTGGGCAGGGTCAGGGCCTGAGCCCTGATGTTCCTGATCTCAGTTCCTTGGGGTGCCAGCCAGGGGAGGTGGAGCAGCAGCACATCATTCCTGTGTTTGCATTTTTCATGTTTCTCTGCAAAGCTTTTGAGCCTCACTTGAACTCCTCTGAGAATCCTAATGGAAAATAGTTGAAAGCTTTAAAATATCTAAAAATTTTGCCAGATCTTTGTAGGTTCTCGGAAATCTTTTAGCATTTGTGAGTATTGACAATCAGCAGCACTCCCATATTTAGTTTTTAATATGTTATATATATATTTTTTTTTTTTTTTCTATGTGCCTCATCACAGTAGTGAGTGAATTGCAGTACAGTTGCCCAATACCCTGCAGGCTGGAGGATTATGATCTTTTGCTAAGCACAGAGAAGCTTAGTCAGAGTTCAGAAGCGTTCTCCAGCCCTTTCAGGGTGTTTGTGGCTGGAGTAGGAGTCAGTGTCGAGGTGAGCTCTCCTTCCTCTGTGAGTCCTTTGGTTCCACACTTGGTAATTGCTGCCCGATTCCTTAAACTTGTTCTGAACCTCATCTCTACCAGGGCAGGGGTCATAAACAGCCAAATAGACTGAAAAATGCCAGGACGTGACTTGGATTACAAAAGTCTGACTTTGTCCTCCCTAAAAGCAAAGTTATTTAACATAAGAAGGGCAAAAAGCCCTTCAGTGTAAGGCTGCTCCTCTGAAGGGCTTAACAATTAGGATGGAAAAGCTCCCAAATGAAGGAGAGCTGATCCAACAAACACAAGAGAGGAGGTTGCAGTTGGGTGATTTGCTCTGCACAGCTGCATTTAGCTAACAGGTCAAACAGGAGAGTGCCCAATATTCTAAGAATAACCTTTGTGAAAATGTTAGATAGTGAAAAAGCAATCCATTTAATTTGATTATAGGGAGCTTTACCAATCATTTCCATTAAGCCATACTCTACCAGAGGCTGTGTCTCTTTTGGAGTCCAAACAGGTGTGTGGACCTGCCAAAACCTTTGAAAGACTGACACAAACCTCTCTCTGTGGGTAAATGTGAATCTAATTACAAGGACTTAAAGTAGAAACCCTGACATTTTCAAAGCAAGGACCAGATTCTGATGTGAATGGTTCAAATGTGACACCCAAACTCACATCCAGACTCTGAATTTCAAGGAGCCTGATCACTGAAGTTGCTCAGCAGGCAGTTCCCAGGCAGCTCACTTTTATTGAATTTTAACAGAGTAAATTCACTTAATTCCATCTGTAAAGAAGAATTTAGGTGAGTAAAGGCACACAAGTTTGAAAACGTTGTGCTTTGACTTTTTGTGCAGCCTGGGATAGTGGAAGGTGTCCCTGCCCATGGCAGGGGGTGGATCTGAGGTCCCTTCCAGCCCTCCCGGTCTGGGATCCTGTGTGAGCTGGGATGAGGGGAGCACAGAGCAGTACTGTTCAGAGAAAGGGGTTACTTGGCAGACAGCAGTGCTCAGGATACCAGAAACAATATTTTCCTAGATAATTATGTAGAATAAATAAGCCTGGTACAGAATCTGTTCACACAGTTGAGGAAAAGCAGATTTTAATTTCTCAGCATACAGTTTAATGTGAGCAGAATCTCTAAACAGAGAGTTGACATTGTTAACAAAGGTAATATTAGATTTGAATGAGAAACTTTGTATGGTTAATTAAAAATCAAAGGCACAGTTATAACAGAAGTAATTATCCAGGAGTATTAAATCAGTTGCAAGTCCAAGCCCATAAAAGAATTAATCAGGAATAATTTAATATTTGATATTGAGGGCTTATATTTTCCACTAATACCAAAATCCATTCCATTAACCAGTACAATTCTTCAAGTCTATCTGCAAACTGGGTCCCTAAAGCAGGACAGTAGAGGAACAGTCCAATGGGAAGAAGCTTGAATTCTTCTTGGACAGTACAGTTCCAGTGAACAGAGGGGTGTTCCTGTTGAGAATCCCTCTGGCTGAGGCCAGGGATTGTTCTAATCCATTCCTCCAGCAGTGGCTGAGAGCAGGTGCCAGAGGAATGGTGTGAGAGCAAAGGAAGCTGTGTTCCAGCTGTGCAGCTCAGCATGTTTGTGATCTAGGGGTGTGATCCAGTTTTCTTCCATTAATTGGTTTGATTTCCCTTTAAATTGCAGTGGAGGTCAATCCATATAAACGTTCCTGTTTTCTGTAGCCATGGATTTCCTGATGCAGCTACATTATTTGGAAAAACACAGTCTTCTCTTTGTTTTGAGCCCAGCCAGCTGATAATTTCCCCTTTTCACTGGTGATGGAAGACCATGAATCTGTGCTCTTGGTTCTGTTTCACCTTACTGCTGATCCTCTTGTGAATTCCTATTGTAGCCTCTCTCACTTATCTTTTTTTTCTTGCCTCACCTCTTTGGCCCCTGTGGGGCCCTTCTCAGTTGTCCTGGGCTTGCACAGAAAATAACTCAAGCAGGTTAGAAAAGGAAATCAGAAGGGATGATTTGCTTTTTGTGACGAGGGAGTTGAAATGCTGGGGGCATTGGGGGAAGTTCCTGAAGCAGAAAGCAGAAAGACATAAAAGCAGCCCTGAAAGATGGGGAGATTGTGATCACCATCCAACTCCTCCTGAGTTACCAGCCTCACTGAACTCAGAGCAAGCCACCACAGGTTCTATAGAACTGAGTTTGGAAAAGAGGCTTTTGTTGAGCCAAGCTGTCCTTTGCCAAGGTAGGTCAGGAGCTTTGTACAGATTTTGGCCTCGAGCTTGCAGTAATTTTGAACAGGAAAGCCTGACCAAATAAAGGCAAAAGTCAGATTGTGCTGGTCTGATGTGTCTGGCAGTATCTTGAAGAAGAAGCAGCATTTGTTATTGTCATCTAAAGACTCTTGTCTTCCTTTGTAACCCAATGAACAAGCTTGTCACACAGCAGTCCCAAGCCCCTGCAGCCATTTATCAACTGGGCAGGCTGGGAGCAGGGAGATAAATGTGGGCACACCAGGCCCCACGTCTGAGGCAGTTATTGATCACATCAAGTGCTTTATCAACTCTCAATAAAAGGCTCCTCACCTTCCCCTTCCTTCCTAACTGTAAACTTAGCCCTGCATAGCTTACCTGGAAAAAACCTATTCTTCAAGCAGGTATTTCTTACCTTTCAGAATTTCCAAAATAAACCCCAGAAGACCTTGGGATACTTCCAGTTGGGTTTGTTTCAGCGAGGACCCTCTCACATGAGAGGAAGGCAGGTGAGCTCTTGGCTCAGTACAAGCAGGGAGAGGTTTGAAGTTGGTGTCAGCAGAGCCAGGATGAGCCCTGGTCCTTGCTGGGTGTCTGACCTCGGGAACTGTCACCGTTGTGACACGAGATAGTAAAACTCACCTAAGGTGTTCCAGCATCCGAACAGGAACAGGAAAAGAGTATTTTATTTTTCAAACTTTAACATTTATAGAATTTTAAAAGTGACAATGGATTGGAGGATGATATTGTTACCTCTCCAACCACACTGGTTAAACCAACAGTCTATCAAAATTCTCCTCCTACAGAGAAGAATGTAAAACAATCATTACTTACATGAAAGTGTGTGAGAAACTTCATTACAAGAATGCAAACATCAGAAGGCTTAGAGAAACTCAAAAGAACAGGGTGACAGGGAACAGCTCCCCTGCACCATCCCACACCACCAATCATTTGCTCAGCAGGGTGAGTGGGGCAGCCAGGAGCTGTTCAGGTTCACAGCTTCGTAACCAGCTTCTCTTTGTGGAGAGAGCAGTTCTGAACGCTGTTAGGGGCTTTATTCATGGGGTTTTCTCCTCACATTTAAAATGAGATGAAGCTGGAGGAAGAAAATGAAACTGTTACTCCTGCACTGACACCAAAAGAATTGCTGGGTGCAGATCTCTGTATACATCAGATTAGGAAAATACTTGAAATGTCCTGGGTACAAAATATGTAATTTGACATGCAGATTTATTTCCTTGAGGACATTGGGCTGATACCTACGCAAGTTCTCTTCCAATCATTCCGGAAGGATTAGACATTAAACAAGAGTCACAGGACACACAATATGGTCTTAAAGGCATTGAATCTGTAGCAAGCATGTTCCTCAGGATATTATTACAAGATTCTTCGTGTCTTTTTTCTAATGGCTTTTTGGATTCCCTGCTTTCAGCCTGCCACAACCAGCTTTACAAGTGTCCGACCTCTCTTTTTCTCTGTTATTAATTTTTTTTCCTATTGTAAGGCATTCTTCTGTCTGTCTAACTGCTTCTTAAGTTTATTGCTTTTCTGTGGTGCTGTTAGGGATTTTATTTCCCAATTGGTATTACTTTTTAACTACTCATGTAAATCTGCATCAGTTCAGATTCATGCAGAAAAAACAATTTGTCACAAATCTGTAAAGGCTAAATGATCAAAGCAGAGCTTGCAGGCTCACTGCTTTCTTTCTCAGCCTACTTCTAGACCTAAACATGTTTTTTCTTCATTCAGATTCTGATACTGCCCTTTACCATAGCCTTTATCTGTGGCAGGGAGTCAAATGTACGGGTCACTTCCTTGGCATATCTGTGAAATCAGCAGAGTTGCACCCATTTATATCCTGGCTGTTGTTGTCACTGGTTAATCACAGAGGAAAAGTTCTAAGTAGTGCCACTGAAGTCCAGGCACAAAAACACCACTACAGGCATGGAATTTGTAACTAGGAAGATTGTTAGAAATAAAACTTTGGTTGTTGTGTTCTATTAAAAAAACCCATAAAAATAATAATTTTGCTCCCAAGACCAAATGCAAAGAGCTGAAGATTTGGTTCCTCAGCTGCAGGGATGGCAGTGTTAGAACCAAATGTTAGAACTAAATGAATGTGTTTTGGGAATAAATGGGTTTTGTGCCTAGAAATAGGGTGTGAGTGCCCCTCTCAGCACGAGGGTGGATGAGGTTAGCCACAGTGGCAGGAGGGTGCAGCCTCTGCAGGCAGGACCAGCGTCCTTGGCCAGTCACTGCCAGGGATTTTTTCTAAGGACGTGCTGTGACCCAAATTCTGTCCTGGCCACCATGGTGTCCTCACAAAGGTCATGGTCACATGTCTCAGAGCAGACTTTGGCCCCATTTGCCATATGGGAGCTGGAACATCATCTTTTTTCTGAATGTCCCCTTTGTTTATTTTTGTGTTTCTGTTTAAAGCTCAGCTGAGGAGCTAATTACGAAGCCAGCAGAGCCCGCTGGCTGCAGGCTGCCCCCTGCTCTGCCCTGAGCCTGCTCATGAATGAATTGTTGGGTTGCAGGCGGCTTTCCAAGGCCCTGTGATGGTCCCAATTTAGCTCAGGCTGCTTCTTGCCTGACATTCCTAAATATGAATGTGCTACGCAAACTGCCAGGCCAGTCTGGAAGGGAATTTTGGAACAGGCAGTTTACTCACTTCTCCTCTGCACAGTGACCTGCAGAACACGAGTTCTCTTTTCCTTATAACCTTTTTCTTCTCTTTGGAAAAGTGAAAATCTGGTTTGGTCCTTGTTCTGTGGCTCTGCCAGGGGAGTTTACAGCAATTGCCACATTTGGGCAGATTTCATCCCTGCAAATCTGCTGTTTTCTCGTGGTCACTGCATCATTTTCTCCTGGTCTCGCCACCCCGTTTGGCACAGGGTCGCTGTCGCTATCAGGATTTTCTCTGTGCAGCAGGGCAGTGGGATGGCAGAGCTCCAGGGATGGCTGATGGCTTTGCCACTGGAGGCTTGGGCAGCTCATAACCTCACTGCTTCTCAGCTTCCCTCTGGAAAACTGCAGGAGCAACAGCAGAACTTCCAGAATGATGGGAAAATCAAGTCAGAGTCGATAAATGTGTTGATAAATCGATTTCTTGATCTTAGAGGTCTCTTTCCCCTCTATGGTTCTGTGTGCACTTTGATTTGCCTGCTTTACTAACGGGTCTTGCTTAACCCCACAGAGTTAAACCAAAGCTGTGGGAGATGGGAGGAGAGAACAAACGAGTCTGCTGGAGATTTGCAGCATCCTGTAATCACTGTGGCAGAGCTGAATTTTAAAGAGGGCTGTAAAGTACCCAGCCCTGCAGGTGTCACAGGAAAGCGAGGAAGAGGTGGCTGTTAGACATTAAAAGCTGGGAAAATTGTAGGAGATAATGGAGCAGCTTGGGAGGAGGGGGCAGAGCGAGGTGACAGTGAGGCAGTGGCACTGTGTGCCCAGCTGGGGACAGCTCCCAGGGCAGGGCTGTGTGAGGGGCTCCCAGGGAATGCTGCCCTGCCCTGCCCTGGGCACTGGGCTGCCAGGGTCACTGCAGGATGTGGCACATGGCAATGAGCCACCAAGGCAGCCCTGTGCTAAAGTGGCATGGGAGTGAATGGAATGCTGCTCAGCAGGGCTTCCAGGCACAAACACAGCCCTGGAAAGCCCTGGCAGGCAGAGCTCAGCAGATGTGTGCTCACATCTTAGAGATTGCACTGACGTTGTTCTCAGGTGAGAACACGTCTGTTGGTAAAACAACAGGAAAATCTAAACTTACTCAGAAAATAAATCTCCTTTTTTCCAGCTCTTCTGTATTTCTCAGAGGGCTCGGATGGGGCCTGATTCCCACGCAGTCCAAGTCTAGGGGAGCCTTTTAGGGGAAGCCTGTTCCCCAATAACACAAACACTCATCACTTACACCTCTGTCAGGCTGTGATGTGCAGAATGCAGCAATACTTCTGCAAGGAACCTAATGCACCTCTGTGATTACTGGCTCGTTTATGTGATCATGTTTGTCGTTCCTGATCTGCAGCATCCATAGCTCTGGTCTGTGCACAACCAGTCTCCAAAACACAGTGATTCCATGGGAGGTGAGGATGGATAATGGGTGGATAATGGAGTGTGGGGGCAGAGAGGGCTCTGCTGCAACAGCAGCCTCTGTTCCCAGCACCCAGAGCAGAATTTGCTGCATGTGCTGCATTGCACAGAGATCCCCAGCCCTGCCTCCTGTAGCAGAGGGCAGTGGGGCCTGTGGAGTCTCTGTCAGCAGCTAACCTTCCCTGGAGAAACTGTGGGTCCCCATGCTTCCCTGTCCCCTTCCCCTCTTCTCTGCCTCGGATTCCTTCCTGCCCCCTCTCCCATCCTTGGCAGCCTCAGCTCTCTCCCAGCTTGTCCCTTGCTGGATGTGACAGTGCAGAAGTCCGTGGTGGCCAGAGCAGGGCAGGCAGGGCTGCCTGGTGGCACTGAGCCCTGTATGCAGCCAGGGAATTTGCAGATCTCGGGGCTGTCTGCCTCTGGAAAGCAGGGAATGACAAAACAAAACCTGTCAAATTCCTCTGCTGGCTATTTCTGCATCCCAAGGGCTGCTCTGTGGTGCTCCTTGTTGGCCAGGCCCCAAGGAGCCGGATGGCAGATGAGGAAGGGTCCCCAGCTGTGTCTGTAGAATTCCCTTTGGACCCCAGAGCACAGGGGCCAGCACAGGGTGGGAGAGGGGAAGGATTCATGTGCAGCTCGGGATACAGCCTGGGAATGACAGCACCAAGCTGTGAAAGAAACAGAATTGTAAAAAAACGTGTTAAACAAGGCTAGTGATTTGTTTGGGGACTTTTAATGCTTCCCTCCATGAAAGCAGAGCTGTTTCAATCAGTTTGACCCCTGTCAAGCTGGCTCTGCTACACATCCCACCAAATATTTACTCTGCTGCACTGCATTGCCAGAGTCTCGTTGGCATCTTTGCTTTGAAGTGATATCCCAGAGCTTTCATTTTGTCGCTGGAAATCCTGACATCTTATCCCACAGTCCACCCCTCGCAGAGCTCCAAACCCCCTGCAGCAGCAGGCCTCAGCCTCTGCATGAGGCCGCCCAGCTGAGGGCTGAGAAGCCGAGGAGCCTTCCTGCTGGCACACGGAGACACTGACCCCGTGTGTGACACCCTGATTGGCTTTGGCTAATTTGGCATGGGTGTCCCTGCCAGCCTCCCCAGCCCCAGCCCTGAGTGGCAGCAGGCACGGGGATCTCCCGTACCTGAGGGCGGGTTCCCAGCTCTGCTCCTCTGCCACGTCTCCTGTGAGGGTCACCGAGCCTGTCCCTGCTGTGACGGTGCCTGGCAGCCTGCTGGGGGAAAGCCAAGAAGAAATCCTCCCCAGACACGTTTGTTTGTTTCCTTTTAAGAGCAAGCTGTGCTGATGATCAGCTAAAGCAGCCTGTCTAGAGACTGAAATCAAGTATGTACACACGGCTTCGTGGAGTTACACTTTGGGGCCTGTGAATTAATTAGCAATTCCTCTGAAGAACCACAGCCTGACAACTCTGAGGCTTCCTTGGTCTGACTTTGATAAGCAGGGAAGGTGCGTGACAGCTCCCTGGGATGGTGGTAGCCTACTTAGCACTGCAAACCACCCAAACACCAAAGGACGGCTCCCCAGAAGGATGCTAACACAATTGCTAAATGCTACACATCAAAGGGACTTTGTCGTCTTAAACCTGAGACAAATTAAATTTACACTGCCTCTGCAGCTAGGGAAAGAGTGAGCTCCCATGGGAGGGTTTGCCTCCTGAGCTGTCGGGGTGTGAAGGAGGCCCAGTGCAGGCTGGTGGCTTTGCTGGTGCTGTCACAGCCTGTCCCAGTGCTGAGCAGCTCATTGCCCTCTCAGTCTGCTCCCAGAAGCATAGAAGGCACAGGTTTAAAATTCCCTTCTGCTCGGTGAAGTCGCTGTTGGAGCCCTGAAACCCTTGGGAGCCTTTATCCAGCAGCAGAGCTGGCAGTAACAGTGAGCCCAGGAAGGAGGCAGCAGCCCTCCCCAGCACTCTGCCCTCCCATTTGTTGTGTTTGCCCTGTTGTACCTGCAAGGGAGCTGTTACCTGTTGGCTGCTTCAGCAGCCTGACCTCGGCTCTGAGCAGGGCTGGACACTGCACAAACACAAAACAAATCCAGATCCCTGTTTGAACCACTCCAGCTGAGCCATGTGAGGCAGATGGGGGTAAGGAGAAGGGACACAACAGGCAAATGTGTTTTTCTCTCCCTGGGAGTGAGATGATTTATTTCCTGGCTTTTTTCATCACTCAGAGATGTGGAATTGCATCCTGCAATCATAGGCAGTGTCCACAGTTGGGATTGCCTGTCTTGGCTGCACACCCTGTGAAACAAGGGAATTACCAGCCTGGATCCATGGGGCAGCTACAGCAGCACCTGCATTTGCCTGCTGAGATGCATTTCTGTCCTTCTTGAGCTTTTTACTGAGCATCACAGGCTGTGTAATGAGAAACCTCTCACTGCTGGTCATCTCCTAATGATCCCCCTGTTCCTTTGTACCACGTGTCTCTCCTTTTGCTCCTTGTCCCTATTTACTACTCTCAGCACTGTATTACATCTTCAGCTTTTCTTCCCCACCCCTCCTCCAGCCTTAGTGATAGATTCTATCTACACCGAGATGAAAGTTCATTAATAAGAATATAAAATAGCTGAAAGGCTTTGCAAAGTTAAGTCTGAGATTAAATATAATGAGGTATTTTTCTGGATGCCTTGTGTGTGACAGTAGGAGGGGCAGACAGTCTCTCTGATTATCCCATGTTGTTTTTTCCCTACAGCACAATTCAGCCATTGGCTGTTTCCTGTTTTTAACTGGAAAATTGTGGTTGCTGGGCTTTGTGTGTATTTTGGGTTTTGTTTCACTGCTCGTCCTTGCCACATCTGCTCCCTCCAGTGGTTCTGCCCCAGTGAGGAGGAGTGAGAACGTGGCTGGAGGTGTCACCCCCATCCCATGGAGTCAAAATTATTCCAGGAATCACAGGCTGAGGAAGAAAGGGTGAAAAATATATTCTAGTATTGATTCTGCCACCCACTCCTTTCTAAACAATGGTTTGCAATCACATTTTACCATTCAAAAAATTCATTTTCCCCTCTCTAGCAGCTGTGTGGAATAGTGGGAGTCAGCAGGTAGATCTGTCCAGAGGAACGTGCATTTGGGTTTCTGGGATGCTCCTTTTTACCCCTGTGTCAGCACATCTGCCCGTGGAGCCCTCCTGCCTGCACCGAGGAAAAGGGGAAACTGATTAGGCAGCAAGTGCTTGAATGAAATGTGATTAATTTGCTTATATGCCCCTCCTCTCTCCCATTCCCAGAGACTTCAGATTTCATTCTGCATGATGAAAGGTGCCCACATTAAACCAAACGTTTAACCTTGAAGTTCATGTCAGTCTTTTCACATTTTCTCATTCAGGTTTCACCATGATTTCCCATACTTGCAGTATTTCAACTTGTACTTTCAACTCTTCTGTTTATATTAAATGTCTCACAAATTAATTTGGGTTATTTCTGGCCACTGCTCCTTTATTCCCTTGGACACGGAAGAATTGCAGCTGATTTTTCAATAATTTTTCCAGCTCATCCTAAAGAATCTGGAAACAACATGGGAAATAAGGAAATCAGAATGATATTTTATATATTTCAAGCTCTTTGCAAGCTCAGAGCTGACAATAATGCACTACAGGCGAGGAAATCTGCTTTGGAGCAATTTTGGTTTCTCTGCAGCACCTTGTATCTAGCCCCACCAGCTGCTTCTAAAACTTGTACTTCAGCTGCCATAATCTCATCATTAAAGGTGGATTTAGGCTTGAAGAGCCGATGAACAAACCCTTTTTCCTTGCAGCCAGGGCTGGAGATGACTCTGCACTTCAGGTGCAAGCTCAGCTTTGCTCCAGCTCCCAGCTAATCCCGAGTAAAGGAGGGCTGGGGCCACGACCCGCAGCAGCTCCTGTGGCAGATGCAGCTCTTGGCTTTTCTGTTCAGCTGCTGCCTCCTGACTCCTCAAATCCCTTCTCTGCCACTGGTTTTGTTTCCTACCCTTGCAGTGGTAACAGGAGGAAAAAAGCTGAGTTTGACCACATCCCTGAGAATGTCAAGCATTTAGACTTTATTGGTTTAGAAGCTTACTAAATTTAAACAGAAGCATTAACATGGCCTTAGGCTCTCTTGACAGTTATAAACTCTTCCTTGGGGGGATTTCTGTAATGCTTTCTAATCAGCTTAAGGAGTTAATTAAACAGCTGTCACTTAGCTGCTTAATTCTGAGACTTGATGCTAAATAAGATTTGAAATTAGTTATGCATGACTGAAGCATGGATCCTCTGATATGAGCGAGATGGCTGCTGGTTGAACAGGAGGCAAATCTAGGTCTTTTTTAAACTAAATAGTGAAAAGATTCAAGGTGGGACCCTGGATTAATGCTCTACATGCTGATTAATAGAAAATACATTAAAAAGAAGAAAATAGAGTATGTTAAGGAATGGGAGGGATTTTCAGGCAGCTATTCAGTCTCGTTTGTGGCTTGCTCTGGACTTCAGGAGATTTCAGGGATCAGTTTATTCTCTTCCTGATTGCACTCTGTACATAACCCAGAAGCCAAAATACCTATTGAAACCCAAGAGGAACAGTCTTGATTTTTGAAATTAGATTTTTAGCCTACAAAGATACATTCCACTGCTCTAATGAAGAATGTCTCTGGAGATCTGCTGTGCTTCTAGAACATGAGTTACGGTGCAATGGGGAGTTTTGAATCTTCTTTTCCCTGTGGATTGTAGTAGGACAAGCACTTCTCCTCCTGAAGGGTGTGAGTGTGGTGGGTGGAAGGATGCACTTCACTGCAAGGGAGAAGCACCAATACATTGAATTGGTAATGAAGGCAGTGAGTTAATGAAGTCCAGTGGTAAATGTGGATTGACAGGATGCAGTGCAAGGGGCTGATGAGCATTTCCACACAGGGACTGCCACACAGGGACTGCCAGGGAGAGCCTCCCATGGAGTCCTGAGGTTCAGAAAGGACCCCCTTGTGTCCCAGACTGAGAGTGGAGCTCAGGTGCAGCTGGACCAAAGCTAAGCATGAGTCAGTCATGCATTTATTTATTTCAAAAGTGATATATATACACATATACACACACAAACTTTAGGAAATACTGTGTATATACAGACATCAGAAACAGAAATTTGGAAAGATTTATAAAGATATTGTAAAGTCCTTTTTTTTTTTTTTTCACCCTAGGAAAGATAAAGCAAAAGATGTCAGAAGGGAAATTAAATTTCAGGGAAGCTACCTATTAAAATTGAAAAAACCTAATAGGTATTCACTTTTGCATTTCAACTTAAATTGATGCTTACTGTGTACATCTTCTGAATATGTTTCTGCTGGAGGGCTTAATATGCTCAGTTATTTAATATGAATCTCTTCAGTAAGCAAAGAACACTCGCTCTAGCATCTTCTTTAAAGTATTACTGTTTATTTACCGTGGTAGCAATTTCAGAATAAGGATTACCTGGTCTTCCATTTCTATTACATGCAGAGACATGTTTTTCTCTGATTATTTCATTTTATTATTGGAGGGGCTCAGTGTAAGTGAATTATAGAGATATGCTGTGTTAATAGTTAGAGAAAGTTCAGCACCTTTTTAATAGCTGCTGAGGGAATCAACTTTTACCAGTGAGACTCTTTGGCTGGAGCTTTGCAAAAGCATAACTATTCCCATCCTGAGGTGCCCTGACATCTTATCTCCTGTAATCTGTGTTAGTTATAGATAAAGAACATCATATTTCTTCAGGAGATTCCTTTTTCACTCAAGCAGCAAAAAGCAACAGTTATAAATTAGTAACTATTTAGATTTATAGCTTTTACATGCTGAGGCTCTGAGCTATAAATCTCAGTGTGGCTAAGTAAGTATCATGTTTGTTTCCTCAAAATGAAGTAATTTTCACATGCCTTCAGCAGGGGATGTTCAGCCCTTCCTGGCTGTTGGACAGCTGCCTGCAGGAGCATTTCACCGTGCCCTGCAGTGTCAGCTGGTGTAAATGTTGCCATTCTCTCTGCTCAGGCTGGGCAAAGCAGTGCCTGGAGAAACCATCCTCAGAGTCCTCCCGTGGGAGGAACAGAAACCTCTGCAGGCAGAGCACACAGCTCAGTGACTCCAGGGCAGGACAGCCCAGTGCCACCCAGAGCCACCCAGTGCCACCCAGTGCCAGCCAGTGCCAGCCAGTGCCAGCAGGCTGAGCCCAGTGCCAGCCAGTGCCAGCCAGTGCCAGCAGGCTGAGCCCAGTGCCAGCCAGTGCCAGCCAGTGCCAGCAGGCTGAGCCCAGTGCCAGCCAGTGCCAGCCAGTGCCAGCAGGCTGAGCCCAGTGCCAGCCAGTGCCAGCCAGTGCCAGCAGGCTGAGCCCAGTGCCAGCCAGTGCCAGCCAGTGCCAGCAGGCTGAGCCCAGTGCCAGCCAGTGCCAGCCAGTGCCAGCAGGCTGAGCCCAGTGCCAGCCAGTGCCAGCCAGTGCCAGCAGGCTGAGCCCAGTGCCAGCCAGTGCCAGCCAGTGCCAGCAGGCTGAGCCCAGTGCCAGCCAGTGCCAGCCAGTGCCAGCAGGCTGAGCCCAGTGCCAGCCAGTGCCAGCCAGTGCCAGCAGGCTGAGCCCAGTGCCAGCCAGTGCCAGCCAGTGCCAGCAGGCTGAGCCCAGTGCCAGCCAGTGCCAGCCAGTGCCAGCAGGCTGAGCCCAGTGCCAGCCAGTGCCAGCCAGTGCCAGCAGGCTGAGCCCAGTGCCAGCCAGTGCCAGCCAGTGCCAGCAGGCTGAGCCCAGTGCCAGCCAGTGCCAGCCAGTGCCAGCAGGCTGAGCCCAGTGCCAGCCAGTGCCAGCCAGTGCCAGCAGGCTGAGCCCAGTGCCAGCCAGTGCCAGCCAGTGCCAGCAGGCTGAGCCCAGTGCCAGCCAGTGCCAGCCAGTGCCAGCAGGCTGAGCCCAGTGCCAGCCAGTGCCAGCCAGTGCCAGCAGGCTGAGCCCAGTGCCAGCCAGTGCCAGCCAGTGCCAGCAGGCTGAGCCCAGTGCCAGCCAGTGCCAGCCAGTGCCAGCAGGCTGAGCCCAGTGCCAGCCAGTGCCAGCCAGTGCCAGCAGGCTGAGCCCAGTGCCAGCCAGTGCCAGCCAGTGCCAGCAGGCTGAGCCCAGTGCCAGCCAGTGCCAGCCAGTGCCAGCAGGCTGAGCCCAGTGCCAGCCAGTGCCAGCCAGTGCCAGCAGGCTGAGCCCAGTGCCAGCCAGTGCCAGCCAGTGCCAGCAGGCTGAGCCCAGTGCCAGCCAGTGCCAGCCAGTGCCAGCAGGCTGAGCCCAGTGCCAGCCAGTGCCAGCCAGTGCCAGCAGGCTGAGCCCAGTGCCAGCCAGTGCCAGCCAGTGCCAGCAGGCTGAGCCCAGTGCCAGCCAGTGCCAGCCAGTGCCAGCAGGCTGAGCCCAGTGCCAGCCAGTGCCAGCCAGTGCCAGCAGGCTGAGCCCAGTGCCAGCCAGTGCCAGCCAGTGCCAGCAGGCTGAGCCCAGTGCCAGCCAGTGCCAGCCAGTGCCAGCAGGCTGAGCCCAGTGCCAGCCAGTGCCAGCCAGTGCCAGCAGGCTGAGCCCAGTGCCAGCCAGTGCCAGCCAGTGCCAGCAGGCTGAGCCCAGTGCCAGCCAGTGCCAGCCAGTGCCAGCAGGCTGAGCCCAGTGCCAGCCAGTGCCAGCCAGTGCCAGCAGGCTGAGCCCAGTGCCAGCCAGTGCCAGCCAGTGCCAGCAGGCTGAGCCCAGTGCCAGGCTGCAGCCCCTGTGCAGGGCTCTGGGCAGGCTGTGCAGCAGTTGCCAGGCTCAGGTGTGCTGCAGGGCAGGGCAGGGCAGGGCAGATCCCCAGGCAGGGGCAGGGATGGCTGCAGGGGTGCACTCTGTGCTCAGAGCATCCAAAGGCAGCACTGGAAAACTCAGAGACTCAAAAGAAATTCATGGAGCTTCTGAGAATCACGCTCAGCTGCTGGCTCCTGCCAGGGGAAATCACGGTGCCTTGGGTGAGCAGAGCTCATTAATCTCGCTGTTTCAAAGGCTCGGTTATTAAAGCTGCCTTTGCTTTATAAAATAATTGCGAGGGTCACACTAATGGATGCAGGGGAGGGAGGGAGCCGTGGCTGCCTGGGGGAGCAGCTCTTTGCAGCTCACTACGAGGTGTGAGCAGCTCGGTAGGTGCTGTGGCCTCCAGCAGACCCAGAGAAATGAGATTGGTGCCCGAGTGCTTGCAGAACCACTGACAGCAGGGCCTGACACTGTTCTGTGACTGCAGCGGGTGCTAACAGCCCTTGTGCTGTCAGGCTGCCCCATCTGCAGCTCTGCAGAGCCTACAGGGAGCAGCAAAAGTGCTGAGGAACCTGGGTGCAGAGCTCGGATGGGGGAAAACCCACAGAAGCTGGAAACTGCATTGCAAACCTGAGAACTCAGTTGCCTGAGCAGTACGTTCTGCAATGAGAACGAGTGTGTGCTCAAGACAGACCTGACTGTACAGGCAGATATCCTCACCCTTAGATGAATTATCATTTAAAAATATCTGAAGGGCTTTTGTGCTGAGGGAGGGAGAGGATTTTCTTCTCAAGCTCTCTTTTTGTGAAATCCTCTTTCTCCCTTCCCTAAAGATCACGGTGATGATGGGGCAACCTTAGCAAAGCAGCTATCAAGTGACCAGGAGGGGTTTTTTCTTTCTTTAAATATTGCTTTGAGTCTGAATAAAGTGTGTCTGTTTCTTTAAGTAAGAGGAAAAGGTCCTTTTGATGTGAATACTTTAGAGGAGAAAAATCTCAGCTTCTCCCCTTTAGCCCACGAGGCAGTAGGAGCAGTCATCATCTTCTGGTAACTTGGTTCCAGTCCCCATTCTCTTGTCTTCCAGGAGTAAAATCAGGTCAGTCTCAGAGCTCATAGTGGGAGCTATTTAGATAATGAGAATTTAGCACTTGGGGGGCTTGGGGAGCCTTTATTGCACAAGAGCCAGCTGAAATCAAGAGCCTCTTGTTCTACAGGATGGTCCCAGCTTCACAGGCACAGCTCTGAAAGGCTCAGAGACCTTTCCAGAAATGAGCAGGACCTTGCAATTCGGGGTGGGAGGACTCAGGCAGCAATTTGTGCTTGGAGTTTCCTGGCACAGATCAGCCAGTCTGTGGTGCCAGACAGAGGTGACACCCAGGTGACAAAGAGCTCTGGTTAGTCTGATGCTCTTCAGGTAATCAGAACTCAGCACTTTTAGATAAGAACTGGTAAATCAAATGGGAGGAGTTGTGTTTTGCAATAGGCACTGGTCACCACAGAGCTCATTTTGTTTGGTGAGCCCAGAGCCTCCCAGCATCCCTCCTCTGTCTGAGAGGCTGGCTTTGCACAAACCTCTTTAAAAGGTAAAGAAAGAGGTGTTGGGTAGTGCTTGCCCACCAGGAGTCAGGGTAAATCCCAGAAAACTGCAGAGGGTCTGATCCCACACAGGCCTGTGGTGCACAGTCCTTTAGCCAGGACCTGAGTCCGACTCTAGTTCCTCTGGAAGCAGAGCAAGGGCAGCCACGGTGCCTGTCAGGAGAGGCAGTGGCCCTGCTTCACAGGCTCTGGGGTTCTGACCTTGCCCACACTGCATCCCCAAGAGCAGCTCAAGCCCTGTCCCCGAGCTGTGTCCACCTGCCTGGCCAGCCTGGGTGTCCGGGCAGAGGGGCACTCCCAGCACAGAAGGTCAGTGTTTGTAGGAGACTTTTCAGAAAAGAGGTGAAGCAGCAAGACTTGAGACATTTTGAGGTGATAGTCAAGATGAGCTCAGGCTGGAGGTGCCCCTGCTGCCACGTCCAGGTGTGTTTGTCCCTGTGGTGCAGGGTCACTCTGGGTGCTGGCTGCTCTGGCCCTCAGGGAACCTTCATGAGGCAGCAGTGAGGGCAGGACAGATACCTCAACAGCCCTGAGCCACAGCTGGGAGTGTGCTCAGGGCTGCAGGGAGGAAACCTGCCTGTCCTGCCTGCTGCACTTGGAACAGTTCTTGCCATAGCCGTGAGGAATTGAAGCTGAATTCAGGTGGTACTAATGAATTAATAGCAGAATATGCACACTAAGGGGCCTTTTGCTTTCTTTTCTCTTAGGAAGCAGAGATCCTGAACACAGCTATTCTCACTGGGAAAACAGTGGCTGTCCCTGTCAAGGTGGTTTCTGTGGAAGATGATGGGACTGTGACAGATCTTGTGGACTCTGTGGAATGCAGCTCATCAGATGAAGATGTCATTAAGGTAGGATCAGGCTGCTCCTTCCACAGAGGCAGAGGCCCTGCAGAGGAGTGCTGTTCTCTAATGGAACAAGTTCTTTCATTTTCTGACTGCTCTCCTGCTGGAACACCAAGATTTATTATTGCTGTTATTGCTGTATAGCTCGCTTCAGTGAAGCAACAAACCAAACAAAAAATCTCAATTTTCCATCCTGCTCGTCAAACACATGGGATTGCTGACACTTCCCACTTGGGAGGCATTTCCAGAGTTGACTCTCCCTGGCCTCTCCAGTTTCCTAGGTGGAGGAGTGCTGGCAGTGTGCTGCTGCTCTTTGGTGTGGCTCAGGGTGTGCTTTCCTGGCCAGTGGGAGGGGAGAGCTCACAGGAGTGCCTGCAAGTTCCTTTTTGTTCCTGAGATGGGAGGGGCACACTGGAGCCTCCCAGTAATCGGTGCCTCTTGGAGGCTTTCAGCAAGTACCAATATTGCCACTAAAATCCTGTAAGGAATCAGTCCTAGATATTTCTATGTGCTTGGTGAATGGTGAAGAGGAAGGAGCTGCTGGCAGTGGTGATGGTGGCAGATAAGGTACAGAGGGTTCCAGCAGGTGACACAAAAGTTGCCTTGTCTGCAGCAGCTTTTATCTTTTCACAAACTCCTCTGTGGCTGTCACTCGAGAAGAGGAAACAAGAGACGTAGCTACAAATAAAAGTTAAAATTGAATTTATGGGTTTTTTCTTATAACCAGCATGTCCCAAAATGAATACAAACCCTCCAGGCCACCCTCCTGGATAATGGCTGTTATCCCATTAACTCCTGGGAGCTGCTCCTCACTGAGGAGCTGGCCTTGCCCAGAGCTGCCTGCCTCGCTGAGGGATCTGCTTTGCCTCGACCCTCTGGCTTTGGGCTCCAGCAGCTCAGGGTTGTGAGCAGCTCCAAAGCCTCCTGGGCCCCAGCACCTAAAACCACCCCTCTGGTGGGTGTTCTCTGCCTCTGTGGGCACAGATGAGTAGTTACTGTCATTTGGGAAGTTTGAGACATACTGACAAGTTTGGTGGCTTCCTGTCACAGAGCCAGTGACAACTCAGGCAGAATAAGTGAAGAATAGAACTGGGCAGAGGTGTAAATGGTTTTTCCTGAGCTATCTTTTCTGACAAAAAAGAAAATAATTGCAATTTCTATGTTAATTGGACTTGTTTTAAATAATTTCTTCATGGTAATTTCTTATACATGAGATGAACCCCAGCAATTTCAAAGTTTAGTATTTTTAATGCTTCCCTTTTAGAATCTTCTCACTGTTCCTATTTACCTGATTGGGCACCATGTTGGTATTTTCTGGTTAAATGTGTCTTTCTGACTGTATTATTAGGAACCTTGGAGGTTTGGGGTTTTTTCTCTTCTGTGAAGCCCTTTTGGATCTGGTAAATCTGCCAAATATAGCAAATTGTTGGACTTAATTTAGATTTGAAAACAGAAGGAAATTATTTGTCCTTATGTTGAGGGAGTTAATGGACTAAGTCCTTAACTAACTCACTCATCTTCTATTTCTTTTTTTTTGGTGAATTGGAAAAAAAATATTTTGAAAGCAAATACATCATTTGGAAGACATGTAAAAAACCAGTTTTGCTTTCTGATGTTTCAGTCGCTGCTTGTAAGGACATGGATGCACCAAGCAGGGCTGGTGTGTGTGGAGTATTCACATACCCACACCATTAACAGTGGTGTTAATGACAGCCCCTGTCACAGCAGCTGTCACCATCAGGGATCAGGACATCCTGCCCCCCCTCCTGCAGCAGCAGAGAGGTTTCTGCACAGCTGAAATGAGTTGCCAGTTTGAAGTGAGCTCTTAATTGAAAACGTGTCTCGAGTTTCCAGTTTACCTGCTCTGGTTCAGAGCAAGCCTTGTTCACAGGCACCTAATGAAGATAAAGATATATAATTACTGGCCAGCCTTCAGCATGCAGCAGTAATTAGAGTTTCTGTTCTCTGGGCATTAGAGTGGGGAAAAGAAAATGGAAGAAAAACCTGCTTAAGATGCCCATTGAAATATAAAGATTAAGATTACATTTCTTTGGGTCTTTACTGTTGCTGTTTTTCAATGCATCTGTCAAGTAGCATCTAACAGATTGATTATGTCTTCGTGGCTTAGCTTTTATTCCTGTTTTTTTGGTGTTGATTAATGATGAGGTTAAGCTCATTTTCCTTGCAGAATGAGGGTACCTCATTCTTCTTTTCGTTTCAGGGTCCACATTTATTACTCACTTCTTTCATCTGAGACTTCAAAGAACTTTAAAGAGCTGGTCCAAAGTCTGCACTGACTCTTATTGTGCCAAACTGCACCTACCTGAACCTGGCTGAATATGTCAGAGCAGAATTTAGTCCATTGAAACAATATTTTTGTTGACAAATGATTATCAGAAATTACTTGGTTCAGCATGACAGAATAACACACCAAAAAATGGAGGTGTGTTATGGACTCTGTTTCACTAATGAGGACTGTGAGACACAGAAAAGTTAAGGTGCAAATTTCAAAGTGCTGTCAAGTTTGACCATCTGTGGAGAGTAAAACTCCTACTGAACTAATGGGAAAAAAGAGAGATTTTTGAACAGACTTTATTTTTGCTGAGTTATTAGTAAGGAATAAACTTTCAAGATTATTTTAATCAAGAATAAAGAGAGAAGAAAAATCAGCTTCTTTTAATCTTTCATTTTAAAAAGACATTTCTGTTTCCCAGTGGCCATTTTTTCCAAGGCTCAACAAAGCCTGGAAGTTTCCAAAGCAACACTTTCCAGTGCTATGGGTTTTCAGTTTGATGAGTTAATTGAAGATCTGTATTTGGTTACCCTGAAACAAAAACTCCTTTTTGTTCATTTTGTTTGATCAGACACCTGAAAGTTGCCAGAAGTTGCACAGTGCTGGAGCCAGCACTGGGAGCAGGATTCAGCTCCTTTGCCCCTTTTTTGTGCTGTACTGTGTATTTCTAGAGGACTCCTTTTGAAATCTGTGTATTACCCAAACCTGTGTGCTTTTCCTCCAAAACCCCTGCAGCTGATTTCCTCCTGGAGCACCTGGAGCTGTGGCAGGGCTGCCAGGGAGGCTGGGGGGTTTGCCTGGATGGCAAGAAGCTGCTGGGCTCAGGGAGGGGAAGGGGGTTGTTGTTGCTGCTGGCATCCTTGGCACAGCCTGGGCGTTACCCCAGAGCCCTGCAGGGTGCCCAGCGTGGCCTTCTCTGGGAATTCCCATTCACAGAATCCCAGAATCCCACAGAATCACACAGAATCACACAGAATCCCAGAATCACACAGAATTCCAGAATCCCAGAATCACACGGAATCACAGTATCCCAGAATCACACAGAATCACAGTATCCCAGAATCACACAGAATCATACAGAATCACACAGAATCCCAGAATTCACAGAATTACCAGGTTGGAAGAGACCTTCAGGATCACTGAGTCAACCCAGCCCCAGCACCTCAGCTAGACCATGGCACCCAGTGCCACATCCAGGCTGGTTTTAAACCCACCCAGGGATGGTGACTCCAGCACCTCCCCGTTCTTTAGGCCATTCCAGTTCTTTATCACCCTTTCTGTAAAAAACCTTTTCCTATACCCAATTTTTTTGTATTTCTTTCCCTTGGCCAGTTTTCCCAGAGCTGTCCAGCCCGTTGTGGCTGTGGGGGCTGTCCTGGCTCTGTGCTTGTCCTCTGCAGGTCAGGTGTCCCTGGCTGTGCAGTGCAGGGGTGCTGATCCCCCCCTGCTCCCCAGGGCGCTGCTGCAGCCACAGCTCCATCATGGGCACTCACTTCTGGTCCAAGGAAGGGTTGGCAGCTGCTCTGCTCTGACACTTTGGGGTGTGTTAGAGGGGAGAGCAGCACCCTTGGCAATTTGTAAAATATTACTGCAGGCTAATAAATCTTTCACTAACACTTCGTGTGGTTTTTTCAGTGGCAAAATAACACCTTTTTAATCATGTGACAGACTTAGGGAAGCTGAAGTGTCAGAGCATTTAAAGTAGCCTGAAGCAGACAGTGTTTTAAAGCATGAAACTTTTAACAGCTGTTCCTTTTCTTCCTTACACTGGTGCACTTCAGGGAGAAGTTGAACCCTTCTAAAGTCTGGAGTGACAGAGTATAAAATCAAAGGGAGAAGAGAATGGAGTTGAGGATGTTCTCTGCTCCTGGCTCAGCACTGGCAGCTGCAGTGCTGCAGGTCTCAGCTCCAGGGCAGCCCTGGATATTCCTCTCGCAGCACATTCCGGGCTCAGTGAGGTCACACTCAGTTCAGTGGAAAGGGCAAAGGTGTGAGCTGCCTGTGGGAGCACTGATACACAGAACCCTCCCAGCAGGGCTGGGAGGAGTGATCCCGGGGATCCATCGGGTCTGGCCAAGCTGAGAGTCACTTAAGTGCTCATCATGGCTCATTGGGTCTGAAAACTGAGCGGGTCAGAGGGGGAAGCCGAGTGCTCACCCCGGGCTCGCTGCAGGGGATTCGTGCAGGGAGATGGACAGGAGGGAGGGAATCATCCTGCCCCGGGACAGAGCAGAGTGGGAAGAGCCAGGAGGAGCAAACCCTTGTTTGAGAAGCAGTGATCTGTCAAACTGGCTAACCAGGATGTGCAATATTTTATATACATAATATATAAGACAACTGATGAATCTGTGCCTGAGAATTCAGTGAAGATGAAGTTTGTGCCATGATTTTCCATAATATAAAGGGATTTTTCCCACCAGCCAAACAGCCTTATTCTATCCCCAAAAAATTTTGATCCATCTTGGAAACAATCTGGATTTAAGTCAGCAGATGTATGTTTTTATTTTCTGCAATGGCTAAACTTTTCATTTTGATAGAAAATGATGAAATCATGTCCTGTCATTTCAACTCCGTTTCAGTATTCCTGACATCGGAATCCATCTGACCTTTTCACCTTAGGATGGAGCAGCTTCAAAAATGAAAATGCTTTTTTTGCTCTGCTCTAGGAATACAGTACAAACTCAGAAAAATGCACTGTCAAAACTAAGACTTGTAATAATAACAGTAGAGTTCAGTTCATGTGCTGGTGTTGCTTATAAAGGGAGAAGGCACAATTTTAATCTCTCTCTGGTATGGAAAACAGACCTGGCAAAGATGAATTCTGAATGTGGAACCAATACAACAGACTTGCACCTCCCAGGAATTGTCTGAAACTCACCTAAAGCTGTTGAAGTTACTGGATTTGTCTCTTTCATATTCTGCCAATTCATCATTCTGATGTGAATCTTGGGAAGTAACGAGGTTTCTCTGGTGTTATTTGCCTTTTTGTAATCATCCATACTGAAAACCCCAGTGGGACTGCCACAGTCACTGTTGCCTGCACTTCCTTTATGTTTTTGAAAGACTATAAGCTTATAAGATAAAAAAACTTCTCTGCAATGGAAAAAAATATCCAAATAATTTCTGAGTTGAGGCTTCTTCAGAATTCTACAGAAGATACCCAGGAATCTGGGGTTTTTGTGCTTCATGGGAAAAAAAAATGTGTTCTTGTAGAGCCAGGGATGATAATCCCTTTCTGTGGGTATTTCTCTTCCTTTATAGGAGGCATATGTCTATATCCATCAAAAGAATGAGGCAAAATCTGAAACAGAAAGAAATGGGAAAGAATATCCAAACAATAATGCCAAGGGGATCCCAGTGAGCGAATGTAACCATGTGCTGAACCAGAAGGGGCTGATGAATGTCCCAGTGTGCTGAAGCATGGCTGAGGTGCAGTTCTGTGACTGTTTTAAGCTCACCATCCCTGGCTCTGCTGCCCAGGAGTGCAGCTCAGTGAAAATGAATCAATTTTTTTTTTTTTTTTTGGAATGAGCTGTCTGCCTGCTCAGCTCCCTGCTCCCTGGCTGAGCTCATCCTGGATGCTCCCAGTGCCAGCACTGAGGAAGGAGTGAAGGAGTGACTCTGGAGCAGGAATCAGCAGCAGCAGAGGCTGGGAGGTGCCAGGTGTGCCTCTTTGAGCTGTGTGTCTGTGTGGATGCCACCCAGGCTTTGCACAGGCATTCCCTTGCTGCCCATCGTTATCCTGAGCACCATTCCATCCCTGGAAAGGCTGATCCCATCCCCTGCCTGTGCATGCCCCCAGGGAGGTGCTCAGGAAGGAGGGTGAGGCTTTTCCAGGTGCCTCAGCTGTTTCTGAGTGTCAGATGTGTGCAGTGGAAGATGCCCCTGTGGCAATGTCCAAACCCCCTGGGCTTGCAAAGGCCATGCAGGGGTTTCCAGCTGCTTTCCAACCCCACCTCATGGCACATTGAACCCTGGTTGTGGGAAATGCTCCATCATCTCCATGACAAGAGGTTTTTGGTGTATCTCTGGAGCAAATGTGCTGAGGGAGGAAGGAGCAGACAGTGCAGAGGGAAGTGATTTCCCTGCTCCCTTCCCTGGGCTGAGGCAGCAGAGCAGCACTGGCAGCATGTGATGTCACCCAGAGAGGAACGAGAGCTAAACTGGGCTCAGACCATCCCCTCACACCTGTGTCCAAAACAGGAGCTTGTGTTAATGATTACAAACTGCCATTCTTCCTCCTAAGAAGTTCCCAGTGTGTTCAGCAGTTCCAGTGCCTGTCTGACACTCTTTCTGGTGAGGTGAGGCATTTATTTACAGCTGCTGGTGCCAGCTCTGAGCCACCCTCCAGATCCTGGCACAAAGCTCTGTGCTGCTTTGTTACCACGTGGTGAAAAGTCACACCATGCCATGGAAATGACTGGCTGCTCAGCCCAGTTTAGGATTTTCATAGCCATTAAATGACTTTGCTTTTGCTTATCATTTGCAGGACTGTCCAGACGTTGTGTTAGGTGTGGAAGGGGTTGGTCTTGCTAAAATGAAAATGCATGTGACAAGATCTTTTCAGCTGATTTAAACATGCTCTGATCCAAGGACTGTATCAGTATTTGCTGAGGGTGAGGCTCATGTTCTGGAGTTAATAGAGAGATGCTGGTCAGAGCTGGTGTCCTGAGCATCAGCTATGGAATACTTGCAGGGTTCCCAGAGCTCTCAGAGGCTGTTGGAAGAACCAGGGGTGATCCTGGACATGCATCTGTGCAGGAAAAGGGGAGGCTGCATGAGTTAGGAAGGCTGGGGTCAAAAGGCTGTAATGAACCTGAATTTTTAATGCTGTCCTGCTCTGCCTTTGTTCTAATGAAGGAAGGAATCATGCTCTAATGGTTAAACCTGGGGTGGGATTTTAGGCGTTGCAGATTCTAATAAGGGCTCAGCCTGCACAGCGTGTGACACTTGATTTTCATTTCTTCCTTAATAAGGGTGCATAACAATTGGATATCCCTCGGATGGTTTCTGAGGTGCTGCATTAAAGTGTGATAGTGGGGGCTCTGGCATGTGCTTTCAGCTGTGACATGGCTGTGCCATTGTGGGCCCTGGCACGTCCCTTTATCTGATCTGTCTCAGCAGAGACACACACAAAAGGTGTGTCATGGTGCTGAATTACCTTGACAGATAAAGAGCATTAATGCTAAATCCCCGAAGAATGCTTTGAGATGTAAAATGTAATGTATAAGCATCGTCATTAGGGTTGTTAATAACATCCATAACCCTAACTAGGACAGAGCACAGACTCTCCAGAAATCACTCCTGTTAAATTTCACTTAATCACAGCTCGTACAAAATTCTGTCATGATAAAACATCGGTGGCTGAGTAAAGAAGGATTTAGAAATAGTTTCAGATTTCTTATATAACAGAGTCTGTACAGGTCAGTTGACTGAAGATTTCTTCTCTTTTATTCACTGTCTGGACCATTTTGCATTTCTTTTAGGATGGTGACTTTTGGCTACCCATGTACTTTTTCTCTTTGCCTTTATATGAAAAAATTATGCAGTACTTCAGGATTTCAAGAGAAAAGAAGGTAAACCAGTCAAACACAACTGAGAAGTGCTCGAGATGCCAGGAATTACCTGGGTGCAGTTTATTACCAGAAAGGATTACCTGTAACAGTTCTCATACTTTATCCAAGTGCCAGACTCTGCTCTCCTGCCTTTCTGACCCTGTGGCCTGGGTGCTGTATTTCTTTGTAGGACACACCAGTGCCATTGGTTTCCCCCATCAGCTGCCCACAGAAATGCTGAACAACTCTCCTGTTTCAGCCTTGGTTTGCAGCATCGTCCTGTTGAACTGGTTATTGGATGATAAGCCTGATTTCTGAATCAATTTAGGCATTCAAATCCAATTAATTTAATTGCAAATTAGAAACCTAAGCACCTACAAAAAGTGGCTTTAATGGCTCTTCAATTTTAACTAAAAGTGTAACTGTGTATTTAGAGCAGGTGGGTATTATACAAAGCTGATATTTTCTCCCAACTTAAATATCTGTTCCTTATAATAACTATTAAAATAATGTGATTATTTGCAAGCAGGTAATTATTTTGCAGCTGTAAAGGGGTTTTGTTTGAGTAAATTTAGGGCATCTTCTTTAGACTTGGGGATTTGAGTGCTCTCAGCAATTTCTTTGAGCATTTGTGAGCATGTGAAAAGCTGTTGTAGTGTTTGAGACTTTGTGCAGACCTGGAGCTGATAGCAGAATGAAATCTATGAATATGACGTTCCATTACATGCTCCATTTCATTCCACTAAAAGGCAGAGAGGGAGAAGTGAAACTTCAGTAATGAAGGGAAGTATCATTTGCCCTGGTGAGGAGACTTCTAAAGGCACAATAGATGGTACTAAAGTATATTTTATGCATTGTCTGTGAGCATTATATTAATTGCACTTGGCTGTCAGTAAAAGAAAAAGTCGGTCTCACATGCAGCCACACATACAACTTCTGTTAATGATTGGATCTCGTTTCTGCCACTGCAAATCCAAATTTAACCCAGTGCAGTTAATGGGATTGCTCTGCACTTTATGGGATGAAGAGAAGAGGAGTGTTCCTCACTGGGAAGTTGTTTGTGTCTGAGCATGGCTCTGGCTGTCACGGGCTGGGTTTGCTGGCATCGCCTCACGCTGAAAGCAAACAGCAGCCAGAGCCAATTGCACTTGTTCCAGTGCCACAGCCAGAAGTCTGCCCGTGTTTCCTTGAAAGTTCTTCACACTTCTTGATGATGCTGAGCTGAGTTTCAAGCTTGTAACAAATCTTGAAAGCCAGTGTTTCCCTAGGGCTCAGAATCCCATCACCAGGATTTCACAGGGGCCCGCAGATGGAGGAGCAGCAGCCCCTCTGGCAGTGCAGTGTCTGTACTCTGCTAATTTTTGAAGACACCTTGACAAGTAGTTTTCCAAATGGTGCCCTTTGTTCCCAGGTTAAACAATGTGTGTGTCTAATCTCATCTGGAGCTCTCTGCTCCCTGAGCAGATTCAGCTGGGCAGCATTCACTGATGCTCATTTCTCTGAAGCTGTGTGAAGGTGTGATTAACCTCATCCTGGACTCTGCAGTACCTGAGCTGACAGTTATCATCTGATCTCCACCAAGGCTAATTACTGACAAGATTTCCTTCCCAGGCTGGTTGGTTGTTTTGTTGCTGTTGAGTGGATAAACCGAGTGGATAAAATGAGACACTGAATATCATAAAGTGTTCTCAACACAGGAAAACTGCAGAAAATAAATTTCTGGGGAAGAGGAACAAATGGGATGGCCCCAGAATCTCATTATCTGATGGAGGACTTCCTTCCCTGAACAGCACAGGCAGCAGTGAGGGAAGAACCTGGTCCAGTGCTGGTGGAGCCAGTGTGTTCTGGAGCCAGTCCCAGTCTGGCCAGGGTGTGCTGGCAGATCCCATGGGCACTGCAGGCTGCCCTGAGTTCTGATGATTTTAACCACAGAACCATAATGAAGCCACCCCTCAGCCAGGCTTTCCTGGAGCTGGGTGTTTTCCTGGGCGCAGCCTGGCCCTGCAGTCAGGAGCTGCCCCTGCAGTGAGCAGTGCAGTTACCTGGAACAGCCTCCCCTGTTCCTTTGCCCTTCACAGCAGGACAGGAGTGGGCCAGAGCAGGGACAAGACTAACCAGGGTGTCTCTGAGATGGAACTCTGGCATATTCCATGCTCCCTGGAGAAAGAAAACGAGGAAAAACCTTGCTGAAAACAACCTAATTGTGTCTGCATGAGTGTCATGGCAAAACAGAAGCAAACTGCTGCAGGTGATTTTCTTGCACAGATATAAAATGAATGCCAGCCTCCCGTAGAACGGACCCAGCACCAGGATCTCCCACTTAGTAATTCTCTACTCCACTAAAACTTACCTAGCCTGGGGCTCCTGGGGGCTTTCATCAAGCCTTTCATTTGTTAGAGGTATATTTTACCCTTTCACGTGAAATGTAGCCTGAAATACAGAAAAGAGCAGTTCCTAATTAAACTCCTGCCTAAATCCATTATAGCTTCTGAAGCCATTGAGACAGGGAGATGAAAAGAACTTTAATGATCCCAATATGTAAATAGAGATGTAAAAGTTTGTTTGGAGGAATGAAGGTTAGAGGCCAGATAGGAAACCAAACATAAAGCCTCTTGGTAGAAATTGAATCACTGCATTAGTTATCATGGATTTTCATAAAAATAAAGTAATAATGCACATTCAAGTTTCAGTTCGTAAATACGAAGTGACAGACTCTGAGTGAGCCACTGAAATTATATTATAGACCTAAAAAAGAATAATAGAGGAAATTGAGAAAGCATAAGAGAGAGTTGTAATAGAATTGGGCGTTGGTATAAATACAAATCATGAAAGGGAGATTGATTTAGTGAATGATATGAAACTCAGGAACTCGAGGTGTTAAAAAGATCATCTGCTCATGTGATAAAGAATGCCTAAGGCTGCACAACTTTTAGCTGAAACAGCCAGATTTGCTTAAGGTAGATGAACTTTAAAATTGTGTGAGGAATAATGTATTGCCAGGGAGCTTGCTTCTGCAGGACACAGTTGCTGTATTAAGAAAATTACCTTTTCTCATAAATTTAGTCAGAAGTTTTATAAGGAGTTCCAGGAATAGGAATTGCTGTAATCCAAGGAGCCCCTCCAGTGCCATTCCATGGCAGCCAGCAGTGGGGATCTGGAGGAAAGCCCTCTTGGTGAAATGGGTGTCCAGGCCGTTCTCTGGGTGGTTTTGTGTCCCTAGCAGGAGGTGGGACAGCCTCAGATTCCGTGTGAGTGGCGTCTCCCTCTGAGTGTCTGCTCGTGTGCAGAGATGTGTTCCAGCTTGTGAAAGCCTTGCAGGATGCAAACCCACCCACCTCTGACTGCAGAGGAATGGAAATCCCCCTGTCTGCACATGTCTGAGGGAAGAAGGCTCAGAGATCCAGATGAAATTGTGCTGAAACCTCCTCTCCATATCTGAGGGTGATAGAACAACTCTTTTTGAGTTTGGAAACCAGCAAATTGGAATTGCAGCTTTGTTCCCAGCAGTCCTGAAGGTATGAATAGCTCCACACCGAGATTTGCAGCAGTCATAGTTCTCTTGCAAATATCACCTCTTCATTTCCCTTCTCCCTCCTTTACATGGAATCCTGCTTTCCAAACACATGGCAAGAAAAGGATTAAGGACCCCATTTTTACCTGCTGTATCTCAGTCCACTGGATTATGCACATCCATACACAGAGGCTGGGTGAGACACAGCAGAGAAGAGTCCAGGGAGGAACTCTGCACGTCCTGTAATCAGCTTTTCTCTTCTTTCCGTGGTGGGGATCACCTCTGCTTCTGAAAAAAAAATATGAATAATCTTAATGAGTCCAGAGCATCTTCCTGAGGCAGACAGCCCTCATTCACCCGTGGGGTATTGACCAGCCATGAGACTTTGTCATTAACATCATTAGTTCCTAAACACAGAGCATGCAGGATGTGTCAGTACAACAGGGTAGTTTGTGTTCAGATAGAGCCTCTTTTTTAGTCTGGCTATTCTTTCCTCTTGGTTGTTTGAAGATAGTTCAGATATCAAGCTTCAGGACTCACCTCAATTTCCAGTAAATAGATCCCTGGTATGAGTGCTTGTCAGGATGGAAGGAGTGTGAAAGCATTTGAAAGATCAAAGCAGCACGACTCCCATCAGAGTCAATGGGAACAAGCAGCTAAAATCTTACAAAATGCTTTCAAATTATCCTCCACCTTCGATTCCCTATCCTCACTGAAACCAGTTCCTGAAATATTTTATTGAATGTGCTCCTCTTGCCATTTCTCTGAAAGAAAAAGGAAGCTTGGAGGAACTGTGGGCTCAGGTTGGCAGCAAGATCCTCTGCTTCCCCTGGCTGCCCTGCTGTGCCACCCCCTCAGCAGCTCTGGGAGCTGGGGCACAGCTGGGCTTTGCTATTTGCTTATGGGGAGAAAAGCTGCTGTTCTCCTCTGCACTGACCTTGGGCATGTTCTGAGAGCTCTCTTTGCTCTGGGGCTGTCAGAGCCAAGCCCCCAGAGCCCCACTGCTGTGTCTGGGCTGCTCTGCACGGGCAGGGCTTTGCTCTGGCCAGCCTGGCACTGCCTCTTTGAGCACCTTTTTATTGGGAAAGCTCCTGCAGCATCTCCCAGCAGCACTGAGCCTCAGTGCCCAGAACTGCAGTGCCCACAAGAGCCCGCCCTGTGACATGAGCAGCCATGAATAAAACATTAATGAATAAACAGAGCACAAAAAACACTTTTTATGAGGTCAAATGGCGGAGATGAAATAGAAACTGCATCTCTTCAGTTCTCACCTGGACTTCTACCCATTCCACAAGTGTGGGCTTGTTTAGTAATTTTTCTCAACTCTGTGAGAGGAAATGTTTCTGGCCTGGCTTTCCTATTTATGCTAAATTTGGATATTTTCATTGTTTGGTTGATTATTCTCCAACATCACAGTAATGAGACTTCATTTCTCATCCCAGATAGCACTTGCAGATAACATTCCCTAACACTTTGTGGCCATGAGAAAGCTTTGTAAACAGTTAATTCCTTCAGTCCCACAATGAGGATAATGCTGTCTGTACTATATAAATAGGTGTTTATATGAAAAAATGCACACAGAGACACACATTTATGTCATGAGCACTGAGCCCTCACTCTGATGTGCTTTACAAAGTGTTGTCATGAGGTTTTTTTGCAAAATGCTGAAATGCTGTTAGATAATGGGGGTAGTTCAAATATAAAATGTTCATCAGCAGCACCATTGTTGTTATTATTTTACTTGACTGTGCGAGGAAAGAGACACAGAAATGAAGCAGTATTGATCCATAGTGATTTCACTGTCCTAAACCAGGCTTTTGTTTAGCTGTCTGAGGAAAACAGGATGCCTTTTCTTCCATCTTATTAATATGGTTTTTTTCCTTGAATCTTCTTGATTTAATGCAATGTGATCAATTTTCAGGCAGTGGTTTGTCTTGCACATCAGAATGCTTCACAACTAATGCGATAAATGCAGGTGGGAATAATATCTTTAGCATTTTCTCACATCTAAGAAGGGAAGAAGGAAGTTCGAAGTAATATTTCCTTTGTGCACTGCAAACTTATTTAACTGCATACCAGCAACATAAATTGGTAAACTTGAGTGCACTGAGGTGATCAGGAGGGTGCTGAGCACAGTCTGCTCTGTCCTCTCTGGAAGGTCAGGGCAGCTGGGAGGGGGGGATGTCACTGTGTTCTTCTGCCTCTGGTACTGTGCAAAACACATTTCCCAGTACAACAGGGCCTTTTGCTTTTGTGATCAATATTGAATCTGAGGAACAAAGATGAAATACTTGTGTCCCTTTTTACCCAGAAAACCTGCATTTCTTGTAGATGACATGCATGGACTACAGACAGGAAAAGTTGTGCATCCCTTACCTCACTATAAGGCGTAAAAATCACTGGAATTTTCCAACTGAAATGAAAGGAGCAACACTTCCAGCTATGGAAAGCATTCTCAAAAGTCATTTGTCTGAGCAGATCTGAAATGTTACTGCAGTTGTTAATTTTCATCTCCAGTCCTCAGTGGTCCCTAGAGCTGGAGAGTTTCTAGTCAGATCCTGTCTAGTTCAAATCCTTTTCTGCACTGATGTCACCAGGCCAATCTTCCCCATCCTGTGCTTAATTGTTTCTATCCAGCTTTGTACTTTGCCCTTACCTTTCTTCAATCTCATCTATTTATTTCAGATAGTTTTCTACACTACGAAGATCATTTTGAATTCTAAGCTTGTTCTCCAGAGAGCTTGTAACCCCTCCCAGCTTGGCATCATCTGCAAATTTAATGAAATTAATTAAATGAAAATTAAATGAAAGGCTCACATTGACTTCAAGGGGCATTGGAGTGAACCCAAACTGTCTTACATCTTTCACAAGTGGTTCAAGTGAAATACACTTATTGCTTCACAGGCCATTTTTGTAAGGGAAAAAGACGGATGCATGTTGAATAATTCAGGGTCCTCGTTGCTGACTGAGAGAGATTTAACTAATTTGTCAAAATAATGACCCCTGTTCACAGCAGGGAGCAAGTGGGTTTGGATGATTTCTGTCCCCAGAGAGAGGCTGGAGCAGCCTGGGCTCAGCTTAGCCCCTCACCAGGGGCTTGCTTGGGGATGTAAAGTGCAGGGTAAGCAGAGGGGTCTGCTGAGGGTGGGAGGTGTGCTGGAATGAGGATGAGAGCTCCCTTCAGCCTGGTGGGAGCAGAGCTGCTGCCCAGGGCAGCCAGGCTGCACAGAGTGGTGGCACTGAGCCCCAGCCCGGGGCCACTGGGACCCTGTGGCACAGCTCAGTGCCCAGAGCCCTCCCTGCTCTCATGGAGCCCCACAAAGGGGCACAGAGTGGTGGCACTGAGCCCCAGCCCGGGGCCACTGGGACCCTGTGGCACAGCTCAGTGCCCAGAGCCCTCCCTGCTCTCATGGAGCCCCACAAAGGGGCAGTGAGGGAGGGGAGGTGGCGTTGGTGGCCCAGGAGAGGACAGAAATCCCCTCCCTGCTTGGTGTCCCCTCCCTGGTCGGTGTGGGGAAGGGTTCTCTCTCTCCCACTCCAGTGCAAACTCTGGAGTCACTTTCACAGCAAGGAAGGGTTGGAAAACATTCTCTGGCTCTCCAGCCTGTCCGTGTTGGCTGGTGGCAGCTTTCATCTGGCACTTGTGTATTGTGGCTGCTGTTGGAGCCCAGTCCTGCTTATTTATGCTTCTCTGCAAGTGATTCTTGGCTTAAAAAGGCGTAGGACTCTTTCAGAAATTTTTCATGCTTTGCTGTTGCATTATTTTTCCCCTGTCACTTCAAAGTGTTGGCCAACTTTCCAGAGCCTGCCGTGTATGCATGAGTATATGTATATTGCAACAGATTTTCCCTTTTTTTTCCTAAGTAGTGATGCTGGATATCTGAACACTTGCCAGAGGAGTAGAGCTAGACTTTTCCTGGGCAAACTCTGTGGCAGAAAAATGACTGGATCCTTAAAACTCTTTGAAGTCCTCCTGTTACCAAGATGGAAATCTCTTTGTCCTTGTAGCTCTAAAGTCTGCCATTGCTAAGCATATTTCATCTCCTTTTGGCTGTGTTGAAGTGACTGAGAGGCAGTGCCCTCGCTGGGGTGGTGTCTGAGTTCCACAGGTGATTTCAGCAGCGTTTGGTCATTGTTCTGTTCCCTACGAGCTGAGAATGCCTCAGCTCAGGCTGGTGCCTGCACATCCGGGCTTGTGGGACACTGAAGTCGGAGTGCACTGAGGAGTTCAAACTCCTCCTCTCCTTTCATCCTGGCATTCTCTTCTCACTGCAGGGGCTTTTCAGTCACTTCTGTGCAGCTCTCATCTCCTTTAAGTCTGTGGAGGTCTGGTCTCGTGCTTGCTTGGGTCACATCAGTCCTCAGTGCTGTCCCTAATTAAAACTGATGTATGACCCATTACTGTTGGGACAGAAGTTAAAATCTCAGGGCTGCTCCTGTTGGAGGGAAGACGTGTGGCTGTTTGGGGTAGATCAAAGCTTTCCAGAGTCAAAGGGACATCCCCCCTGATGGGTGCAATTTGGCTCTCCTAAAGACTGGATCCTTGAGCATCCAGTCCAGTTTGGTGCTGGGCTGGAGCCGTGCCCAGCCCGTGCTGTGTGTCCTGCCATGGCCTGTGGCACAGAGCTGCCCAGGCTGGCGAGTCTGCCCCGTGTCTGCAGGGAGATGTGGAGCTGAATTAGGAGGGCACAGCTCCACATCTCCCAGCTCTGAGCTTTCAGTGCTCAGCTGGCTCCGTGTGCTGTAAATCCCCACAGATCTCAGCCCGAGCATCCCTGTGCCCACAGCCAGCCCAGGTGCCCCTTGCAGGTGTGTTGGGAAGGCTTGGCAAGGGCCACCATCACCAGCTCTGCCTGTTCACGTGCCTGCCTTCACCCCCTGCTGCCTGCCCTCGTGTGCAGCCTCGTCAGGACCCGAGCCAGGCTCTGCCATCCCTCTGCAAAAGGTGAAATGTTGTTCCTGAGCCCTTGGTAACCACCTGTTGCTGCAGCACGAGCTGCATAATTAGAACTGACAATCCCTGTCTAGAGATTTCTTGGAAGCTGGAAAAATGAGAATGTTGTCAAAAAAATAGCAACGCTTCTAGTCTGCAATGCAGTGATGGAGATGAAAGATGAGTGAATCCAAGGAGGCAGAGAATATATCAGCCCAGTGCTTTTTTCTGACTAATTTAGAAGTCCAGAATGGTCTGGAAGAATTTACATTTCTCTTACAGCCTTAAAGAAAAAGCATTTAAATCCAGTTTTTCTATTTCTTTTTCTTTACAAAGAAAACCAACAGCTGTTGGTTTGTCGGACCAAAGTTTAATAGCAGTCATACATAAAACTACAGTAAGGGTGGTAATTTATTTTTTCATCAGTTGATGCAAAAGAATTTTTATTTTTTATTTGGTTTGAAGCAATTTTCCGTAAAGTTATGAAAACCCTTTAAAGGAGGTTCTTATTTTTTTTCTAACAGAGAAAAAATAAATTTCACTGGGAATGAACACACAGGGTGTGTGGAGGAGCCGCAGTCCATGGGGATGAGCAGAGGGGCTTCAATCCACACTGCTCAGCCCCTGGCAAGCAGCACCTGTGTCAGAGGCATTTGAACTCCGAGGTGAGGCAGAGAGCTCTGCACAGGCACAGTCTGTCAGAGCTGACCTGCTGGGGACAGGGGAGGAATGGCTCACTGAGGCTCAGGGCAAGGAAGAGAAAACCAGGTGTTCTCTACAAAGAGAGGCTTGTTAACATAATTGTGTTATGTGTGATGGCAGTGCCAGCAGAGGAGGCACACAGAGCAGGGGGAGTGCTGTGCTGTGCAGAGGTGCAGACAGCCCCAGCCCCACACCTGCCCCTGGCAGACAGAAACAGAAAAGGTTCCACACTGCTGGAGCCATGGGAGTGGCACAGCACAAGTGTGGGGATCCCACAGGTACTGGGGCCAGGAGAACTCTTCTCTGGCACTCTTGGGGCTGTCCTGTGCAGGGCCAGGAGCTGTGCTTGGTGATCCCTGTGGGTGCCTTGCAGTTCAGGACATTCTGGGGTTCTGTTACAGCAGGGTCTGCTCTGGTTTGGAACAATGGGATCCTGCTGGGAGGAGAGCCCTGGGATCTGGGGTTTGATTTCTTGGCTGGGTCACAAATGCCCTGTGAAGCCTCAGGTGTGGGGTTTGGCCAGTCTGGGTCTGAACTCCTGTGCCCGTGGGCTGTGGGAGCGCTCCAGCCCCAGCCTGCTGGGACAGCCCGGCAGCACTGGGACTGCTCTGCTTTTGGGGAGAAGCAGCAATTCCTGAGGTCCTTCAGCTGCCCTGGGAGAGCACAGGGATTACAGGAAATACTTTGCTTTGCTCAGACTGGTCCTGCAGGTGTTCTGCTTCCACACACAGGGTGACAGCCCCTAGAGCTGGCTGTCCCAGGCTGTGTCTATTAATTACCTTCCTGCCCTCACTGGTGCTTCAGTGACTGCATCTGACCAGTCTGGGACTCTGACTGTCCCCTTTGCAGTCAGGCTTTAGTGTTCAGTCCACTGGATTTGTCACACTGTTCATCAGCTCTGCTTCCCTTGGACATCAGGTATTTATTGCCCAGAGACAAGTGAGCAGCCTCCTTTTCACCAGTGTGAAGCAAAGTTGTTCTGTTGTCATTAGTGCTCTTTAAGCTTTCCTGTTAGCAGGGGGCAAATGCCATTCTCAGTTCAGTGATGAGGAGCTCGGGGTGCTGGCTGTGTTCATCATTCCCCTGCTTTGCTTGGATGGCTGCAGTGGGTGATGCAGAGCACTCCTGGCTTCTGGATCCAGAGAGAAAGAGGAAGATGGAACTTCATTAACAGGAGCAAGAAAGTGTTGTCACGTTGATTACAAACAATTGTGGCTCCTAAAATCTAAAGCACGAGGTGGCCTGAGTCCAGCAGCTTCCTGGCAGCTCCTCAGGCAGTGCCAGCCTGGCTGAGGCTCTGCTGCCATCCCTGTCCCTGATTCCAGGAGCAGACACGGAGCCATCTCAGTCCTGTGCTCACTGAGCATCCCGAGCAGCAGCTGGGCAGGGAGCCTCCTTGTCCAGCTGGAAAGCAGGAATTGCAGCCCAGCCAACAGCAAACGAGGGGGGATGGCTGTGGCAGCAGGAGTGGGGAACAGCAGGAGTGAAGGAGGCTCCTTGAATTCTCTGTGTGTGCCCTGGACAGAGCTGCACCCCCCGAGCTGCCCCTGCCCCCAGGAGCTGCTGCTGCAGGTGAGGAGGTGAAGGGCTGGCCCAAAAAACTGCCCAGAAATTGTATCAGCACAAAGATGCAGCTGTGTTAACTCCAGCACCTGAGCTCTTCCTTGTTTCTTACAGATCAGGCTTTGCAGAATCCCTGTAAAACAAGGGGATAGGAGCCTTATTTTACAGATACATCAAAGGGAGATTAAGGGCCGGATTCTTAGAGAGGTTTAACCACCAAACTCCCCTGGAGTTCAGTGGGAGTTTAACACTTCAGTATCCTTCAGATTATTGATCTCAATAAATCACACTCCCAGTGAGGGAGCTGGGAATTAATGCCAGGCTTGTGCAAAGTGGTTCTGTGCCTTTCTGTCCCTTCCTGCACATGGGAATAGTACATTCACTGTGCCAAAGGTACCACGGGTTCCATGAGATTGGATTTTAATTGAGCAGAGTTTCATTGTGATGATTTTGTTTTGATTTGTGGCCCCAGTTGATTAAGGCTTATTGGGGAAAATTTGGCAGAGTTTATTCAGTCAGAATTTGCAGTCCTGTAATTTCCTTGGAATTTCATCTCTGACAGAAGAAAAAAAAGAAGAAAAGGATGCTACCAGGTTCTTGTTGTGTCAAGGAAACAACTTGTTTTGACATTTCCAAAATGAAATGTTTTGATTTTTTCATTTTAAAATAACTTTTTCCTTGATGTTGTGGTATTTTTACATAATTTTAATCATTTGAAATTGAAATGAAACTGAATTTCGTGACCCAAAAATGAAAGCAAATGTAGGTGTCTTGCAAGCCCTGCTGAAATGCACCATTCATCCTCCAGGCAGCTCGAGTGCCAGTGCCATGGGACAGGGGACACTCAGCACCAGGGACACGTCAGGTGGCCCTGGCTGCTCTGAGCTCAGTGGGCAGAGGGGACAAGCTCTTAAAAGGCAGCCCATGGACAGAAACAAATCACAGCTGAGGGCAGAGTGTACAGAGACTGAAAAATGTGTTCACAAAGGGCTGGGCAGAAACTGCTCTTCTGTCACTACAACCCCAGAAAATGTGTAAAATCTGTGCAAATCCACTGCACTGGGAGAAACTGACTGTTCTTTGTAGTGGAACAGGGGCAGAAGAAACATGGAAGGGAAAAACCCACTGAAGTTTTATCTGCCAAGTCTTGATTTTAAAAAGCAAAAGGTGATTCCTGAGGAGAGGCTGTTAATGAGGGGATTTTTCAGTTGCTAACACCAGCACACAGCAGACGTTGTGTCAGACTACAAAGGAACTATTACCCTTGCAGCTCCAATTGGATGTTTGCCCAGAATTGTAAGTCCTTTTAAAATGTCCCATTGCGTGTTTCACTCGGGTATAGTCGGCCGAGGATAATATATTGATGTTTGCCACAAAGCTGCAGAGCAAACCAAAATATTTCTTAGAAATTAATTGGTATCAGAGTTCTCTTCATCAATATGCTCCACGAGATGCTTCAGGTGGATTAGTGCAGTAAAAATCATTTTTCATGTGCATAGGTCTCTGCTAGTATCTATTTATAGCAGTGCTAGGTGGGCTTGCATCATGTCACTGTGGAAAGCCTGGCAGCAAACAAGACCCTTGGAAACTAAGGGAGGGGTTTGTCTCCAAAAAAAGACAGGTAGAAAAGGCAGCTGCAGCTGTGCATGCAGGATTTTTTGGTGCCGTGTTGCAATAGGAAAACCTCAGCAGAGCGGTGTTGATGGTGTTGATGTTTGAAGGTGTGGACTCCCCAGATTCAGGGCACCCTCTGGTTTTTCCCAGTCTGCAGAGTTGGGATGTGTCACTTGGCACCTCCTCTAAGAAAGGCGAGATCACAGAGCTGGGAAGGATGAGGAGCTGTGAAGTCTTGGGGCACAGCTCTCCTTTCATAGGACCATGGAATGGTTTGGGCTGGGAGGGACATCACCACGGTCCCACCTCTGCCATGGCAGGGGCACTTCCCACTGTCCCAGGCTGCTTCCAGCCCTGTCCAACCTGGCCTTGGGATCCAGGGGCAGCCCCAGCTTCTCTGGGCACCCTGTGCCAGGGCTGCCCACCCTCCCAGGGAACAATTCCTTCCTAATATCTAATATCACACCCTCTCAGTTTAAAACTATGCCACCTTGTTCTATCATCTATCACCTTTAAAAGGGTATTTTCAGATTTTGGCAGATACTTCAACCCTCACAGTTAAAATTCAAAATATTTAAAATTAAGAAGACCTTGTTCGGTGTAAATCCCACCAAATGGGGAAAGCTTTGGTGCAGGTGATGCTAGGTTTAAAATCTGTCTGGGGTGCAGTCACCAGGGCTCAGGCCAGGTCATCTCCTTCCAGCAGCTGGGGCTGTGTGCCCTGCTGCCCCTACAGGGTCACTGAGCAGCAGGAGCATGCCTGACCTGAGGCGGTGCCCGCTTGCATTTACTCTTTCTTTCCGGGGCAGAGAAGAAGAATCCTCGCTCTGCAGCCCAGGAGGTGCAGAGATTACCCTCAGAGCAGCTGTGCTGTGCTCGTCCCGAGCTCCAGCAGCATCCGGGGGGCTGCACCGCTGCTGCTGCATCCTCTGGGTACGGAGATCTCCTCCCTCCCGGCTCAGGAAGGCCGGGCAGGAGAGGTCCCCTCTGGGGAGGTGTGGGGGCTCAGGGCTGAGCCCTGCAGCTTTCCCCGAGTTGCTGATCCCTGCCCTGCAGCTTTAGGCTGGGCTCAGCCATCCCCGGAGTTCTGATCCCTGCCCTGCAGCTTTAGGCTGGGCTCAGGCAGCCCCGGGCAGTCCCGCTCCTCGGGTTAAGCGCGGCTCATTAAAGGTGACTCCGCCTCCCCCGAGTCATTTATAAGTGACTTATAGAGCTAATAATGGCCTCATCCTTTTGTACCTTGGTACACAGCTTGTGTTCTGGAGTCTTTTATAGCTCAAATGAGCTGCTTTTGCTTATTTATTTCCCTCCTCATTCATTTTTAATGGTTAGCAGAGACTCCCCCATTCTTCTTCTGACAGCAGAGATTTAGGCAGGGCTCATTATCATAACTTACGTTACTAAATATCCCCATTTATGCTGGTAGAGCAAGGAAAATGTGTGCAGTGCTAAATCAGAAGAGATCCCATGAGCTTGCCACGGTGGCAGGGCTGTGTTTGAAGAGTGTATTATATACAGAGAGCACTTGTAGGGGGAAGGATCATTTACAGGAACATGGATGGGGACAGAGTCACAGAGTGATTCTGAAATACAGATTTTTATGGGGAGATATCAGAGGCTTACCTTCCCAGCTGGCCACCCTTGAGGTGCACAGACCTAAACTGCTCCAGATACATTTTATTTTCAAAGACTTATTAGCTGTGACTTCGTAAGAGTTCCAACAGAATTACTGTAGCAGGAAAGCAGTTTCCTGTGAGGGCTTTATTGTTATCCCATGGGAATTTAATAATGATAATGAGGTGGGGAAAGACTGTTCCAGTTATTTCTGAGAGCTAACAGTGAGGTTCTGGGTACCTCTCCTGGGAGTTAGGATGTACATTCCCCTTTCCCTCCCTCCCTTTAGGGCTTTGGGTTCTGTTCAGCTGACACAAGGTTTATGGGACCAAAGGAATATCAGCCACAAATTCCAATCTCCCACAGACAGCCTGCACACAAGGGGAATGGGAAAAGCAGTGAAATCCTTTTAGGAAAGGGATGGGAACAATACCCACTGGAGAACTGGATGAAGGAGGTTGGTGTGGCAGGGACTGTGTGGGATTTGTGAGGGGCCTTATTGCTGCTTCCCACGTTCTCTCCTGCTGCAGGGCTTCCAGGAGTTTAGTGGTTTATTCCACAGATAATGTGAACTAAAAGAGGAGAAATTAATAAAAACCAATTTCTCTGGTTTGTGATCACACCCCAAGAGCATACAGAAGGTGGGGAGTTTCAGAGGACAGAGCTGACCCCTTTTCAAACAACACAAGCAGGCTTTTCGAGTAAATGCAAGAAGGTGCCTCGGAGCAGCAGTGCCCCTCGCTGTGTTTGTCTGTGCAGGAGGGGCACAGCAGCATCCCCTGCAGAGCTGCAGGGCTGCCAGCCGAGCTCTGGGCTCCCTTTGGGGGTTCCCAAGGGGCAGAGCTGCACAGCTGTGGGGCCAGCACTGTGTGTGTACAGCCAGGCTTTGCAGTGACTTCAGGCTCTTCCTTTGCTGCCCGTGGGACTGGGGCTCGAGTTCAGTGCAGCGCTGAGCACGTCTGAAACACGGCACTCTGCACGTTGAGCTGCACATCCAGCGTGCCAGCAGTGGGTGGGTGTTTGCTCTGGACATGGTGCACGTGGAAATGTCATTGCTGACTCTGTGCTGTGGGACAGTGTGGCACAGACCTCTGCCCCTGAGCCAGCACTCGCTGATCAAATCTGTGTGTGACTCAGAGGAAGCTGCCTTAGCTGTTCACTGGTGGAAGAAAAAGAGGGGGACCTGCAGGAGCCAAAAGAAGCCCAGAGCACTTTTATAACCTACCAAGTTCATGCCCAAAAAAGCCATTCAGAGCTCAGTCCCTCAAGAGATAAAAGCACCCTGTACTGAGAGAATTTCTGGAGCATCTTGTGAACGCTAAGTACAGTTTGCCTTAATTAATGGAAGTCAGCTCGGTGCAGTTGTGTGAAAAGCTCCAGTGACACAAAGCCTAGAAAAGCTTCAGCAAGGGAGCACGGCACCAGAAGGGTTTAATGGCATTATAATGTCCTTGAATTACAGTGGCCACAACACAGAGATGTATTCCAGCAGTACATTAGCAGGAAAAGAAAATCTACTCTTTCTCTCTTGAGCCCTTGTCACCTTTCCTGAAAGTTAGAGTTGGCATCCCTGAGATATCAGAACTCAGAGGCAGGAGGAGGGGGAAATGAGAAATGGGAGTGGTCCCTGGATTTTGGGAAGAAGACAGAACCCCACAAATCACCCACCTTTGCCCAGTCCCTTTGTAGCTCCTGCTGCATGTTGCAAAGTGTTCAGTGGCTTTCTGGAATGGCTGAGTGTGCCCAGGCTGGTGCAGCCCTGCAGGCCATCCCTGGTGTGCCCCAGGAGCTGAGCTGGGCCAGGCAGAGCTCCCGGGGCACTCCTGGCACCAGGGCACCTGCAGGGCTCCCCTGGTGCCTTTTGGCCCTGGTTGGGTGCTCAGCCCTGTGCCAAGGCCAGCGGGCAGGGCAGGGCTGGGGGCACCCACACCCCCTTGGGTGAGTCTATGGAAAGGAGCTGGGGTCAGTGCCAGGCTGGAGAGGGACAGGTGGGCTCAGGAGGGGCCACGGCAGCCAAAGCTTCTCTGGGCTCTCCATCAGCATCAGCTGGGGAAGCCATGGGAGACCCAGCCAGGGCACAGCCCCCAGGGTGCCAGCTGTGGGGACAGCCCCCAAAGTGCCAGCCAGGGCACAGCCCCCAGGGTGCCAGCTGTGGGGACAGCCCCCAGAGTGCCAGCCAGGGCACAGCCCCCAGGGTGCCA
>VZRH01007245.1:1101171-1123783 GCA_013397555.1 Urocynchramus pylzowi | reverse complement strand
CTGTGGGACAGCCCCAAGGGTGCCAGCTGCCCCTGCCTGGCACAGGCCCTTCCTCCTGGCCGTGTTTGTCCTGCAGAGGCTCGGCTGAGGCCCAGCAGTCTCAGGGCCAAGGCACTCCCTCTTGCCCAGTTCACAGCTCCGAGAACACAATCTCAGAAGAGATTTTGGTCTTTGTGCTCTCCCTCTGTGCTTTGAGCCCTTCCCTCTGCTGGAAGATGGATGGCTGGGATGTGGCTGCAGGAGCAGGGCACGGCTGCTCTGCCTGCCCATTGATGGCCTCTTTCTGAATGTGCTGGCTGATTTATGAAAATGTACTGTACTTTGCCCCATGTTTTGATGTTGCTCTGTTAGGACTGCATGCAAACTGCAGCAGAACAGTGCTGCTCATTCATCCAGGCAGGGAAGGGCTGCCTGGGAACTCAATGAGCTCACAGTGCTGCCGACTTCACTTACAGCCAGGGAAGCGGGCACCAGCGGCTATCCCAAGCAGAGGCATTTTTTTCCTGATCATCAGTTTGTTCTATAAATCATAATCTTGAAGGCACAAGGTCATGGTATTTATTTAATCATTCATACAGTAGTCTTTTAGGGATGGATTCTTTTTTTAGCTCTCTTTGTGCAGCAAACCCTGATAAAATTGGAATCGAGGTCTGTTTGCCTGCCAAATTTTCTTTCTCTTGTTATTGCTTGAGCATTAATGAATTTAGAATGTGAGAGTCTGATTGCCATCTCTGCCCAGCACAGTTCAGCAGTTATCTCTGTGGCCTGGGTGAGTCTGTGTTGAGTTCCAGCCCCTGTGGCTGAGCTGCTCTTCACAAGCTCCCAGACCAATAAAACCAGCAGCAAAATCCCACCAAAAGTCACTGTTCAGGCAGGGACACCTTCCCCAGCTGCCCTGCCAGCAGCCCTGGTGAAGTGCAGAGCAGGGGACATGACGGGGACACACAGGGGAGGGACATGCAGGGGATATGAAGGGGACACACAGGGGATACGCAAAGGGCATGAAGGGGACGTGCTGGGGACACATGGGGACACCCAGGGGACACCCAGGACCCAGCAGCTCCCATGGCAGTTCAGAAGCTCAGCTCTGATCCCTGGGCTGCCCTCAGGCACTGGGAAGTGTTCCAGTCCTTAAGTGCCTCAGGGCTGCAGTCCCAGGGCTATCACGCTTAATTGCCTTGTGTTAATCAGCTAAGACTGACCAATGTGAGGTGCTGGTAGCTGGAAGCAGAGGTGGCAAGGAGGTCACACAGAGCTGTTACCGTGTGCTAGCCAGGAAAACCCTGGTGTTCAGAGCCTTCCCTTGTGCCCGTGGTCCAGCCTGCAGAGCTCAGGGGCGAGTACAGGACCCCAGGGCCAGCAGCTCCTGTGTGACCTTGGGGCCACCCTGCCTTCAGCTTGACCCCGGGGGAAGTCAGCCTGTGGAGGCTCTGCCCAGTCTCCCTTCTCACTGGGGTCTCAGGGGAAGGAGGGGAGGCAGGAGGCAGCAGCCAGAGCTCATTAACACATAGGAGACTTGTCTGGTGTGAGAACAGCACTTAAAATACAAAAAGTCAACAGGATATGCACAGTGCCAGCAGGCAGCAGACTGTTCCCACTTCAGAAGCAAGGTGGGAGAAGGAGCAGATGTGCCAGGCACTGCCTGGAGGTCTTCTCACCTGCTGCCTGTTGGTCAGGCCAGCAGACACTGCAGCTAGGGGTGGTTCTTGCCCTGTGAGCACCCTCTGACAGCAGTGTCTGCTCTGGTGCTGCAGCCAGGGGATGTTCCTGTGCTGCCAGGGGATGTGCCTGTGCTGTCAGGGGATGTGCCTGTGCTGCAGCCAGGGGATGTGCCTGCTGCAGCCAGGGGATGATGTGCCTGTGCTGCAGCCAGGGGATGATGTGCCTGTGCTGCAGCCTCCCCTGCAGCTCACATCAAGCTGCTCCCAGGGCTTTGCCCAGCTCATGTCCCTCAGCTCAGGCCAGCTAGGATCAGCACTGAGAGGGAGTGGGTGTAGCACCAGTGCCCTGGGACCTGTCTGTGCCCAGCTGCCTGCTCTGAGCAACACACGGAGACTGGATCCTGACAGGAGCTGGTGTAAAACAGGCTTACATGAGACACAAAAACCATAAATCTGCCTGTAAACAAACTCCTTAGTTTCCAGCTGAAACCAACAGCAACTCAAGAGTTTGACTTTAGAACAGACATGGCTTGGAAGGGAGACATTGTAAGAGCCATGATCACCTTTTTTTGGTGTGTCACCTAGGATCAGAAAAACCAGGATGGAAATGCTTTGCCATGGATCTGTCTGTGAGGGGGTTGTTATTGTTTAAAGATAATAATATTAGGAATGCTAATTATCCTGCAAAAGCTGGTGATATTTAAATATGATTTAACTTCATTCAGCATTTAAACAGAAAAGTAGAAAATGACATTAAATTCAGACAAGGACGAGACTATGCATTGCACAGTGAGAAACATTAAATGCATTGATGGAATGGAATAAAAAGTCTGGCTGGTAATGGATTGTGAAAAGAGTTCAGGGTTCTGATAGATCATTCCTTCAGATCATCAGCACGGTAAAGTGGTAGTTAATAAATTATTTGACGTGTACATTTACTCATATATTTTAACTAACTGTAATGAACAGGTCCTGTCAGCTCACCTAGATCCTTGCAGTAACTGCTAAATTGCTTGAGTGAGATTTACTAACTCTCTGCAATATTGATGTCCAGAGCTGCAGGTGATAAATGAAGGAACATCAGGGCTGGCTCCTGTTCCAGTGCTCTGTAAGGCCTCTGCCAGGCTGGCAGCAGGGCTGAAGCTGTGCCCTGGCCATCCCTGAGCTCTTCCCTGGGAGGAGTTTTGGTTGTGAGCACCCCATTCATTCCCTGGTACCTGTGACAGGACTCTGGAAGAGCTCTGTCCCACTCTGGGGCTGATTAGAGAGATCTGTCCCTTCTCAGGTCTGTCTGCAGGCACTCACCTGCTCCTCCCCAGGTGAGTGGGGTTCTGTGGGCTGCACCCAGGGGAGAGCAGGAGGACTGGGGAGTCTGAGCTGTGGGGAGAGGAGAGGAACCTTCTCTCCCTGCCATGATCCGAGGTCTATCCTACTGCTGGAGTGGGAATTAAGGACCAAAAAAAGTCTAGTATTATCTTAGATTATACTAGAACTGTTTACAGCAGGAAAAACCAGCCTCTTACAATGGTGCTGAATTACACAGGCTATTAAGGGCACACCAGGCACCTTTCTTGTTATTCCTACTTGTCCTCTGAACCTGGAGCTAGTTTAAACCTAGATCCCTTCTCTTCCTCCCACTCACTTACCCAGCATGTGCTGAACTTTATAATTAGTGAAGAGACTCATTAATTTTTTTTCCTTCTCCTTTTTATTTTCAGGTTTCTGACAGATGTGACTATGTCTTTGTCAATGGGAAGGAAATGAAAGGCAAAGTGAATGTCGTAGTTAATTTTACTTACCAGCATCTGAGTGCCCCGTTAGAAATGACAGTCTGGATTCCTCGTCTCCCGCTGCAGATAGAGGTCTCTGACACAGAGCTAAATCAGATCAAGGGGTGGAGAGTCCCCATCATCTCTAATAAGAGGTAGGTTTCATTAGAGGATGTTCATTCTGGGCTGTGCACTTGCCAGGGACCTGTCAGGGCCCGTGGATCTGAACATGCTCATTTGGCCTTAATGCAATTCTGCTGTAAATTTGAAGGTCACCAGACATTTATTCAATAGGCTCCTGCACTGGACTTCTAAGGGAAATGGAAGCTGCAGGTTGCATGAACCTAGATTGGAAATCAATTTCCTTTTGTAGCACTAATGACCGAAATGGGAAGAGCCAATTGGTGAAGTTAGGCAGGATCAGGCACGAGGCAGCAAGGAGACATCAGCAAGAGCCAGCTCTGGCAGGGCTGCTTGGTCTGCAGCCTGTTCACAGGTCCTGGCAGCTCATGGATCCATTGCCAGTGGTCACAATTAGCACTCAGCTGTTTCACACCTCCGTGGGGTGCACTGGCACTGATCAGTGCCCCAAAGTCAGGACACAGAGCTTTCAGGCACTGTCAGTGCCCACAGGACAGAGGATGGATGAAGCAGGTCAGAACTGTCTGCATCTCTTGTCAGTGTTATTAAGAACAAGAGGAACAAGTTGATAAAGTAGGTACTTGGTATTCCCACCTGCAAATGAAGCCATTTATTACAGGTTGCTAAAGCATCAGAGCAAAGACATTTTGGTGGAGATGTGATTTCAAATTGTACTGTACAGAGAGGGATGTGTGTGTAGGAGCAGAGGAGATTTCCATGGCAACACAAAGATGTTTATGGGAAGATCCAGAAAGAAAAGAAGTGTGAAGGTCCTGAAAGCAAGGACTTGACATGGAAAACAATGGAAGATGCTTGGGGAGGACAGCGTGGTGGCAAAGCTGGGAGGCCAGTTGATAGTCTCAAGTGCTGTTTTTGAGTTATGAACACGGGAAGCAGGATAAAAGTGGGAGAAGCTGAAGGAAGCAGCTGGGTCCCACGAGCAGGCTGCAGGCTGAGGTCAGCTGTTGCAGCTCTCCAGCCCAGCTGAACTTGTCCCCGTTGTCGTCCGGCAGGCCGGCCAGGGACAGCGATGACGAGGACGAGGACGAGCGCAGGGGCAGGGGCTGCACGCTGCAGTACCAGCACGCCACGGTCAGGGTGCTGACGCAGTTCGTGGCCGAGCCCCCGGAGCCCGGGGCCCAGCTCAGCTTCCTGCTGGGCTCTGACTGGCAGCTGGACATCACCCACCTGGTCAGGGACTTCATGCAGGTGGAGGAGCCCCGCATCGCCCGGCTGCAGGAGGGGCAGGTCCTGGTGGGGCTGGAGCTGGGCATGACCACAATCCAGGTAGGGAGATCACTGACGTGTTCTGTTCTCCCTCCACTCCCCTCCCCGGCCATGGCTGATCCAGCACTAACAGCAGAAACTGGAGCCATGAGCTCCTGAGTGGAACACAATTGAAGTCAGAAGTAGAAGACACGGCAGAGATGGTTTTCTCTCCTTATCTGGTGCCCCAAAGTGTAGTAGATTGCAGTTTCATTTAATTTAATCCAACCTGTATATTGGGAGACTTTTTCTGATTCTTTTTGTCTAAGGCTGCTTTTGAACCTGGAGCCAGGATTTGGGTTATCACAAGGCATGCAGCTGCTGGAACAGCTCAGTCTTCTCCCAGCCTGCACTGACAGAGCAAAGGGTAAAGTGAAAATTAACCAGTGCTGGTTAAGGAAGTGAGACTGGAATATTAATCGAAGTATTAATTAAAAGAAAAGGAAAAGGAGATGGGGAGAGAGATTATTTCAGTGATACTGAAGTAGAATACATGTTAACAAACACTAGAACAGGGAAAAAGTCTCTCTCCAAACATACTTATTCCAAACTGTCAAAGCAGAAAACAACCAGCACACCTGTCAATAACGAGGTTGTCAAGGCTGGAGAAATGGGATTTGAGATTTTTGACTTTCTGCAAAATCTGCAGAGATTTTCTGAATGCCTTTCTAAAGCTCTGGAACTTATAGAGCTCCAACCAATGCACATAAAACTGTGGAAAGAAAAATCCAAGGGTAAAAAGCTGAGAGCAAGTTATATTTAAAGAATACCTCTTATAAGCTGCTTCAAAAATGCTCTGTACCCTGTATGGATCATTAAATTCAACTTGCTTGCTAATGAGCATCGTGGATGTCATGTATCACTGCACTGACCTCTGTGTGTATTTTCTTAACCAAAACAAATTCTCTCTGTCAATTTTGCATTCAGTACCTTGAGAGGTTATTGTAGCAATACATTACCCTTCCTTTCCACGGGATAGAAATAAATACCATTTATTCAGTGGATTTTATATAAATCTACGGACTGCATTATATTTATGCTACCTCAAAACATGAGGATTAATCAAATACTTAAATTTCACATGCAGATTACATTTACAACTAGTTACTACATGTGAGGCAGATGTGGCTATTACATTTACAGACAGTTACCACATCTGAAGCAGATGTTAGCACATTGCAGAGGGGAGTGGCACAGCTGATTACATTTGCACAGGTAAAAGGTGTTAAAAGGCCACTGTTATTGCAGAAGAGTTACAAAATGGGAGTAGCCCTTTTTTAATCATATTTTAATAGTCTGCTATGAGAAATTCCATTACCATAAACATCCCTTATCTGTGTTGCATGAATTGTGTGCAGTTATTTTACGTGGTGCTGTACAAAATGGCTGTTGGTAACTTCAGGTTTTCTTTCCAGATCCTGTCCCCCCTTTCAGATGCCATCTTGGCTGAGAAGACAGTGACAGTCCTGGACGAGAAGGTGACAATAACTGACCTGGGAGTGCAGCTGGTGACAGGTCTATCCCTCTCTCTGCAGCTCAGCCCGGGGAGCAACAGGGCCATCTTTGCTACTGCAGTAGCACAGGAGCTGCTCCAGTCCCCAAAGCAGGTATGGTGCCCAGCTGGGCTGTGTGGAAGGAGCTGCTCTGAGGCACTGCCTCTGACATTTCCAGCTGCTGGAATTGAGCAGATTTTTACTAATAGTGTGCTAATGAAACATTCTGTTTATGGGACTTTCCTGAAGGCCATCAGGGATCCTAAACAGAAAACCAAAGATCTCACAAAAAGGGCACTGTGTTTTAACAGCCCCTGGCACCTCCTGTCATGGCTGATCCCATAAATAACGGGCAGTGATGTGTCAGAATTGAGCACCAGCAATGCCCCTACACACACACACACACACACACACACACAAACACACACACACTCACACACACGTGCCTTTCCTGTCCCATCCAGCACCCACTAGATCCCAGGATCATGTTCAGCCTCCCACCACAGGTATCCAAATCATCCCTTTAATTCCACCTCTACATGAGAAAGTGCTTCGTGTTGTGCCAAACTCTTCCTCTTTTAGTCCCTTCCTGTGAGCACTTTAAGAAGTCAGGGAGCATCCCTTTCATTCTGATTCATTACTAGAATATGAATCAGCATCACTGACTCATTTCCTGATTCATGATTTCATAAACAATTTTTTCCCTTATTACTCTTAGTTCCTTTATTAGGGAACCAACAGTTACCAAGGGCTTTTGGAATTTGCCATGTCCTCATCAGTCTCTGCTTGGTATTTGTCCTTGTGCTTCTGGACACATTTGAAATGTAAACTTTTTCCCAAACCAAATCCATCAGTCTGGGACTTTCATCAAGGATGCACTGGGCTCTTAACACTTAAGCATGTTCTGAGCTTTAAAAGTAAATGGCATGTACATTTGAAGTTTGGCCAACTGCTGAAGTGCTTTAATTCATCATGGGGTCTTATCCTTGGGATGCAGGATGAGAAATAATGCAGAGCTGCTGTCTTTATGGGGTGATAAAGATCAGGCTCTCCTGTAGTGTTCCAGGAGTCAAGGAATCGATGCCAGGCAGGTGGAGGGAAGACCAGTGAGCTCATCCATGGCACAGGGGGTTGGAAAAAGTGCCCTGAGACCAGCCTAGGAGCAGGGGCTGGTGCCAGTCAGCCCCACTGTGTGCCCAGCTCGGGCATTTCAGTCCCCAGAAATGGAGTCTGGACAGGTCCTTCTCTGCATGCAGGGCTGCAGTCAGGGATCCACATTAACCAGAGAGGGACTGTGTGCCCCCCAGTCTGGCACAGCTGACTCTGCTTTGAAAGGCAGCTGAGTCCCTCCATTGCTCAGGACATGATTTTCAGAGCACAGTCCCTATAAGCAAAGCAATGCAAAATTATTAAATGATTATGCAGGTTTAAGCAACACAGTGGGAGGATGAGAGTTGATGACATAAATTCTATGCAGCCTTCAAGAAACAGCCAAAGATTAATAAACACAAAGCTGGGATTTATGACAGTGTCAGCAAAGTCTTAGGGCTCTGGCCTGAAATAGAGACAGAAGGAGATCTCCCATTGAAGCAGGGGGAGCTTTGTGGCTCTGAGGATTTCGGAATCAGGCCAGTAGATTATGCACCATACAATCCCAAAAGACTGGAAGCTTATTCTCCATGCTCTGAACAGGCATGTTCAGAATGAATTTGTGCTGTGAATGAATTTGTTCTGTGAACAATTTAAAGGATAATCATATGTGTTTATTCTCTGTACATACGTGGAGTTAGAATGTAAATACTGTCTGTAAGAAAAACTGCTTATTTAAAGAAACAGGACTTTTATATTCACGGTTTTCAGAAGTTGTTTTGTTGGTTGGCTGGCTGGCTGGCTGGCTAGCTGGCTGGCTAGCTGGCAGACTCTCAGAGCAAAGTGATCCCAACTCTGACCAGAGAAAAGCTCATTTCAGACAGTAGAGAATCCACTGATGGAGTCAGGTCTGTCTGGTGGGGATTCTGCAGTGCAGATATCCCAACCAGGGCAACTCAGACCATTAGAAGCAGGAATGAGATTCCAGGAGAGCAACTTGAATTTTATCTGTAAATGGTCAATGTATGAATACAAAGGTTTTTTTCAGGTGGCACAACAATTTTCATTCGCCATTTGAGAGTCCTTAGAAGACCTGATTTTCAGAAATGGGTGATCACATGTTTTCTGAAATTTAGAAATACTTTAAAATGTTCCAAGTTAGAAGCCAAAAGTCAAGGATCGCAGGAAAGCTGCAGCATGAGGCATGTTCTTGGTACCCAGGTCGGATTCATTTGCATTCAGTGAAAGCCTCCATGCACACTGGAGTACACAATCTGCATTGCTGTGACACAAGATTAAACTTTATTATTGTCTTGCTTTTAATTGCTAACAAGCGTAAAAATTACCCTGGCCGTTTCCTAAAGAGGCAACTGATTGGTTTCCTCTGCTTATACAATCTGCTAATTTAATTTGGGAGACAGGAGTCAAGGAGTGAAGGTATGGAGTCATGTGTGGACCTGTTTGCTGTGTTAGCTATCTTTTAACATGTGCTTTGTGTAATAAGAGGAGACTTTGTATTTTAAGCAGTTTAGAAATAATGTTGGGGTTTTTTAATGTAAATATACAACAGTAAATGATCTCAGTCACTGGTAATGCTTCCTGACATGCAATTCATTATGGTGCTGAAGTTGATTCTGCAGAGCCCAGGGGATACGGCTCCTTTAAGCACCTTTGTGGAAACCAATCTTATTATCAATGAGTGTTTTAGACCAGTATTTCTTTTCACGTCTTGGCAAGATATTAATTTCACTGCTCTCCCCATTTGTTTCTTTCCTGATCACTAATGGGGTATGGATCTTGTGAGGAGGAGGGAATAGGCCGGCACAGAGCACATTTCCCTCGATGATCACTCTGAGTGGGTCTGTATTTGTTTTGTATATTACAGGAAGCAGCCATCAGCTGCTGGATCCAGTTCAGTGATGGGTCTGTCATGCCCCTGGATATTTATGACCCCAAAGACTTCTCCTTGTCAGCCACCTCTCTGGATGAGAAGGTGGTCTCCATCCACCATGACCCCAAATTCAAGTGGCCTGTGATTGCTGCTGAGACCGAGGGCCAGGGCACCCTGGTGAAGGTGGAGATGGTGATTAGTGAATCATGCCAGAAATCCAAAAGGAAGAGCATCCTGGCTGTTGGGAGTGGCAGCATCAAGGTTAAGTTTGGGCAGAGCGATGCCAACCCCAACGTGAGTGACAGCAAGCACAGGGGTGCTGGTGTCCACCTGGAAAACCACGCCAGTGACCGGCGCCAAAAAAGCACCTGGCAGGAGAGAGGGGGAGGGGATGGGCAGTACTACAGCTCCTCCATGGGCCACGAGCAGGGCAGGGGCACCACCACCCACAGGTCTGTTCTGAGCAGGAAGGAGGACAGAGAGAGCCTCCTGGACGATGCCAGCCAGAGCCTGCCCATCGACTTCACGAGCTTCCCTGCACAGGTGGATCTGCCCAGGGACAGCGGGGACGCGGAGGACAGCGACCTGGTGCAGACACCCCGGGGCCTCAGTGACCTGGAGATCGGGATGTACGCCCTGCTGGGGGTCTTCTGCCTGGCCATCCTGGTGTTCCTGATCAACTGCGTCACTTTTGCTTTGAAGTACAGAAACAAACAAGTTCCCTTTGAGGAGCAGGAGGGCATGAGCCACTCTCATGACTGGGTTGGGCTGAGCAACAGGACAGAGCTCCTGGAGAATCACATCAACTTCTCATCCCAACAAGATGAACGTATCACAGCCATTGACAGAGGAGTGGACTATGAGGAGAGCAAATACCTCCTCAGCACAACTGCCACCAAAAATATCAATGGACAATCTTTCAGGTCTCCTGAGTCCACATTCAGTGAAGGGAAAGAACAGAAAAGTGAGCCAACCGCTTCTCCTACCTCTAAGAGGAAACGGGTTAAATTCACCACCTTCACCACCATCTCCTCTGACGATGGGTGTCCAACAGTCAACTCAATCCTGATGAGTAATGAGGATGACATTAAATGGGTCTGCCAGGATATGGACCTGGGGGAGTGCAAAGAACTTAAAAACTACATGGAGAGGTTACACGAAAATGCGTAATGAGACACAAAAGACTTTTTTGGTTTGGTTTGTTCGTTTGTTTGTTTTTCACTCACCTTCTGCCTTTAATTTTGGGTAGTGGGGCAAAATGTTGTATTCTAACAAGAATCAGCTGGTGGATTATAACTCAATGGAGCCCCAAGAAGCCACCCAAAAGCAGCTGGGAGAGCAGAGATCCTGGACAGCTCTTAAAATTCAAGTCTTCTCTGTGCTCAGAGATGGAAGTGAGAGATGTGTGTGGTTTTTTGATACACGATAACATGAAAAAAAACTTAGAAAAATAATACGGTCTCATTCTCTGTGCTTTCCCAGAAAATCAATAAATATAACAAACTCCAGTGCAGTTTGGATATTACAAAGCTCACACAGCTCTACTGTTCAATATTGCAAGCTTTGGTTAAAAGCAAAAGATTGGTCTCAGAATAAATAGATCCATGAGAAGAGCATGTCGTTCAGGCCACGTGCAGAGAATATCCATCCAGGAACATTCATTTAAAGCTGACAAAAGCCAACAGTGTGAACGAAGCAGCTCCCAGAGCTGAGGAGTCATGAGTTTCCAAAGAGTCTGGAGGGGATAAAGGTGTAACTGGGCTGTTTACAAACCAGCATGTTTGCCTCCCACGCACTGACAATGGATACATAGAAACAGTTCAAACTGAAACTCTCTTTTTAAGTAGATGCCAAGGTAATTAACTTTGCCAGCCAATTTTCGGTATTTCTTAATTTGTAAAATAGGAGAAGATATGATCTATACTCAGACTATCACTCATATTAAGGAAGGTCTTTTGGAAAGTTTGAGAGAATGAGCTATTTTTAAAAGCCCGCTTTGTTTGATTGTCCCGTTTTGGATTTGTATTCCCAACCCTTTCCCTGGAGCTGCCCATCTGGTATCCTGAGAGCACTTCCCAGATCAGTCAGCCTTGGAAGCTGTGGTCTCTTCCTTCCCTTCCCTCCCGTGCCCACTCACTCCCCCAGGGCTGCTCCTGCCGAGCACAGCCCTGCTGGTACCACGCTCTCCTGGCCTTCCATGCTGCCCCTTCCCAAAGCTGGCCCCTGTCCCTGGGCTCAGTGCCACGTGTGCTGAACTGGCCACCACCAGCAGCTGCCTCTTGGTCCATCCCCTCCTCTGGGGGAGGTGGGGGTGTTCAGTTCCTTGTGCCCCTCTCCTTGGCCCAGCACGTTTAGAGGGCACTGGGAGGTCACAGGGGAGAGCTGCACGTTCAGCATTGAGCCCTGCACAGCTAAACTCAGCAGATAACATTTGTTTCTCCCAGGGGTGATGATTATCTTCTGTTTTCTTCTGATAAGGATGTACATACAGTAGGATTTCAGTGATTACCCTTGCAACCCAACGTGCCCTCCAGCCTCAAACCAGGACATGTCTTGTGAGGTCCAACAGCAGCCTCCAATGGCCAGTGGAAAGTGCCAAAGCACTAACTAAAATCCAGGTAATGGATTTTACATATAAAAATATTTCAAGTTCCCCTTTATTTTCTGGAGTAAGTCCTTGCTCCCTTTTTGTTAAGTCTTCCATCGTTGAATCTAGGTTGCTCAGTTTAATACACACCCGCCCTCCCACAAACACTTAGATTGAATCCCTCTATATTTAGAATGTACTGTAGATTGTAAGAATGTAATATATATATTTATAAACATGCCAACTGTGAATAAAATTTGCATTTTAGTGGCTTCATCTTTTTTTTCCTACTCTGAACGCCTCTTTCCTTTTGCTGTCAGAACGTTTACCCTGAGAGAGCCTGGCAGCAATACAGACATGAGTCCTTTGATGGATCCAGGAGGCACAATCTACTCACAGAATTGTACATTGTGCAGTGCTGGGGGAGAACATGCAGCGCCAGCAGCATGTCATGCTACAAATGTATGTGCACAAGTCACCCTCCCAAGATTTGAAACTATTTGCAAATAAATCCACACACTTTATTTCTAGCCTGAAAGCCCAATATGTGAGTTTCTGGGTTTGGGTTCTGGTTTTCTCCTCTGGGAAGATCCACGTTTGGCTATACACCTTTTAAGGCAATTTTAAGAGAGTAGGTGAGTAAGCAGAGCAAATGTGCCCAATACTTTGGAGATCAGATGGTCTTTGCTTTCTTTCAGCACCTCTGCTCAAGGCTTGCGTGACCCAGTGCAGGACCAGGTGCAGCAGTGACAGCACAGTGCAGGACCAGGTGCAGCAGTGACAGCACAGTGCAGGACCAGGTGCAGCTGAGGACAGGACCAGGTGCAGCAGTGACAGCACAGTGCAGGACCAGGTGCAGCTGAGGACAGGACCAGGTGCAGCAGTGACAGCACAGTGCAGGACCAGGTGCAGCAGTGGCAGCACAGTGGAGGACCAGGTGCAGCTGAGGACAGGACAGTGCAGGGTCCAGACCAGCTCTGGCTGAGCTCTCAGCTGAGGGAAGCAGCCTTGGTGCTCAGCACAGCCTGGCAGCCTCCCCGCAGGTCCAGCCCAGCCTTGCCTCCAGCTCTGGGGCTATTTTGGGTGCTTTTTGCACATCACAACGTGGTGTCTGCAGTGGGGCAGGCATGGTGACAGTGCCCAGGTGTCTCTGGAGCCCAGCAGAGCAGAGGTGTGAGTGCAAGTTTGCCTTCCCAGTGTGGCAGTGCGTGGCCAGGCCCCCTCCTTGGGAGGAGCAGGTACAAGCCATGCTGGGAGCAGCCTGTCACAACTGCTCTGCCCAGAGCTGCCCTGCTAAATCAGATCCCTGCATCAGCTGCCTCTGGGGAACAGGAGCAACTAACAGCAAGTTCCTCTGGTAGCACAAACCACAGAAATTTCTCTGAGGACACACAGCCTCCAGCTGCAGCACTGAGGGTCCTGACACGCAGATCTGTGCATGTCTGCTTGCTCAGAGTTGCCTGTGTATGCAGCAGCTGGAACTGGCCATTATCCACTGGGCAATGCTGTAAATAATGCAGTGCTTAGAGTGCTCTTTCCCATGGACCTCGCAGTGCTCTGAGCAAGGTGTGTTCCTTACTGACCTGGGGAACCCAGGCTGTGGTGATGTGCCCAGAATCACTGCAAATCTGTGCCAAAACCCCACTGTGCAGGATCCTGAGAGTGACTTGTGGCCACCTGTATGCAAGCAAACACCCTAATTAATCTGCTAATAGCAACTTCCTGTAGGGATTTTTGCATGTATGTATCTTTGGGAGGGGGTGTTGTATACATTCCCTTTTTGCACTGCACAGGGCTCACTCTGCTGAGCAAAACCCTCTGATCTTGGAGCATCCCAGGGAGGAATTTCATATTTCAGGCAATCAGCTGAGATCCCAGCTGGCAAACGTGGGGCCTAAGTCCTATTCCCCATCACTAAAGCAGTGATGGTGTTTGTGTGCTGCACACACAAAATGTTTTGCAGCTGTGGCTCCCACTGGCAATCTCTTGAACCTGATAAAGAGCCCTGCTGACAGCAAGCACTCTCCTGTGAGAGTTATTAATTACCTCATTGTTTTCTTCTTTGCAATTGCCTCTTATTTTCATGTTTGAGTCTCTCTTCCTGTGAGTAGACTGATTGAGGCATGTTTAAAAAAAAAGAAAATTTATCTGATACAGTTTGGTTCTTTTTAGAGACTTTATGCATGAATACAATCAGGAGTAGAAACTCAATGGTCCTATAAATCAGGTAAGCTGGTTCTTTACTCTCTTCTTTCATTTTAGAAGCTTCCCCTTCAGCAGTCTTAAATATATGGTGGTTTAGACCCAGCTGCATTAAACACCAGTGAGTTCAAAATCTGAGCAATGCAGCTAAATAATTGGTTTGAAACAAGACTTCTCTGGAGTTGACTTTAAAAACCAGAATAGGTAATAAATCTATGTGCACCAAGTAGCTCTAGAAACTACTTTCACACCTCGTTTCTGTAATGAATGGGATGTAAATGAAATGAGCACCCTGGAGACACTTTAGTTCAGCTCTGTGTATGCTCAGTTCTCCAAGACTGCCAGCTCTCAGTCTCTGTGGCCCCAGGGGCTGTTCTGCTGTGGAAGCTCCTTAGTGAGAGCTAAAGGACTCGTGTAGTACAGCCTGGAAGAGCCTTTCACATGTGTCACTGAGGAGAGAGAGCTGGCTGGACTCACGTTGGTATTGATCAAAGTCCAGCAAGCATCACTGAGGAATTAGCTCGGGGAAGGAGCTATCACTGCCAAATGGTGCGGTTAGAAAATGCCTCAAGCATTTAAAAAACTCCCAGAGATGAATTTATTTAGTCCTGAAAGCCCAGGAACTGTGTCACATATTTCTACATGTTCATTGTGGTGCCAGAGCCCCTCCCTGCACAGCCCTGGAGCACTGTGGCCACCCGTGTCACTGCCAGCAGCGCAGTGCCACCAGAAGCCAGAGCTGTCCTACAGGCAGCCCTGCCCAGCAGAGATGCTCAGGCTGAGGGAGCTGTCAGGGTGGGACAGGTGTGTCCTGCAGGACAGGGGCAAGGTGCCAGCCACCCCTCACTGCCGTGTCTGGCTGCAGCTTGAGCTGTCCCCTGAGGACAGGAGAGCTCCAAACCAAGGGAGGGTATCACTGCAAAGTGCTGAGGAGACAGGATTTGCGTTCTGCTTCCAGTTCATTTCTGTTTGAAAGCTCCCAGGTGGGCCCTGCTTATGCCCTTACCCAGCCATCTGCTTAAGCACCTTTGTGAACAGTGTTTGGCTGCCAACACCCATCACCTTCCTCATGCAGAAATAATGCTCCTTCCAGTGAAATCAGTGATGTGCTGGTTGGAAGCTTAAACAGGTGGAGTTCCAAACTGGCAGCACTAATGGCCTGAGAAGAGCAGAGCACCTGGGCCCTGCTCCTCCTCAGCAGCATCAGAAGGGCCAAGGTTACTCGAGTCAAGCAAGTGTGCCTGAAACAGGATCATTTTCTACCTTCTTGCTGATGTGATATGAAGACCTCTGTCAACAAATCCTTCATTATGCAGGCTCCCTGCTCCAGCTCCGTGAGGAACAGCAAATTAAGCAGCCCACGAATGTAATATTAATGGCTGGAGAAGCAGCAGTGCTCCTGTGCTTGTGTGTACTGCCAATGCTCATTAGGAAATCCCCACCACACAGTGGAGGTGGCTGCTGGATTGCACATGACAAGTTCTGCCCCATCTCCCCCGAGCAGCCCGGGGAGCCTGCAGGGACACCAGTGCCCCGAGTCACGTTGGTTTGCACAGCCCCAGCTCGTGGCTCCCTCCCTGCTGAACTGCTCTGGGTGCACATGAGGGCTCCTGCCAGGCTCCCTTCTGCAGCCGCAGACCCTGCTCCAGCTCTGCCTGGCCACCAGCTCTCTGGGCCTGAATTCCCCCAGCCTGTGCTGCCTGGCCACCAGCTCTCTGGACCTGAATTCCCCCAGCCTGTGCTGCCTGGCCACCAGCTCTCTGTGCCTGAATTCCCCCAGCCTGTGCTGCCTGGCCACCAGCTCTCTGGGCCTGAATTCCCCCAGCCTGTGCTGCCTGGCCACCAGCTCTCTGGGCCTGAATTCCCCCAGCTCTGTCCATGCTGGCTGGCCCTGCCTGGGTGCCACCAGCTTTCTGTGGCACCTGGCAGAGCCCAGATCAGTGTCCCCAGCACCAGAAGGCTGCAGCTTTGAAGTGTAACAGGACTATGCTTATTCATGTTCAGGCCTGTGTTCCTAGTAATTAAATTAGAGCTTCCTACAGTCAGTTAATGCACTAATGACATAAAAAGCAATCCAAGGAGCTTCACTACTCAGCCCTGGTAATACAAGACTGCAGAGATGACTGAGTCCCATTTGCAGTGTTGCTCAGTGTTTTCCTGAGCTCAGTAAGTGCAGATGGGCAGAGTGGAGCAGAAATAAGGACAGAAAGAAGGGGGCTGTCCTTGCACTCTCCCTGAGCACTGCTAGGTCAGCACACTCTGCCTGGGTCCAGCCCAGCATCATCTGGGTCCATGGAGAACTCACCCACCTGTACAGTTGTATCTCATGCCTCCCTATTTCTTCAGCAAATCCTTTGTCTGATGATTGTGGACACACACTTTCCATCCTGTTATCATCAAGCCAAACCCCTAAATCACTGTGCTCCTCTTGGCCATGAATAACTTTTTACAGCTTTCTTGCATCAGTCCCCTCTCTCAAGCCTAATCAATAGCTTTGCTCTTAGCATTTGGCATTCCCTCCTGTGCTGCCCGTCAGGACATCAAGGTCAAATCAGTCCCTCTTGTTTCTCCCTTAAATAAGTGCTATCAGCCTGCAAAGTATTCTGCAATAGTGGAAAATCCTGTATATTGATCAGGTCTTGCTCTGTACCAAGCTCTCCACACAGCCTTGACTTTAATACAGCACTCAGTAATTGTCTTTTGCAAGACCAGTTCATGCAGCTGGAGAGGCATTTTTGGCAGGCTGGAAGTGCAAGCTCAGAAGGATTTTTTTTTTCATGGCACTGCACAGTCCTTGCACAATCACCCCAGCCCCTGAAGAACCATAGGATTTTAATCATCTCTTCTAATTGTTTTGTCCCCTCATCTTCTGCAGAGCTGGTGTCCCTCACACCTATTGCACCTGTGAGGAGGGGCTTTAATTGCAGGGGGTGCTCTTTAACCCAGCTGTAATATGATTTGTGAGACTGCTGGGATGATTGCTGCAAAGAGGAGGGAGGACAGACAAGCTGAGCATCATCACTCAAATCAGGCCTTAAACCAGGGGAAATTTCCAGGTTTTAGAGCAAGAGTCAAGCCACACTACCAAGAAATTTGCAAACAGCTAAATTTTGCCACTCTGATGCTCCTAAAGAAAATAACATCATCTCCTCCTTCAGAGTCACACCCTTGCATCTTGAAAGCCTGGTTCAGCTTCTCACCCTCCCCTGCAGTGACCTGGGCTATCAACAGCCTCTCCTCCCCTTGGGATGTAGGCTAGGGAGCTCTGAAGGGGATGCACAAAGGGAAAGCAGCAGAGAGGGGTGGAAAGGAGCAAAAGGGGACAGGGATGGCTAAGCTGGGACTTGGGGCATTTTGTAGCCTGGCCTGTTGGGAAGGGAACAGCAGGACACACACAAATGCCTGGGGTTTGGGAGGTGCACCCAGCCCAGCCCTGGGACCAGCCCGGGCTGGGGGCACTGGTGCTGCCTCCAGCAGGAGTTCTGGTGAGCCCAGAGTCCCCAGCCCAGCCTGGGGAGGTCTGCACTGTGCCCTCCCTGTCTCCCATCCCCAGGGTCCATGGCCTGGGGGGAAGTTGCTGGATTAACCAGGAGCTCCCAACCCGCTGCCCAAGGGGGCTCTGGGTGGAATGCAAAGCCCAGATCTCCAAGGGAAATGCCTCTCACACTCATCAGTGTTATCAGCTGCTGTGGCTTTGGATGCAGGCAAGGGGTGGGAGATGGTGATTTTCTATTCCAAGGCAGCAGGAGGCCTTAAACAACTCATACTCATGTATTTCTGTGGCTGTAAATACATATATGGGTGCCTTAGGTATAGCCAGCATTGCCTGTCCTCATTTCTGGCTCTAATTCATCCTTTGCTTACTACAGCTTCCCCATCCCCCATTTTAATATTTTCACTTACTGTACTTTAAAGAGCCAGAAATAGCTTGTCAGATTGAGACAGCTCTTGAGAAGTTTAATTTTCCTAATGCTTGTTGGAAATCCCCTTTCTGAATCTGCAGGAATATTAAGGTTCTTAGCATGAGCTGGGCAGAGAGGGAATTTGCAAGTAAAGCTGTCAGGGAATTGCAGCTGGGTTAGGAGAGGCTTGATGGACAGCAGGATGGGTGCAGAACATGTCTCCAAGGAGGGGAGAATGTCTTGGAGCTGGGGGTGGCAGAGCTGAAGGGGGTGGGTAATGCCAACCATTTGTTTTCTCCCTGCCAGACCTAGGGAGCAGAGAATTAGACAAAATCAGAGCAGAGGCACACGGCGTGCTTACAGGCAAGGCAAGAGCTCTGAAGGTTTTTGCTGCTGGTTCCCCACCTGGATTTGTGTTGTCACTGTTCCTGGCTGGCACAGCCAGGGCTCTTGGGATAGTGGCCTCTGCAGAAAGTGTCCTGCACCCACACAAGGGCAGCTGGGAGCCCTGTCATGTTTTGGGGTGCAGGGACAGGGCCAAAGGAGGCTTGAACGAGAGCTGGGACAGCAGTGTGCAGGAGCTGAGTGTTCAGTGCTGTCCCCAAAGGCAGTGCCACTCCTGGTGTGAGTGTTCCTCATGCACAGAGAGGAATACAGAGGTGTTTTACACCTTTGTGAGTGTTCCTCATGCACAGAGAGGAATACAGAGGTGTTTTAACCTTTGTGAGTGTTCCTCATGCACAGAGAGGAATACAGAGGTGTTTTAACCTTTGTGAGTGTTCCTCATGCACAGAGAGGAATACAGAGGTGTTTTAACCTTTGTGAGTGTTCCTCATGCACAGAGAGGAATACAGAGGTGTTTTAACCTTTGTGAGTGTTCCTCATGCACAGAGAGGAATACAGAGGTGTTTTAACCTTTGTGAGTGTTCCTCATGCACAGAGAGGAATACAGAGGTGTTTTAACCTTTGTGAGTGTTCCTCATGCACAGAGAGGAATACAGAGGTGTTTTAACCTTTGTGAGTGTTCCTCATGCACAGAGAGGAATACAGAGGTGTTTTAACCTTTGTGAGTGTTCCTCATGCACAGAGAGGAATACAGAGGTGTTTTAACCTTTGTGAGTGTTCCTCATGCACAGAGAGGAATACAGAGGTGTTTTAACCTTTGTGAGTGTTCCTCATGCACAGAGAGGAATACAGAGGTGTTTTAACCTTTGTGAGTGTTCCTCATGCACAGAGAGGAATACAGAGGTGTTTTAACCTTTGTGAGTGTTCCTCATGCACAGAGAGGAATACAGAGGTGTTTTAACCTTTGTGAGTGTTCCTCATGCACAGAGGAACACTTTTGTTTTACAAAGAGCCAGGGAATAGCAAGTGTCCCCAGCTGCTGGCAGGGACAGGAGGCACGGCCATGTGAGAGCCTGGCAGTGCCTGGGTCCCTGTGCTCTGCTCTGTGTCCCTGTGGCACAGGGGATGGATCTGAGGGGACATTTCTAAGGACAGGCAGGTAATGGTGAGTGGCAGTGCCAGCCCCTGTCGCTCCCGTGGCAGCCCCAGGATCTCAGCAGGAGCTCTGAGATGCAGGGCTGTGATCAGCCCCTTTTCCTCCACCCTGAGCAGAAGCAAATTGTGGAGATCAGAAAGGCTGATAATTCTCCTCCTCCCCTTTGACCACCTGCTCTTTTCTTCCCGAGTGTCTGGCCTCAGCGAATTGCTGCAATGAAATAGAGCAATTGAGGTGCCCATTGTTCCTGCTCTGTCATGTGCCAGAGTGGCACCTTTGTATTCCCCCAGCCATCCCATCTCCTCGGATGTGCTGCTCACACAATGGTTTCTGTCGTGGAAGGGACCTGGAACGAGCTCCTGCATTATTCACTTCATTTATTTTGATACAATATTTGGAGCCACTTCATTAAATTCTCTTACAATGTCCTGTCATTTTTCCCCTGTCTCCTTGCCAATGCCTGGCTCATACAGATAATGCAGCAGCAACAATGTGGGGTGTGGGGAGGTGGAGAAATGGATTTGTTTTCTATAAAAGGATAGCTGTGAATTATTTCACTCACTGATCTGAGGATTCTCTCTCTCTCTTCCCCTTTTCCCCTCCAAAAAAAAAGAAAGAAAAAAAAAAGAATGAGCTTGAAACACATCATTTTTGGGTAATAGATATAGGCACTAAATGCTCAGGGCAATTAAGTCTTGAGCAAAGAGAAAAGCCTCCAGCTTTACAGCCCGGGTGGGGTGTGCAGAAGACTGGATATATAAACACTTATTTCCTACACTGAGAAATGAGCCCCTGCCCCCCTCACCTTTCAGTGTTTTCATAATGCAACCCATCAGTCTCATGAATTGTTCTTTTTTTTTTTCTTTTTAATGTTCCAAATGCTGTGGTCTGAGGAGGGACTGATGGAACAGAGACTCTCCAGTGACTCAGGGACTGCTGTTTTCCTGGCACTTCAGAGTTTGTCAGAGCTTCCAGGGATGTCAGGAGCTTTCCTCCAGGTGTGGCTTGCAAATTGCTGGAAGGGGAGACTTCGGCTCAGCAGTCCAGACTCTCCAGTGAGCAGGAGGGATGTTGAAGAATAAATAGAATTTTATGCAGTGCAGTTCAGAAAATCAACACATTGCAATTCCTCCCAGGTTAGATGAGTTTTTTGGGATTAGATGGGATTTCTGTCCTCCTCACAACAGCACACACAGTGTTTAAGGTGAAAGGGTTGCATTTGAACCCTTGGCTGCATTTGAAGCAGCTTCCCAAGATCTCCTCTCCTCCAGGCTCTCCCCATCCCTTTGGGGCTGTGCTGGTGCCTCCAGCGTTTCTGTGCCTGACACAATCAGGAGGGATCTGTGTCTCCAGGTGAGGCTCCTGCTCTGCAGCCACACATGCTTTGCATGAGCACATCATTAACCTCATTGCAGTGGCAGAGCCAGCCCTCAGTAACTGCGTGCAAACGAGGTTTCACCTGTTTGTCTGGACATTTCTCTCTCCCTTCATCATCCAAAGCCCAAACACCTGAGGAAAGGTCAGTCCTGACTTGGAGTGGAAAGCAAACAGTGAGCTGGAGATAGCTCTAGGGCTCCACAGCTCAGAAGCAACCAGCTGTAATTTCACTGCTGTGGGACCATGCCTGGTACAGAGCTGCTCTGCAGCAAGCAGGCTCTGCACTCATCCAGCAGATAAACCAGGGGGGCTCGAGCAGGAGCCACAGAGGGGGGGAGACCTTGGTCCAGAGCACAAGGAACTGCTCCATGCAGCCCACTGCCAGACTGCTGGGACAGCCACTGTAAGTATGAGACAGAAAGAACTAATTGTGGTGGTTGGAATAGTAAATACTTGATTATTTGTTATTTTCTGTGGTAGTAGCATTAACAAAAGCTTGCCATTGCCATGTGTATGTTTTTGGGGCTGCAGAGAAGCTCCTGGCCACTGCAGCACCCACGAGCTGGGGGTGTGTGGACTCCTCCAGCCTTTAGTGCAGCATCAGTCTCCTCCTGGGACACACAGGAGCTGCTGAGCCAAGGCAGCCAAAACTCTTCTTTATCCTGATTGCTCTGTGGCCTGTTCCTCCTTCAACACATGCCTCTGCTGAAATATGGCAGTGGCCATGAATCCTGTGGGTATTGAGAGTGCTGGGACTCTGCCTGTGCAGACTGTGTTTGCCCCTCAGTGCAGAGCAGGGCTCACCCCTGAGCCTGTGTGAGGATTCAGTGATCCAGTCAGGAGGCTGGGGCAGCTCCTGGAGTGAGCTGTTAGCAGCAGCTCCCTTGGAAAGGCTCCTGGCAATGGTTTGGTTTCTCGGTGGTGCTGGGTGGGCACTCCCTGGCAGGGAGGGCTTGGGGCTGCCTTTTTGCACCCCTGAGGCCTTGATTTGCTGCGTGGTTGGTTTTTTCCAATGCTAGCTTTGCTCTAGCATTGCATTATCTTGCTGGATGACTGCTCTTTGAGACTGTTCCTTTAGCCTTGGGGGTTTTTGGTGGCTTCAGTTTGCTGTTAGGGCTGGAAACTCAGCTTTGCATCCTCTGCTTTTAATCCGAGTCAAGCAGTGGCGATGGAATGGCGTGTCTGGAATAATTCTGTTTTCTCAGTAGAATACTGAGCCACAGCCTTAACCATCCCAGCAGTTCATGGCAGTTGCAGCTGAGTTATTTGATTAAAATATTATTTTTACCAGCTCCTCGAAAGTGCTGCAGCAATCTGATTTATCCCCATTGTCAATGTGTGTTTGTTTAGGCTCTCAGACAAAAGGAACTCGCCATTCATTTGGCACTAATGCCAAGGGAACTATTGTATTCCAAAATAATGGGGCATAACATGCAGCAAAACATTTTGCTCGTGCAGTTGCATATAGTACACAATGGGAACGATTTGGTGGCTTAGGGTGTTAATCTGCTTCCTCTGGGAATGGGATTGCAGGTTTTGTAGCAGCCCACAGTTATGCCCAATCCCTGGAGGAGGTCAGTGTGCATTTATATGAAGAGGCTCTCTGTTTCCTCCTTCCCAGCAGATGAAGCAGCAAGGTTTTATTTTAAATAAGTTTCTCTTGCTCAGTCCTTAATGGCTCAAAGTTTGTTTGGTTTTTTTAAAATATATATATATATATATATATAATATTT
>VZRH01007245.1:1053204-1100642 GCA_013397555.1 Urocynchramus pylzowi | reverse complement strand
AGCACAAAAGTGCCAGCTTCATCTCCAGCCTTTTTTTTTTTTTTTTTTTGGCTGCCCATGATTAAATTTCTGTCTTCCCAGAATCTTCCAGTGTGAAGACACATTTATGGGATGTTGTTTGTTTGTGTGGCAGTGGAGCAGGGATTGTTTCACATCAGGTGACCCCAAGGGACACTTCAGGGAGGTGCCAATGAACTTGTTCTGTCTGCCACCCAGGGCTGCTCCTGTGTTGAGTTTCATTTTTGGGTTGGCCTGCAAAGGCAGCCCAGAGCTGAGCTGGGCTGTGGAGCTGCCCCTGGCACAATCCCAGCCTGGCCAGGAGGTTCCAGTGTGGGCCAGTGTCACCTGGGCACTGTTCCTGGGAGCCTTCCCTCTGGGAGCTGAGCACGTCCTGCTGCTCTGTGCACTCTGATGCCTTGCAGGAACAATCTTTGACATGTGGGAGGGACATAAAGTTCTCTGATTTAGCTGCAGCACAGTACCTAAACAGGGACTGAGGAGGCAGCAGGTAACACACAGTGCTCCAGGGACACCTGGGAGCAGCTCCCGAGGCTGCATGGTGAGAGATGTGATCAGGAAGAGCCGAAACACAAACCAGCCTGAGCTACGGGCTCCCAGAAAGGCTTCAAAGCTGCTCGGAGCAGAATCGTTGCTAGGGTCACATGAGATGAAAAAGAGAGTGAAGTGGTGTTCAAAGATGATGAATATTCAGGAATGGAACACTGATGTTCTCCCGTTCCAGAAAATGGTTATTCAATTTGTCCACTGCCCCTTCCTTTGCTGTGCTGTCATACAGAAAAAGGTGCAGCCTGTGAAATAACCCAGGCCCAAGGCAGAGTGTGAGGCAGCCTGGTGCTGGGGCAGCTGGGCAGTGCAAGGTGTCAACGCTGGGTCAAGCAGGATTTATGGAATTTTTAAAGTGATTTCAGGTGAATTCCTACTTACCTAAACCTATTTTTAAAAGAAAAAAAAAAACCAGAAAAACAACCTGGGAAGAAGCTGGGAGCTGTGAGGGATGGCAAAGGCCACACTCAAGGCTATGAGCTCCTGTTGTATTGCTCAAGTTAAATTAGAGCTTTGGTAGCTCAGTTCACTTTGTTAAAGCCACTGAAATAACAGTGGATTTCTCAGTGGCAGGGATTAATTTTTGCAACAGTAGAGGAGCATTTAGTTTCAATGAATGATGAAACTTGACTGAATCAGACAAATGAAATAAGTGACCTCTATCTGGCAAGGTTATACTTGTGGCTGGACTTCTTTCTTAAGCAGATTTGAAGTGCACAAAAATAGGAATTGCATGTAAGAAGCACATTAAAATATCATACAAGGGGTGCCAGCCCTAGATCTGGAGCAGGAAGGGTTAAAGGGTGCTCAGGGGGGTGAATGCTCTTTCAGGTCAGGTGCCCACGACTTTGATTTCTCAGTGACCAGATGTTCTCTGCTGGTCTAATTAAAATGTATTGCTTAATTTCAAACACATGTTTTAAATTAGCTTAATGGTAATGCTCTAGGGGAAATGAATTTCTAGAGTCATTTTTTCAGGCACTGGACAAAACAAGTGCTGGCCTACATTTTTTGGAAAGGATGTGAGATTTCAAGTGCCCTCCATGTTTGCTACCTAAAAGAGATGTCATAGGAATGACATGGAATAATTACTTGATGAAAATATGCTTCATTTAGAGAGAATTAAATTGCAGATGATTATCCACCCCTTTTGAAAATGTAAACAGTTTCTTTAAAAATTAGGAATCCTGGTTTTTACTACAGTTTGCTCTTATATTGGTGACTGTGAGACTTTTCATTTTAATAAGTAGCTCCTTTCCTCTAAAATTCTCAATGCAATCAAGGCCCTGGAAGATGAAGGTTTTGCTTTGTCTGTGTCAGGCAGAATGAAAGGCACTGAGGAGCAGTGGGACAGGGACAGGGCTGTGGGGACCTGCTCTTACACGAGGTTTAAGTTGCAAACATTAAAGGAACTGGGCTGGGACCAACCAGGCAGAGGAGGGTGGAAGTGAAATAAATGCTGGAGTGATGAAATTACTTTGGACAACTTAATGAAAAAAAATGCTCAGATCCCACTGAGCCATTAAATGACTGAATTCCACATGGAAGCACCCATCTCCTCTGACAAGCCTTTGACAAAACTGTTTCTTTATTTTCACGGGGAATGATTCCTGACCTAAAGATTAAAAAGACTGAGGGGAGAAAGGGGCAGAACAAGTTATGAGCCCAAGAGACAAGAGAAAATACATTGAAAATGAACACTGAAGTGCTTGTGCATTTATTAAACCTAAAGGTAGCATTTGCAGATGTTTGGGTTGGGTAATACTGGGGCTAAACTGATGGTAAATGATTTGCAGAAGAAGCACAAATACTTGTAAATCTTCCAACATACATTTTAATGTTTTTCTTTCACATGGTATGGTTGTAGAAAACCTTCAAAGCAACTGCCTGTTGCCAGGCTGGAGCTCTGGGGTTCTGGAAATGGAAAGCCTGATGGTCAGCACCCCCAAAAATGGGCAAACTTAGCCCAGCATGAGTGTTCTTAGGGCAGACTGGTTAGGAGAGTATGGGAGCTAACTCTGAAAATTGGGATGTGTATGCTTTAGGGCTAATTAAAATGAAATCCTAGTTCAGAAAGCTCCCATTCCACATGGCTGGGGTTTGTCACCCCAGTTCTGGGGGACTGTGCCAAGGAAGGGAACAGAATTGTGGTACCCATTCTGCAGGTCCACTACCCATGGATTCAATGGCAGAGTTAATTGCAAAATAAAATGCATGTAATTAGATTAATTAACAGTACATTTCAAGGTCCTGAAATACAGAAGTAGCCGTGGGGTAGATGCACAATGGAGGTTTTTTCCTGCAAACAGAACAAGTGCTATTTTTGGAGCTGTAGCTGCATCTCATCGAGGTGTGCTTTGCTTAAAAAGCTGCTTGGGTAGGAGTGGGGCTTTGAAGGGGAAGATAAATACTATAATTAGGGCTGCAGGACAACAAAAGGATTATTCTTACCTATAAAATCATTTGAGTGAAGTTGCTGCAAAGATAATTATACCCAAAACTGCTTGCATGGGTCTCATATTTTCCTTACAAGGACTTACAAGACTCATTGAATATTTATAGGCCTGGAACATAAGACTGGGTGAAATGTAAAACATAAATCCAGTCGCAGTTTATGATGATGAAATTCCCTGCAGTTGTTGGGCCAGGCTTGCTGTGAGAGCAGAGCCTGTGATGGATGTCCCAGAGCTCAGTGCCCCTGACTGATGAGTGCTGCCCCCTCTGAGGCCTCACACACTCCTGGGGCTCAGCTCACCTCAGTTTGGGCTGGTTCCCTTTTTTTTTTCCTTCATGCATCCCTTGTTTGTGCTTCTGCCATGGTTATCACATGCAAATGAGCATGCTGCTTCCCAGATGCAGATTTCATATTTATAGATTAAATACAGCCTGAAAAATCATATGTTAATTACATTCTGAGGGTGTAGCAGAATTTCTCACTTGAACATATTTTGTTTTGCTGGGAATAGCACAAATTCCAGATCAATATATTTATAGTTGAAGCTTAGTAATAAATGTATCAGGCTGCAGAAAAAGCTTTCTAATCATTGCTATTACTAATCACTTACCATCAGCTCAGTGCTTAGGCTTCTGTCCCACATTGTGGAATTGTTTATTTGCTTTTAAAAACCTGCTTTTCTCAGAAGACAACTATTGGAAGGGGAGGGGGGATGGCTGAGGATCAAAGCCAATCAAGCAGGGCATCAGAAATGAGCTGGCAGAGATCTCTGAGAGATTTTGAGAGGAACAGGACACCCTGAAATTGGCTCAGTTAGTTGGAAAAGTCCTTTTTTATTCCCTGTAAAGTCCTTTAATTCCCTTTTTTATTCCTCTTTTATTCCCTGTAAAGGTCCCCTGCCATATGTGATGCTGGAAATCCACGTTGCAGGAGTTCCTCCTTCAGTGTCTGCAGTGGCCAAAGAGCCAGCAGGGGCTGGGAGCTCCCTGCTCTCCTGGGCAGCAGGAACACCCAGCTGCAGCTTTCAGCTGCACATCTCCAGCCTGGTCAGGGCTGGCTGCTGCCTTTTAAACTCAGGAGTGGCACAGCTGCACTTCCATCCCAGCAAAGGACACTCCAGGAATGTTTAGGAACAGCGTGCTCAGAAGGGAGTGCAGCAGTGCTGGGATTTTAAAGCAGGCTGGTTTTGCCCTTGGGGATTGTTATTGAAGGCAGTGCTGAGCAGCCCCAACACAAAACAAGGAGGGGAATTTGGGAGAAATCAATATACAACATTCAAACTGCTTTCTTGTTTACTGTGCCAGAACCTTGCAAAACATCAAAAATAGAGAGGAAAGCTTAAAATACACAGTGAACTTTATTATTACAAAGAAAAGTCTGACACAACAACCACTGGAGTCAACAGAAAACATTTCACAGGCTCTCCTTGGGGCAGGCTCGAGACCATACAAAGCAAACAGGTTCCTAAGAACAAGTAGTTACAAATANTTTTTTTTTTTTTCCCCTCTAGATGCAAGTCCTTTGATGACCAATTACAGACTCAAAGATATATCCATAATCCCTGGGCTGACAGGGATGGTTAGTGTGGACTTTAAGCAGAGATCAGTCTCACTTTCACACAAGCCTGCTGCATTGTATTGAAATACATCCTGAAAAGCCACAAATAAGAACAAACAGTACCAAAACACACAGTAAATTGAAAATACCTCCACCCCCATCCCTTTTTACAGGTCCCATAAATCTTTTAATAAATAAGTAAATCACAGAGGTACCAAAGGAACTGGCAAACCAAGAGGTAGTTTATGTAACAAAGTAGCTCTGGCACAGCTCTGGCACCTGGGCCAGGCCTGAGCCAACCTCCTGCTCTGTGCCAGGGACAGAAATGCAGGCTCAGGAGTGCTGGGCCATAGCAGCTGCTCTGGAGGGGCTGCAGGGCTCAGGGCAGCACAGAGCACCCTGTGCTCCTCCCTCTGCCCAGCATCAGCCCTGCCTTTGCTGTTTGGGATGCTTGTGCTGCCTCAGTGCTGGGCTGAAGGAAGCTGTGCTGTCAATAATTTATTCCTCTGCTTGTGCAGCCTGGGCTGTAGCAGCAGGTGTGTGATGTGCACCTGATGTGGCCAGAGGGGTGGCAGTGGGAAGGTTGGGATGCAGAACATTTCCTGTGAGCTCTGTGTGCCAGGAATGCCCTGCCCTGGGAGGCCTCAGAGCAGCAAAGCCCTGGCACCTGCTCCAGGGGTGCCTTCCTCCTGCTGGCCCCAACCTGGGGCTCTGGGCTGAGCTGGACACGCTCTGCAGCAGCTGGGATCGTGGTTTGTTTAAATAGAGTAACAATGTCTGATATTTTTCTAGAAAGAACCCAAGAGAAACCCAAAGCTAATCATATTTCCATCATTAAAGTGCTCTACTGGCTCTCAGCTGCAGCCTGCCAGGTCACTGCAGTCCCTGCACTAGATTCTGGTAGGTTTTCCTTTCACCTTCCCAGGAGTGATGCTTCTTCACATAATCTTTGGCCCTTGTTACAATTTCCTTTTCCTTAATGGGGTCATTCATTAAACTCTTGGACAGCGCAACAAACTCCTAAAAAAGATGAAAAAAAGAATCAGTTAAGATTTCTTTGAAAAAGTCCTAGTGATACTGAAATAGCTGGTACCTGTCCAACTGTGAGCCAATATAGGAAGCTGGCCTAAGTCATTTTTCAAGGTCAAGTACCATACTTTATTTATAAACAATGATTAATAAATAATAATTTCATTATTTTACACAGCCCACCAACTAGGACATTAAAAATCAAAGACAATTCACATTTAATGACACAAAAATTGTCTGTCTACCCAATGGTTGGAAACCCAGGCTGGTTATAAGTGAATTGCCTGTTCTGCATGGAGGACAACTGGCATCAGAGGTTTGATCTCAGCTCAGCTAAACTTTTACCTCATTGCTACTGCAAGACCTTCAGTGAATTTTATGGTAAGACTAAAAAAGTCCCAACACAGTGTAAAGATAGGAGCAGGCATGCAGCACCTGAGCAGATACAGATACAGCAGGGTTAGTCAACAAACACCCAAAAAAGCCATATATTCCCTTTAACTTCACTGGACAAAATACCAGAGCTCAAAGATGACTACTGTCCTCTGCCTGCTCCTCTGCCTCTCATTTACTTCTAGGCAAGAGAAATTGTGAACTTCAAACGTGTGAAAGGAGATCTGATGTCTGAACTAATCTGTTCTGAGCAGCTGGTCTAATTTTCCATCAAGAGACAACTTCCAATGCTTCAGCTTGATTACAAATGTGCTCAGATCTGTGCAAAGCAGTGCCTTGGTTCAGCTCAGAAAAGCAGACAGCTCTGGTGTCAGTGGAAAATTAAGATAATGTATTACTACACAATTGGTAGTGAAGATCAGTGCATGGGGACAGGGGGACAAAGAGGATGGGAGGAGGAGATCCATTATTTACACAGTCTGTCAGCTGTGGAGGGAGATATCCCAGCTAAGACCAGAGTTCATATCAACATCAGGTTAAGGAGACAACTATTCTTGAAAATCTAAGCACACAGAGTGCCTAAATACCTCCACAGATATAAAATCTTTGGTTGAACTTTGGATTATTTGGATGAACTTTGCAGTTGCAGTGCACAATGGAATGTGACTCCTGGGCCACACTGCTGGGGAAATCACTGAACAGGGGATCATCACTGCTTGGGCTCTCCTGACAGGACAAAGCAGCAGGAAAATTAAACAGTCAGAGCCACAGATCACCTCTGTGCAAAGGTTTGTACCCAGGGAAGAGAATAAGGAGATTTTAATGCACACAAGGGAACAATGGCCCCTACATTTAATTCTACATCAGAGCAGTGCTGGTTGTGAGCTGAGCTCTGGAGGAGCCACGTGCTGTGTCCAGCCTGCTCCCCACCCACAGCTGCCTGGGGCTGGTTTAGCTGGGATTTCAGCCTCTTCCTAGGGAGATTCCCAGGCTGTGTCTGTCAGAGCTGACCCCAGCTCCAGAGACACCACAGGGAAGGTGGGAAAAGCTCACCTGCCTTTTGCTGGCTTCATCCAATTGCCTGGAAAAATCACAGTAATAAATACTGTTCACAGTGAACCACATCCCCAACTTTAATTTTATGCTCCTGTGGAGGATTTTATTTAAAGTAATGTTTAAAAGTAATTTATGTAAATTACCTAAGAGCAGAAGCAGCAATGTAACATTTCTTGACAGGTAGTCCTATTAGCATTCTTTTAAATTGTGGATATGGAGGACAAAAACTTGGAAACATGTAAATGATAGAAGAAACGAGATCCTTATTCACAGTTACAATACTTAGGGCTGAGGATAACTTCAGGAAAAAGTGCCAAACTGAGTCCAAAGCATAAAATTTGAGAACATGCAGGAGAGGGAAAAAGCAAATGGAAAAATACCAGGAGGTGGCGAGTAAGGACTTCTCAGCTTTAGCCTCCTTCTTCTCCTGATCCAGTGTGACCACCCCCAAGTCACTTGCAATCCCACTGGAAGCCAATGGGAAGATTCACTGTGACTTATCTGGGTTTTGCCTCATACCCTTGGAGCAGCTGGCTTGGCTTGTTTTCAGGTTTGGATGCTCAGCTTCAGATAGCAATAACTTCATTTTTCAGGTGTCTCCCCTAACTACAAGTGACTTGCACTTCAGTTGTGGCTTTGTGCTAAGTCTGGACTTGCAGCATGCAGACATCCAGAACTCTGAGCTCTTGCAGGAAATCCAGCATGCCATTTTGCTTTTCCAGAAGCAAATAATACATATTTGCAAATGTATGTTTTGTAAAAGCAAAAAATACATAAACTAATTAAAGGGAGGCAACACGTCTCCAGCAGCTGTTCTGCTTTATTTGTGCAAGTGATAGTTGCACAAGTATTTATGCACTCCCATGTTTCATTGTAGCTTCAGTTTTGGTGAAAGAGGGGTCAAATTCCCAAATTGCCTTTCAGTTATAAAACCTAAGGGTGTGACTTTCAGCAGCCCAAATCAGGGAGGTGAGCTTACTACCTGGGGCCATCCATACTTCTAACAAACCTTTAATCCCACACACCAGTGGGTATGATAAATTTACAGATGGCAGCAGAACACAGAGTAGAAGTTGAGGCTCACTTGTAAGTCACAACCCAGAGAAATGGGAGCAAATCATCTCCTGTACGTCCAGAAGCACTCTCACATCTGCCCTTTTCATGGGAAGGACTCCACCACAAACACAGGCCTTTTTCAACAGCAACATCCATAATACAGTTTTCTCCTGGTAAATTGACCAATCATCCCTAAAGAAAATGTCAACTCCTCTGTGTAGTACCTAAAATAAATCCTGTCTAATATTTTGCAGAGACAGTAACACAGGTATCCAGGAGATAAAGCAGGAAAATGAGTGCACTGAGTAAAAAAGGATGAATAATTCCTCAATTACCATGAGAGCTGCACTGGTGCCTCAGCTCACACATAATGAAAATAAGATGCATGGTTAATATATTATTTATATAATGAAAGTAAGTCTACAATTAAACCAGCTCAGAGCAGCTTCAGCAGACAGAAGGACGTGATTCTCAACCAACAGCGCTGAGCCCAGGGAGGCAGAGGCCAGGTGTGCAGGCAGTGACACAGGTACCTGGAGGCAGGTGGAGCCCAGCTGCCCTGGGTGCTCCCCCAGAGCTGCTGGGTGTGAACTGGAGTGCTGGCACTGCCACAAACTCAGAATTGTCTGCTCTGGGGGAAGGGGCAGAGCTCTGAAGCCCTGGGCTGTTTCCTGCCCGTGTCTGGCAGAGGAAAGCTCTGGATGTCACAGCAGAGCTGGGCTGGGGTCCCTCCCACCCCTCCAAACCCCCACAGGGGCTAGCCAGGCCAGCTCCATCCAGCTCTGTTCCTTCTTGTTGCCTTGGAAGTTTATTTGCCTCCTTCTCTTTATTTAGGTCCTTCTGTGAGCTTTTACAGGCATGGAAGATAGAATTTTGAAACCCAGCCTGCTGAATAACTTTTTGTGTCTTCCCTTTTAACACAGTTTTGCATTATTTATTGCCCAGTTCTTATCTCTTACTTTTTTTACTTCAGGTCCCATTAACTCAGTGTCAAATATTCCATAAACTTGCAAATTCAAGCAGCAGCAGGATCAACCCATGATTTAAAAGTGATGTGCACAGTAATGTGCACAAATGATGGAGTGTCAGGAACAAAACATTCCAGGGCTTTCCCTTCCAGATTAACTATTTCCATCTGAGTGCTGGCTCCAGTTACTGGCAAGGCTTTTGCTATTTCCAGCCAAATGCAAATGGTTAAGGATGGCTACAATGAGACACAACATTTCCTACTTTCCTGGAAGCCACAAAAGCTCACTTCCAGCAAGAAGAAAGCCAGCAGTGCTCACCATTTAAAACAATCCTCACTGCATAATGGTCAATTAATATCCCTCTAATTTGGCTTTCAAAAGACAGCAGGCACAACTGCTCCTATCCAAGGTATTGCAAGGCTTTCCCTCTTCAGATCAGAAACAACTGAAAATAAGCAATGCTTTCTGCTCCTGAGCTATGATCCAGCCTGTATCCTCACAACCAGACAGGATCCACCAAACTTAGCAAGGAAAATTCCTTTTCTAAGCCACCAAACTTTTCTCATCGTTGGTGGTTCAAATTCTTCCAGCCAGAGACAGACTTGACAGACTCTCCCAAGCACCTAGACACAGGTCTAATCTTTTTGTAGATTAAAGGCATTTTCCTTACTAACTTGATGCATCTGAGGGCACAGCAGAAAAGATACTTAAGGTGTCAAAGTAATCAAAGTAAAAAAAAAAACCCAAAAAATTCTTACCAGAACATGTTTTCCAGTCCCAACTCAGACCAATCTTCTGAGGTTGTATTCTAAGTGCCATGGGCACTGTCCCTTGTCCCAACAATTAAAATGTCTTTGAATGTAATTGCATTTCTTTGCTCTAATGTGACTCTCAACCTCTGGCAGACTGTGTGCAGTGGCTTAAAAACTATATTTGATATGGTTTGGGGAGATAAGGAACAGGAGTAAATGGTTACTTTATCTCCAAACCCCTGAGTGCTGAGCTTTGGCATTCTGAGCTCCTCTGCATGAAGAAAGTTCTTCAACAACTCTGCAGTGGGATTAGGGCATTCCCCTGGAAACAAGGGTTTTCCTGACCCATTTCCAGCCTCTGATGGTTCACACATCCTGTGACAGCAATAAAGTATGAAAGGGCTTTCCTTAACTGAGCTGCAGTTGCTGCTTTGCAGAGGAAGGGGGATGTCACCTGCACTAACTTTGCTGATTCCACTACAAATATTTCACCTGCAAGCTCACGTAGGTGGTAATGCAAGTGCTCACCTCAAAGAGATTCTGAGCTAGAATAACAGCAAAAAGGGTCAGCAGCAGCAGGAGGATGGGGGTTCAGCTCTCTGGCACAGCACAGTGCAGAGGAGGGAGCTCAGGCAAAAAGGGGTGCATAGAAACTAAAATTACAGAGGTGTAGACATATTGGCAGCCTGTGACTCCTGCTCACTTATAAAGAGAGTCCTTCAGTCCTCAGCCCTTTGCCCAGAGTCCCTGATGGCACTGGGGCCATTTCTGTGCTACAGGCTGCACTTTGCCCTGGGTGAAAGGTGCAGCAGATTTTTAATGGATCTCAAATCCCAAATAAACACCTGGAAGGTGGGATGCTTGGAGACCACAGAAGAGGCTCCTTACAGGGATGTATGATGATAATTGGGTCTGGTATTAATAATGTGTTTGAATTCCAAGCCAAATGCAGGCAGACTGTTGAGGAAAACAAGAGAATGTCCCAGCATTAATACCAGGAGAGCTCTCAGTCCCTTGTTCAAAAGGATTGTGTGTCCTGGAACTTTTGGAGGAGCTGGAAGTCAGTGAGATTTTTTTCAGGGAATACATGTACAGAAGTTATCAAAGAAATATTTTGGGTTTTGTAGAAACCACTGGAAAAATGGACTATTCCAGAAACAAACAAAGAGAACCACACTTGAATTGGAAGAGTTTTTCTACTAAAAACTCCTTCAAAACCAACCAAGAGGATTCACATTCCAGAAACACAACTCAATAGGATGCATTAATCCCACAGTCCACAAAGTAAGTAAATAAGATACGTTCTCTACTTTGCAAAATTATCAAATGGTGTGTTCTAGTACGGTTTTTTAATCTTGAGTTGGATAAAACTCTGAGGGAATCTTTTTCTGAAAGTCATTTTCCATGGCATACACGAATATGTAACAGCAAAGCCCTAATGCAGGAAAATATGCTGAAATGAAAATTTCCAGCATTTAAATATGGGTAGTGTTCCCTCTCTTCCCACTCTTATTTAACTTCCCTGAGACTTCATCCTAACACTTCTCTTAATTTTATCATTAATTTCTCTGACTGAGCAACATCTTGCATCTAAAAATACTTTACATTAACACTGCCTGCTAGAAATTACAGAAAATGTGTCATCTGAAACTCGAGGCTCATTCTCTTGGTGAGCTCCAGCTTGTCTAACACAAGTTCCTGTTGCAGTTATTACTTGAAGGGAAATCTGACACATCCAGAGCATCTCCTGCAGGGCTTGGTTATGGAACCTCCAAACCCCAGTGCAACAAGTGGCTGTGAGCAGCTCACACAAACCTTCAGCAAGGCTGACACCTAGTACGAGCTCCCTGAACTGCAAATGCAGGGCACGCAGCTCCAGAGAGCAGAATCTGAGCAAAACTGCTGGGAGGAAACACCAAGTGTCCAGACAGACACAGGCCTGGGATAGCAAATGAACTGAAAGATCTGTGGTCTTCTTACCTGGGGAGTTGAAAATAGCAGTCCTGTTTCCTTGTGTTTTATTATTGCTGCATTCCCGGGAATGTTCCTTGCCAGCACTGGAATTTCTAAATCCATTGCCTAGAGGAATATAGAAAAAGGAAACAACAGTTTCTAAGGATTCATGGATTTCAAGGTGCTAACGGTGACAATTTTAATAAGAAAAGCAGAAACAACAACCAAAAATTCTTTCTCAGTCTCCAGATTTTTAGTTGAAAAATACCATTCCCCTGAGAGCACTGCTAAGCCACTTTACAAAACACAGCTGCAGCTCTGAGGTGTGCAAACCCCAGGCCCTCAGCTCTGCTGCTCACACGTGTCCTGATCTCAGGCTTTAATCACTATTGATGAATTGGGAAGCCTGGAGATGCACTGACTGTACAACCAGAAATATTCATATTGTGCAATTATCACAGTGTCAAATGAGAAAGACATTCCCTCCCCCAAATCTTCAGCCTGTTTCATACTGATTCCCTGTCACTCCAGAGTCAATGCATTTTTAATTGCTGTCATTACAGTCCTGCATGAGGAGCAATTTTGCTTCAGTCCACATAGCAAGGAAACAAAACTCCAAGGAGAAAACCATGATCTTTTATAGCTTGTACAAAACTGAAGAGACAAATAGCCAGGCTGATAAGGTACAGGAAGGGACTGCTGGGACTTAGCAACATATTTTAATAATTTAAAATACCTAAGAAAAGCACTGTTTAAATCACCACTGCAGGTGTATTAGTCTGACCATAGCATTTCCATAGCCCTGGCACAAACATCTGCTTTGCAGCAGTTAGTGCTAAAAATAACAGCCCCTAATGATCAAACCTGTTCCACTCTTTGTATCAGAAACTACCAGATTATCTGGGATCATTCTGACACGTTAATGAAGCTACAGAGCTGCTGATTGAGTGAAGTCGAGTACCAAGATTTATAATACTATTTTTAATTTTATTTTTATTTTAATAAAATGTTTAATATTTAATTAAATAGACATTAATATGCCAATATGTCTAGACCTCTGTAATTTTAGTTTCTATGAACCCCTTTTTGCCTGAGCTCCCATATTTAATTTTTCTGTAATTTCCAAACTCTAAAGGGAGAGACATTTGTTCTGTCTCAGACTTGGAGGGCAGGAACTGCTACACAAGAAAATCTTCAGGTCCCCAAACACACAGGTACCAATGAATTATAGCTACTGAAAGGCAGAACAGATGGCCAGATACTTCAGATGCAGGGCTGCCTTTATACCACTGGCCTTAACCAAATGGATTGGGCTGTAAATAATTACTGCAAGAAGTGGCTTCAAATTTAATTTAGATACTTAGACTATTTTCAAGCAGTAAAAAGAACCATTTGCATTGTTGAAAATATGTATAATTTACTGACCTGGGTTCCAGGAATAATAGCATAAAACAACATTTTAGTCCACTGGCCATCTGTTTTGTTACATTATTTTGACTGCAAATGTGTTTTGCTGCTATTGCAGGAGGATGCAGGGTGTAAATTGAAGCTGTGGGAACGTTACTCAATAAGCATCTCCACCCAGCAATACAAGGCTGATAGAGCAAATGCAGGGTTTATTTACCACTCTGTCTTCTGCATTGTCCCTCATTTTCTTCCTTCTAGCCTATGCATCTTCTTGTTGGCTCTTCAATTTTACTGCTTCACAACATCCCTTCATCTCTAGTTTTTTATTTTTATAATTTGCTCTGGCTCTTATTCCAGACTGCTAGCTGCACATGTTGGCCGAGATTGGACTGTGCCTCACAGCACAGTAGAGTCTGTCCAACTTCCTTTTCTACAATTTTTTTGTAAATTGGCTTCTTTTTGGTAAAAGCATAAGAATGTAATGACTTTTACAACAGCTGGAATATTCCTGAGAGCACAGAAAAAGGGCTCCAATGGAATGGTGCTGGAGTCCAAAGCCTGTTGTTAGCAGGAATAGAGGGAACACAGAAACCTTTCAGCAGTGGTGCCTTCTCCACCATCCCGTGCCCAGGAACGTGCACAACTCCTGAGCTCCCAGAGGAAGAGATGCATTTTTAATGTCTGCTCTAATGTTTTGTTTTCTCTTCTTCAAATGCCAAACACAAACAGATCAGTTACAGTCAAATCTCAGAGATCTCAGAACCAGCTGACAGAGTAATTAGTGATGGCTCCTGGCTCTTCCATACCTTGAGGCAGGTTGAACTAGATGGGATTATATATTTATCTCATTTATCTATTATATATTTATCTCACTCTGAAATACTGTTTACACATTCATGACCTTGTTAAATGTTGAACTTTGAGGACAATGAGAGTTGCATTTCCAAACTCAAGCCTCTTTTCTCCAGCCTAGGACCAGAAGATTTTTATGCAGAGTTTTCAGCCTTATTATTTAACAAGATCTCAGCAGATGGCCCTTCCTGCTGCTGGCCATCCCAGGAAAGAACTGCTCTGTCCTGGACTGCCACTTCCTGTGAGAGAGAGGTGTTTACAGCAGGGTGTTTTATAGCATGTCTCAAATCCCCCTGTACAAACACACAGATCCCAAACCCTTTGGTATCTGCACCGATTGTCCTGTCAGCCCTGAGCCTGCACATCAGTTTGTACCAGGCTGAGCACACAGGCACTGCTGCTGCTGCTGCTGTGTCTCCTCAGAGCCCTTCTGGTTTGCCTTGCTCCTGTCTCTCACTCCCTGGCACTCTGGGGAAATAATCAGGTTGATTTTTGGTCAACTGTTCAGTGAGTAGCCCTGAGGGGAACATGGAGCTGGTGAGGAGGAGGTGACAGAAACTGAACTTCCACTTGAGTCAGTGCTCTGCAACTCCACCCCAGCCACAGCGAGTTTGCCTGGCCTGACACAGCACCAGGCTTGGAAATGTCAGAGTCTGGAATTCGAGAGCAGAGCTGTGCTGCTGTGGAAGAGCAGCTGCCACCTCTGAGCAGTGGCATTTTGGGATGGAAATACACTTCTGCTGTCTCACCAGCACCTGCCCCTCCTAATTCTTGTAAAGCTCCCTCAGTTCTTACTCGTGAGGACTCTCAGATGAGTGGAAATGCAACTCATTAAAAACAGAAATTGGAGGCTCATTAATACAAATGGTGTAATAATTTCTGTGATCTTCTGAGGTCACGATGAACCAACGTTCAGCACACACCAAACAAATGAAATAATGAAAGGCACTTGCCCAAAGAACTTCCACTTCAAGTACACTTATTTTTTTCTGAGAAAGCACTTGATACTAAACAGTGCCCTACTTTGACAGGTATGAAATGAAACTGGTTATTAATTTTCAATACTGATGGCAAAAGGATTAACTGAGCGTGTCATTCACTCATTAATCATTTCAGAATTAAATAACAAAATGCAGCTCTTAGATTTTTGAAAGGATATGAAAATAAATGAAAGTCCATTCTAGCAACATTATAAGGAAGTGGGTGTTGAATCAAGCCTAGTGACAACCCCAGTAAATCAAAATGATTTCTACATCTCAGGTCTGTATTGTTAATTTAGCAGGATTGATAAAATTACCTTCTGTCCTTTAAAAATAAATAGAGAAAGCATAACAAACTGTCAGTTCAAGGGAAGAAAAAACCTTAATTGCTAACACTTGAAAAAGGAAATGTTTTAGTTTTGTCTTCACTAGCTTTGAAATATGGATAACAAACATTGGCAGCCATGTTTGTAACATCGCATTTCCAGGGACAGAAGGTGATTTCAGGCTGAGGGGGACCTCTCTGAGTGACCCCAGGAAGGTGGCATTACCTCCAGGATGGCAGCAGACATGCCCTCGGAGATGGAGCTGTTCACCAGGGCCAAGCTCCTCCTGAGGGCAGCGTGCAGCTCCTGCTGAGGCAGCTCCTGCAGCACGTGCACCCCGGGGCACCTGCAAGAAACACGGCCAGGAGACCTCCTGAGCCAGCCAGCACCAGAGGAACCCAGGAAACACCCTGCAGAACTGATGGCATCCTTCCCTGTGAGGGGGGAGGCACGGGAACAGGCTGCCCAGGGCCATTTGGGATGTTCCATCCCTGGCTGTGTTCAAGCTTGGACGGGGCTCGGGGCTGTCCCTGCCCGTGGCTGGGAGGGTGCAACTGGGGGACCCTTCAGCCAACCCAAACCCTTCCATGATTCTGTGAATAATAAATCTAAATCAGAGTCAATCAGATGTGATTTAACACAAAACATCAACATACTGGTTATTCTAAAACGTTCAATGTTTGGTCTGAGACTGTTCCATGCCAAATAATCCTAACAGACTTGTCAGTCACACAGAGCTGTGCATGGACAGTCATTTGTATATACCAGATTTAAAAAGGGGCAGCCAACTGCCTTCATTCAGCAGATAGCAGGTTTAACATGAACTTCTTACCTTTTAACTCTCTCCTTAACTTCACTGGTAAAAAGTGGATCAACCTAGACAGGAGCACACATAGAGGTCAGTGGCAGTTCAGCACTGCAGCTCATGTTTGAAACACCCAGAGAAATAAACAAAGTTTAGCACATTTTTATCTCAAATATTTTCAATGCTGAGCTTTAAAATCATACCACAGATCTGTTACCCAGTTGTCTCAAAGGCCAGATGAGACAACTCCTGTGTGAGTGAGGGGCAGGGCACTGATGTGCCCAGGGACTGTCCCTGTATCCACTGAGTAAAAATGGGCTGCAGGCAGCTCAGGAAGCAGCCTGGGTGTAAACTGAGACACTCACATAAATGCCATGCTTTGGCAGAAAGACTTGTTGGAAATCTAATAAACACAAAATTATAAGCCCCAGTAAATAAGAAACACAAAATTCCCAACCTCAGTAAATAAGAAACACAAAATTCCCAACCTCAGTAAAAGATGAAGACATGCTGCAGTTGTTGAAGTGTTGTCTAAGCTGGGTGATTAACTGTAGTAGGTTTATTTACAAAGCTTTGCTCTGTCTGCTGTTTTCATTTAGCATGATTAAAAGAAATAAAAAGAACTTGAAAATCCTTAGCTAGACACAAAGAACAGAGCTCAGCTTTTTTATTAAGGCTGACTGACTATATTAGATTGATACATGATAGCTTGAAGGGAATAACATGTATAATAACATGTATATGACTTTTTAATGTATATTAATATTTTGGGTTTGGTTGCTGGTTTTTGTTTCAGATTATGAGATAGAGAACACTCACAAAGTGCTTTAGAAAACACTTTTGATAAAAAATCAGGATTTATTTTATAACTATGGTTGTATGCTTTGAACACAAAATTGATTATTTTATGAAAACAGGGCTTCGTAAATGAAAAAAATCAAGTGAATCACTCTTGCATTAAGGAATCACTCCCTACTGAATACAAAAAATAAAAACCTTGCTTAACTGCTTAAAAAAGTATTTTTGCTGTTTCATACTGAACTTCCCAACTCTATTTCTATATAAATATATTTTCAGCTTTCCCCCCAAAGTTCTATTTGATGCTGAGTTCCTCTCATGAGGAGCTACCCTCTGCTTCCATTAAAAACCTTAGAGTTCTTGCAAGTGATTTAATGAGCAGGGGGATAAGGTCTTGTGTTTTTGTCCCTTCAGAAGGATCAGAAAAACTACAGCCTGTGACTCAGAAAATTTGCAAGATGTTAATTCCTGTCCCCTCTACTTCAGTGGAAGCCAGGCAGTCTCCATCTGCCTCACAGACAGAACAGGCCTGGAGCTGGATCCTGCTCAGATCCTGGTCAATATTCCAGGAATCCTGGCCTGAACATGAGAATTCAGGTCAGATATTGCTGCCAGGGTGGGCAAAGCAGTGCCTTGGAGCTGGGTGGGGGGCACAGCTGCCTCAGCCCAGGCTCAATGCCACAGGAACTGGGCCAGCAGGAGCTGCTCACTGAGCTGGGAGTGCACTGGGACCATGGGAGAGCCTCCAAAGCCATGGACTCTGGCTGAGGGACTGAGCACAGGCACCCCAAACCATCCTGAGAACAGCATTCTGCCAGCCAGGCACCCCAAACCATCCTGAGAACAGCATTCTGCCAGCCAGGCACCCAAAACCATCCTGAGAACAGCATTCTGCCAGCCAGGCACCCCAAACCATCCTGAGAACAGCATTCTGCCAGCCAGGCACCCAGAACCATCCTGAGAACAGCATTCTGCCAGCCAGGCACCAAAAACCATCCTGAGAACAGCATTCTGCCAGCCAGGCACCAAAAACCATCCTGAGAACAGCATTCTGCCAGCCAGGCACCAAAACCATCCTGAGAACAGCATTCTGCCAGCCAGGCACCCAAAACCATCCTAAAAACAACGTTCTTCCACCCAAAGCATCTCCAGCATCCAGTTCTTCTACAGGCAGGGTTTGTGGCCACGTTAATGTTGTTTCTTCTCAGCACAGAGGGTAAATGCACTCACCAGTTCCCCATAATTTGTTAAAGCATCCCCAGTTCCCTGTAATTCATGAATTAAAGCATCCCCCACCCTGGGCACAGCCCTCCCAGGGCTGCACATTTCTCAGCCTAGCAGAGATCAGAGGACAGCAGCTTGAGCTGTGGAACAGTTCCTGTCACAGGAGAAGGGATGACACAAGGAAAGGGGTGTGGGCACCCCCAAACAGGTCCAGATGTGCCCCTCAGGGAGTTTTACTCTGCTGACAGGAAAAGGAACATCCCAGATGTGTTTGGCAGTGCAGGAAGTCCCAGATCAAATGCTGCACAAAGATGAAGGGGCCTGCTGAGCACGGAACCTACCATGATCAAAACCCAGCAAATCTTCTGTAAACGCACAGTATTAAAATGCTGCCATATAAATATTAACTCTGAGTGAAATAATGGTCCAGGAACATTTTACAGTGCTGAGACTCCAGACTTTGTAGGGGAAAACAGGTCTCAGTACATTTAGGATTCTGTCAGAATATCACCAGAGTACAGCAAGTGAAGGGCTTGAGGAATCTGCAGAAATACTCAGTGGGGAGAGGGAGAACTTCCTCAGTTTGCCAGGTTTCTGAGATTTTGGCAGCACCACTGGGAAAAAAATCCCCTTCACTCCCAGCAGCAGGGGACCCCACATTCCAGGGGTTATCTGATGGAGCAATGTTCTGTACTGCCTACAGTAATGGTTAAAAGACCCAAAAAGAGCTCTGAGAGGAAGCTGAATGCTTTAAACAAAACTTTAAAGTTTTGTGGCCTTAACTTTTTTTTTTAAAGTTTCATAAGCTCCTATTCTTGGAATATGGAGCTGCTGAAAATTAGCTGCTGTTCCAAATTTCATTATAGAAATGAACAAAAGGAAAACTGGAAGTGGAGACAAAAGGTGAAAGTTTTACATAACACAGGCCTCAATCCTGCAACATTACCTCAATTGCACCATTTGAGACAATGATGCATAGAAAATACAGGGAATAGTATATAATCTTATGGCAGCAAATATATCATCTTATGGAAGTAAAGCAGAAAATAGAGTGTGGGCCTTTGTTCTTTCTCTTCTTAATTAATATAATCTTACTGTATGGGTTTTTAATATTCACAATAAAAATTACATGCTTCATAGATGGTGGCACTGATTTTGTTAAGATTTTTGTGGTTTGAGAAGCAACATGAATAGGAAGAGTACAGCTAAATACCAATAGAGCTGAGATGTATTTTTTTCCTTTAGCAATATTTTAGTTCCATGAAAGAAATATGCTCTAAAATGTTTTAAGGAGGTTCAGCCCTTGATCCAGCCTGTGCATTGCCACTGGGTTATCTCTGGTCTGTAAAGACATTAGCTTATGAAAAAGTGAAGCAAATTTAAAAAGACAACTAAAATGTTTATAAAATCCTCACTGGAGGCAGCAAGTGCATCTTTTGACTCTAAAGCACAGCTTCATTACACCTGCTCTAGATTTGCCTTCCACACCAGTTCACTTCCAAATCATTTTGTGTATTAGCGTGGAAAAAAGCCCAGATAAAATAAAAATGTAAAAACAGCTTTTAACAATAAAATCCTACATCCCCAAATTTGCAAAGAATAAAACTAAATGAGAAAAAAGAGAAATTGTTCTTATTTGCCTATTGAGCATCTATTTGTGTTTTATAAAGCAAATTGCCTGCAAGTTTTCAGGTTCATGTGGAGATGAATCAGAGATGAGACTGATACAGAGGGAACACATTACCCAGATGAAGCAGGGAAGCTTTTAGTCCCCTTCAAGCACCAGTGAGAGTTTGTTTCACATGACACAGCTGCCTCCTCAGAGCCTTTCCCTGCTTGAACCAAGGCTTCAGTCTGCCTTTTCAAGCCCTGTGCTGCAGGATCTACGTGGAGAACACTGATTTCCTTCTCAAAAGCCCTGCAATTACTTTTGTAACTTTAGCATAAAGTTCCACAGGCAGCACACAGAAGCAGAAGAATGAGGACAGAGGTAGAACTTTAAGATTATTCTGAGATGGGGATGTATAAAGAGCCTCAGTTTATCCCAGGCTTTAGTGCTCTGAGACTCTACATGGAAAAGGAGCTGGGCTGGGTTTGTGAGCTCCAGCTCTGTCCCTGCTGCTGGTGTCAGACAGAACCTGAACATCATTTTGCACCTGCTGGCAGCTGTTAATTGTGTATGAACCCAGCCTCCCAGGAATGGCACCAAAGCCCAGATGGAATGGAGCAAGGACCCAGTGCTCCACGTGAACAAAAGAAGTGAGAACAGGGATAACAAGCACCTGAAGCACCTACACAGCATTAAAAATCCTCATTAGCAATGCCTGGGAAAAAAAAATTCTCCTAGAGGGCAACTGCTACCTTTCAAAACATTTGATAGGCTCATTTCTAAGTTATTCCTATTGAAATGGGCATTGCTAATATTTTACTTGCAAAAGTACACATTTTAGTAGTTTGTGAGTGTCTAAACCCCACAGGTGGAACAACAGTAGCCAAGAGTCAAATCCAAGTATTTGGATGGGTTTTCTGTTCAGAACTCCTCCCTGTGATGGAGTGAAGCAGTGAGGAACAGAGCTGGGCTGCCTCAGTGTCTCCTCCTGGAGAAGCCTGGGAGCTGCTCCCCTGCAGTGCAGGAGCCCCTTTATTGGCAGTCCTGAACTTTGGAACTCTGGCCACTAGAACCACTTCCACAGTTCAGACCTGTTGGGAACAGCCTCTACAAGGTCTGGGTTTGGAGCTTCTTATCTCCAACAGAAATCCTCTGACCTAGGTTCAGTTTGGAAGAGAGCTGAGGTATCTCAGATGAGGTAAATGGAAATATTTAAAAATTACAGCAACAACTTACTGCAGGTCCAATAATGCCCAGATGAACACTGGGATCCTTTCTGTGCCAGTCTGAAACAGAAGAGGAACAACTGTTGTATTAATAAAAATTATTACTTTTTTAATCAGTATAAATAGCTCCATGATTAAAGAAGAATTAGACAAATATTGTATTGCTACTTAAAAGACTGAATGTGCACCAGATTCCATGCTCAGCCCTCACATTACTCCTCAGAATTCAAATATTAGCATATCTGAAAGTTAGTATTTAGCCTTTCTGCTTCATGCAATCTCTTCTGACTCAAGGGTTATTTAACTAAGCTCAGATATTAATTTTGAATCACTCAAGAGAACAATGCTCTGTATAATGCAGTGATTCTGGCCACTAAGCCAAAATTACTTGAATATTTTCCTGTGTAAAGGAACATGTGGAAGTAACTGCAACCATTACAATCATTACTCAGTAATATGCACAAGAGACATCTGCTGCTCTTTGAATCCCAGAATATACCAATGCATTTGTTACTCTGCATCACAAGGCTTCAAGGGTTATAAAAGTCATTTGAATAGTGCAGGCTACATTTCCAGCTCAGAATGCTTGAACCTTTTACAGACACAAACAGAGCCTGACAAAATATTCCCTTTTGTGGCTATGAGGAAACTTCAGCCTAGTCTGAGCACTGAGCCAGAACAATGGGTGGTAAAACTTGTTTGCAGCTTCAATGGCATTAATTAGCACACATGCAAATCAATGTAACAGCCACGGGACAGCAAGATAAAAAAGTTATTTTGAAGTAGATGATCTTTTCTTTTGTCTTCCATCAATATTGCATGTAGCAGCAAAACAGTTTTCTCAGCAAGCAAAACCATCAAATATTGCTTTGATTTGAATGCTCTGTTATTCCCAGCAGGATGGAAAAGACATGGCACAGAAATAATGTGTTGAACAGATCAATGGTTACATAAGAATTTCCTTTTTCAGATGTAAATATATGATGATGTTTCCTGCAATTAATAAAACAGTCCATGCCAAACTTTTAAACATTAAAAGAATGCATTGAGTGACAAACAAGGAGATTCAAATAGTCAGTACTTACCAGAGAAAGCTTCTACCAAATACAGAGGGTCTTTGACTCTCCGGAGCCCACACACCAAAAGAAACAGATGCACACTGTCTGTGTCTGTAGGAATGTCTGGAACAAATGGTTGTAAATATCAGTCAGTGAAGCAGGTAAAAAAGCTGAACACTCCAAACTGCTCCATGAGTGAGCACAATAATGGTAAAAGCAGTAAAGAGTGGATTATGAAAAATTATCACTATTCCCCCTGTCTCCTGCTCTTGCATCAATCCTAGATTGAGGATTTACATCATTTTTTAAGGCACAGGGGTTTATTTCCAGAGGCAGCCAATGTGCAGGGCTTGGAGAAAGGTCTGGTGGTGTTCTTGGAGCCCAGAACCAGCTTTGGGCCCTGGCAGCTGAACAGCTCCAGGTGGTTCTCAGTGTTTTTATCCTAAAAAGAATAACTTTGCATCCACCTAATAACTCAGCACCTATTTCCAGATATGAGATTTGGTTAATCAGTGTAGGTCTCAGCTCCTGATCTGACACTTTTGTAGTTGAAGATCAGGAAATGGCCCACAGTTCTCAATCCCTTTATGCCAGCACTGCTACAGAATAGTTAACTAGAAATTGAATTATTGCAGAGCATTTCTTTTACACTTATTGCTAAACACAGATGAAAAATAACTAGGGAGGAAAAACCTCAACATGGGAGCTTTTACCATGGAAAATCTCTTAGCTCTACAGAGCAACAACTCAGAATTGTGTAGGCTTTATTAGGAAAAGGAGGTGTGCTGTAGGATATTGCACTTTCTGAGGCAGGACCATTAATCCAGGACATTTTGGACAAGGCTCACCATGGGATGAGCTTTGCCAAAATGTGTTTTGATAAAACAGCACAAGTCAAAAACTGCTGACTGAACACAAGAAACAACCTGAATTAATAAACACTAGAGGGCTTGAAGAGTTCACATTTGGTGTCCTTCAGTTCAGCCCCTTCTGGAGCTCGTGGGTGACAGGGATTACCCACCCCAGGCAGCTCTGCAAGGCTCTTTGGGGAAACCAGGGACTCCATGGGTCTCACAGCAAGGCTCTGTTTGCATGGCCACAAATCTGCTTTTAAAATTTCAATCCAGTTTTCAGGAGCATTTGAATTCTCCCTGTCACAGGGTTCACTACTGAGTCTGCTTCATTCAACTTAAAACAACCCTGAGGTGTCAGAAGTGGCTGCAGCAGACATGGTAAATAACATTTTACTGGTTATTGGACCAAGAAATAATTTGTAGTTTATAACACAAACATTTGGGGTGGAAAAGCCATTCCTCTGGTGCAGTGGGCCAGTGATACTGTGAGGTCACAGACCTGCAGCAGTGCTTTCAGTTTATGACAAACTCACACAAAACAAACTACCAAAAAGAGTTACCAAAACTCAGACTGCACTGTAGCAATTCCACAAGGCACAAATACCCATTTTAAATTATGGACTCCCACTTAGTGATGTTGAGCTCTGCCTATTTAGAAACAAAACTTGAAGTTAGTGCTGAAAGCTCAGTCATACAGGAGGAGAAAATCAGGTTTTTCTGTTCTATAGAATTACTGCATTCTTGAAATAACTGCTCTTTTTTATGTCTTACCAGCTTTTTGTTTCTATCTTACAGCTTTCAGCCTTTTCATTTTATTAGATAAGGGTTTAAAGCCCTAATAGAGCAGTTCTGTGCAGCCCTGGCTGCCATTCTGCTCCCTGGATGAACACCTGAACCCAAAAGAGAAAGAGGGAGCTGGTCCCACAGGCATTCAGACTTCTCCATTCAGTTCCTGTGCCATTCAAAGGTAACTGTCCCAAGAATCTCATCAGTTACAGTCCAATTGTTTCACCAGTGAAATCACCTAAAATAATACTTATTAGTGAAAATAGCCCACTCAATTGACCTCTCTCATTTTGAAAAGACAAGAACATTCCTCAAAGCAGACTCTCCCCCTCATGCCAATGTACACAGCCCCACCTGCCTGTCAGGATGTTTTCTGGGCTCTTCTCTGAAATGGCATCTGTGGGGACACTGGGCTAGACTGGATCCTACTGGATCCCCCATGGCCTTTCTCAAACCTGCCATAAAGGGCCAGTCCAAAAGGATTTGCCTCTGCCCTTCAATGGAATGGATGAGAAGGTGTAGGTTTAATAAACCTGCTGCAGGTTTGTTTCTCTGTCTGCTGTAGATTTCAGTCTTCACCTGTTTCATTTTTGGAGGCAGACTTTCCCTGTTCAGTGCACTCACACAAACCATCCCTGTAGCACTGCCCTGCCCACTTGAGACCCACCTTCAGCAGCACTTGTGTCACCTGTTCACCTTCTGTCTGTCCCTGAAATGTGAAATCCCCCACAGAGCTGCTGCAGCAGTGATTTCCCACCTGGTGCCTTCTCCAACCCTGCAGGGGAAAACCCACCCACCAAAAGCCATTTGTCCCTGAAAGCAACAACTCCAGCACGCTCTGTCCTCTCAGGACACTGAGATATCTGAGGTGCAAGGGCTGCCTTCCCACCACAGCCACAGCTGGCTGAAAACTGCCCTTTGAAAAAGACCTTTTTTCCTTTTTCCTCCAGCTTAAACAAGACTTTAGTATGTGAATTTTTGCTATCATTCTCCCTTTTGCAGAGGTAATAAGATACTACCACCTCGTGTGATTGTGAAATGGAAACACATCAGAGTGGCACAATCAAGTGATTTTCTTTTTTAGTACATTCCCTGTGCCACTGTCTTGATTGAATGACAGGCAAACACCCAAATAACAAAAAAATGCTTGAGTCTCTTTCCCCCCCCTTTCTGTTAGTGACAGAAAAGCAAAGATTTCCAACAGGACACTGTGCTTCATTATCTCTTCCCTCATGTATCTTCCTGTTTGCTTGACAAAGAAACAGAAAATTGAAAGATTTGTACATAAACCCTGGCAATTAAAAAATAAAATTTAAAAAAGACTGCATGCTTCATGCTTTCCAGCCATCCTTGAAGATTCACTCGACACTAAATGCAAGTAAAGCCCTGGCACTGTAATTAGCATCTCTGTCAGTGTCATAAATAATTGTTTTGAGTCAGTCACAGATGCTGCTGTAAACAAACGTTGTCAGGGTTTGTCTGTGCTGAGCTCTGCTGGCTTTATCTGTAACAAACAGCTGCTCTCTGGTCACAGCAGGTCTGCAGCAAGATGGGGAGATGAAGGCAGGCAGGGACGGAGAGGAGGGTGAAACGTCACTCCTGCCCTCGGCAGGTGTCCCCAGGAGCAGGGGATGGTGACAAGTGAGCTGCAGGGAGCCAGGGGCTGACGTGGAGCTCCCACAGTCCTGCTCATGGAGGAGCAGAGCTGGTGTCATCTGCTAAAACACTGACATTTCAGGGTGGAATTGCACGGTCAGAAGGGCACCCAGCTGCTGTGCCAGAGGGTTTGCTGTGGCACTGAAACCTGGCACCAAAGCTGTTGGCTAGGGGATGACATGGGATTAATCCTCAGGATTGCTGCTCTCCTGCTGACTGACTCTGAGTCAGGGCATGGCCTAGAGAAAGTTGTCAGACCTTGGATTGTCCATCCAGACTTCCCCAGTCACCTGCAGGTGAGCTGACATGAAGCAATGGCACTGGCTTTGACTTCTGGTCCCCTGCTCTGAGGCCTTCAGGTGCAAGGCAGAGTGAGAGAATGGAGACCATTAAAGGTGGAAAACCTTCAGATACAAGGCAGAGGGCAGAATGGAGACCATTAAAGGTGGAAAACAGGAGGGCATTTTCACAGTGCAGCTGCTCCTCACAGCAAGTATTTTAGTGTGACTACAGAAACACAGAGCCAGGGAATTGTTCAGGCAGGAAAAGCCCTCCATGTTCACCAGTCCAACCACCAAACCAGCCAAGGCCACCACTCCCCCACACATCCTTTAAATCCCTCCAGGCACTCCAAACCACCACTGCCCTGGGCAGCTGTGCCACTCTTGACACCCCTTAGGGTGAAGAAGTTCTTCCTGACCTCCAATCCAATCCTCCCCAGCACAACCTGAGGCCATCTCCTCCTGCCCTGTTGTTGTTACTGCAGAGAACAGGATCCTGACACACTGACACTCTACACTTGGGCCATTATAAAAACCTGCACAGCAAAACACGAGCACAGGCAGCAAACACAAAAGCCTGAATAATTTCTGAAGCTTCAGTAGGGACATCGTTTTTCTAAGAAGGGCAGGAAAAAGTACAAGTGTTATCTAAAGAGATTTTGAAAGTGTAGATTCATTTAACTCCATCCCTCCAGGTACTATCAGGAAAAAAAATGCAGCAGTCATAGGTGCACAATAAAAATAAATGTATTACTGCAAATTTTTAATCTTACTGAAAGCTGCAGGCTGGAAGTGAATGAGTAATACCAAGCATTAGCTTGCTGAGAGGTAAAGAAGAAGATTTGAAAATTAATTTTCCAAGCCCTGATTTCAAGTTCACTGTTGTGCTTTATAGACCTTCACAGAACACCACCAAGTCCACATTATTTAGGATTATTCGTCCATTTCTGGTTTTGTTCAGAAACAAAACCTAAGCCATGATGAGATGGTGAGGGGAAAGAACCTTATTTTTTTTCCTGGTCACTTTGAACCACAGCAGGTCTTTTACTCCTCTTGAAAATATTTCATTTGTCCACCTCCTGAGCACCTGAAAGCATTGACTGCTGTCCTCAAAAAGGAAATCCATAGGTTTATGGTTGAGGTTTCAGTCTTTAAGGCAATTATTTTATTTTCTTGATCATGAAACAGATACATTTGTCCAACTGCAGCACAAATCTTTGATACTCTAAATCTTTCAGTTCATGGCTTTTCTGAAGTTCCTCTCCCTGCACACTGAAGAAACCCCTTCCAGGAGCTCTGGCAGTCCCTTGGCACCTGCAGTTTGGGTTTCTCTCCTGCTCAGCTGCAGAGCCCAGGAGCTCAGAGCAGCTGTTCCCAGCTGTTCTGGGCTGCTGCAGCACCAGCACCTCCTCCTGCCTCAGCCCAGGGCACTGCTGACACAGAGGTCTGGCCATCAGGAGCCCAGCTAGGCCTTATTTCAGTAATCTCAAAGAGATTATTCAGATCCCAAACACTTCTTACTGTGCCATGTCACTTCACAAAGCAGCTTGTTCCCTACAAGGTAAGGGGCAGTGCAGGCAACAACTTTATCCCAAGTGTTCACACTGCTATTCACACCCACAGTGAATCCCTGCTGGGCTTGCTGATATGTTGGTGAAGACAGAGAAGTTAAATGAACCTGTAAACTTCCAGGGACAGGCTACTAATCCAGAAAAATCAGGCTGCAAAATTCTCAATCAATTCTTCTTCTCCCCTGTTTCTCATTATTTCTAACAGATAAGACAACAAAAAAGCTCTGCAGTTTCAGATCAGTTTGGGAACTCAGTTTATTGCTGCTATCATATAGTTTTTACTACACTCAGCTGTATAAGTGCACAAACTTTTACTGTTCAGTTTTTCTTATGTGGGTCTCTCTTTCCAGCATAGCTTCAGGAAAATCTACTGCCTCTGTAAAACCCTGCCTGTGTCATGACAGGTTATGTAAACTTCTCAAGCGCAGAGAACAGCCCTGCCATGAAGCAGAAATTACAGGAGAGTTGAAAAATCAAACTACAAAAGCATATTGCATGTTTTATTTGCTGGTGCAATAAGCATGTGACCCTGTGGTTCCACACCACCATGGGAGCAGCTTTAAGTCCTGGCTGTTGACTAAACAAAGATTTCTCAGTCTATTAGTGCAGGCTTTGTTAGTTATCTTTATCTTCTCATCACATGATGCTTATTGGGGTCTGTATCTCCAGCCCCATTCCACTGCAATCAAAAGCAGCTTTTCATCCTGCAGTGATGACTTCAAGCCTGTCTGTGATCAGAAGCAGCTCTGCCCCAGCCTTGAGTTGTTAGAGAAGATCAGTCTCAGGTTTCTCATTTACTTAAACTGTCTTGTCATTTTCTGTCAGTCACTTTCCAGCACAAGGCTGAACTTCCCCTGACTCTCTCAAGTCTATAGATAGGGCTTCTAAAATTGCTAAAACCAAACGGATTGTGCTGCATATAGATCCTTGCAATGTAAGGTCAGAGAAAAACATTTTAATCATCTGGTCTGATCTCCAGGCTGACACAGGCAGCAAAACTTCCTTAAATAGGCTGAGTTACCAAAGAGGCTGAAGATGTTGTTTTCCTGAAGGCTGTGCTGAAATCTGCACTTGGTTCAGCTTTTTGCTTTGGCTACTGCTGCTCACAGTCTCTCATCCACAGAAGACAAACTGTGAAGCTGACTGTTAACCACAATGCAAATTAACTCTAAAACCCCCTTTTTTGTAGATTTAGCCAGTGAATGCTGACTAGCCATACCCTGGAGATACTGCAGCTGGGAGACAGCAATAACCCCACACCATCACCTCTGCAGCTCTCATGTCTGAGACTATGAAAAAATACTAATTCCATTATTTCTGTACTGAGATTGTACTGCACCCATAATAACAATAACAACAAAAACCCTTCACAGCACTGCTTCCATTTGTGTCAGGCAGTTGCTATTTACATTAGCACCCAAACTATCAAATGGAGTGCACAAAAAGCTGGGATTCCTTAGAGTTTGGTTTAGCACCATTCAAATTTGGGGGCTGGAAGTCTCCCACCATAAAGTGCATTTGGTGCATTCTGCTTCTCACTTAAAGCTACCACTAAATTCTTTTGGAAGCCATTACACTGATTTAAAGAGGCTGTTTATGTATTGGTGTCATATTTAAAGTGAGCAAATGTTTCCTCAGGCTGAAAAAAACATCAGTACAAAGAATATTCACAAGAAGTCTGTTCTGTGAGAAAAGTCTGGAAGCATTCTGAAGAGCCTATTTCATTAGAGAGAATAACTTGGCACCCTGAACACCAAGGGTGTTTAACAGTGATGCTCAGATGAATTAAAACCTGCACTGCAGGGTGTGTGCTGCTCCTTTGCAATCTGTCCTGGGAATCCTGAATTTGACAAATGCTCAAGGGTTCTCCTAAAGATACAGGCAAGGGCTATCAAGAGAAATATTTCTCCCCAAAACATCATCAAGTGCCTTCAGACATGGAATAGAACTTCATGAAAAAAATCTTTAAAAAAAAAAATAAAATCACAAATGCCATGAGCTGAAGGAGACTGGACAGCTTCCTCTGCATTAAAGCTTGGGGTCTTTTCAAGTGCACACTGTGCAAGCCCACACTGCCAAAATCACATCCTTCTGAGCAAAACTGCCTCCTGGTGTTGAGAGTTTTCTTCTGATTGCTCCAAGTTTAGTAGAATTTTAAACACTTTGGAACTGCAAATGCCCAGAAAAAAAAAGCAATTCACTGAGAACTCCTAATTAGTCCCTGGAAAGCACAAAGGTACAGCCAAAAAGCCTGAGTCCATGTGCAGTATTAAAAGAAGTGGAAATTGTAGGCTGCCACCAGAGATGGACATAGGAACAAGGCAGAGAAGATAAATGAGATGAAACAGTCATAAAAACAATACTGAATAATCTGATGCCAGTTTTCAAGTTATTATTTAATAAGGCACAGATGTTAGAGCCACATTTTAGTTTGCTTTTCATATACGTTATGAATTATTTTGCACTTTTGCATTAGTACACATTAGGCAAAAAACCATCTCTAATACATTAGAAATTCACTTTAGGGGGAGCTTCCCCCTCCTCAATCTGTTGACTGCTCATTTAATCACAAAATGGCTGGACAAGAGATCAAATCAACACTAAGGCTGTGCTAGCAAGTGACAAATCATTTCACTTCAGAAAATTATTAATCTTAGTGGCACTGTGCTTGTGGGCTGTGATTTACTGGGAACAAAATAACCTCACAATGCTCAATTTCCAATTGACACAGGCTTTGACTAATGGCACACATTTCCTGATGTGATAATGCCATTGACTGGTGAGGATTCATTTGCAGCAGGGGAACAGCTGTACTACCAGAGATCAGGCTGATGAATGTGAAATGGAAACGTTTTTAGCAGGGTAAAATGCCTATAAATCACTCTTTTGGGGAAAGATGAGGTGATTAAAGCATTGCCACGATCAGGTGACTCGGAATTAGGTCACCTGCCTTACCTGGCCCTGCTCTGGTGGCAGCAGAGACAGCTCCAGCTGCAGACCAATAATCCAACCCCAGCACTTCCTCCTCCTCTGCAGCTGCTGCAGGCAGCCCCAGTTTGTGAGACAGCAAAGCTCAGGAACGGCTAAAAGCTCAGGAACTGGTGCTGTGCTCCACATGAACCTTCAGGGACACTGCCCCACAGGCTGGGAGCACTTCTGGGGCAGCTCAGCCCTGGCCAGACCAGAAATCTGGAGGCACTCTGGGTACTGGATAAACCAGACTCATCTGATGGAGATTCTGCCATTTCCCATATAATGAAGGCACTTTATTACATAATTAGTTAAACTCTGATTCTAAATTTCTTTCATCCTTGACACCTATTAGGAACAAACACAGTAAACAAAGGGAAAAAAAGAGTTTTACCTGCATTTTGTAGAAATCTGTACCAGTCAAATGTTTCACTGGGTGTAGTCTTAATTCCTGTGAAAAATAAAAAAAGAGACTCCCATGTTAAATGTCCCCTGGATGGCTGAGCTGTGGCTCCTGAAGGCTTTTTGAAGTTCACAAAAGCAATATTTCTGCCAAGCCTGAACTCCCCTCTCAGCTCCCCTCACCCAGCAATGTCAGGCTGCCTGAGCAACCCTTCCACAGACAGCAGGGTGGAATTCAGTGGGAAAATCTGTACAATCACCCAGTGCTTGAACTTCTTCAGCAACACAGCCCTGCTAAATTTGGCCTTCTGAAACTACATAAGGAATAACATCACCTGAGGGAGTACATTATTCCAAAACTGATCTAGGGCAGCTGGGACCCAGAGCCCTCAATATAAAAGGAAGTAAATGAAATTTATACACAAATTAAATATTAATCTGTCCTGAATATTAATGCATTTGTTTTTCCTTATGTTAAAGATTAATTATTTTAATGAAGAAACTATTTTATTAATATATTTAATATCTTATTTAACTATTACCTCTCAAGGGACTTAAATAGAAACTAAACATGGGCTAAACAGGCTTCACAATGAGTTATTTCAACAGCACAGTCTGGTAAAGAATGTTGTTTTCTTTGAAAGTGAAATACACAAAATGGAATGAGTTTTGGAATCCACAGAGAGATATTTTTAAATAAATAAATTAGGAAATGAAATCATCACACCTAAAATATTGACTTTGGGATTACTCCCAAAGTGATGGACCTTGGGTGAGGTACTTGGCTCTCGTTGGGTTGGGAACTCACCTTGGAGCACTTAAAGGAATTTGGAGCTCCAGAAAATAATTATCCACCCTCAGAACTTCTGCTGCCTTTGGAGAAATCTCAGTACTGCCTTCAGTGTCACCTGACCTGATTCCTGCTGGGAGGCAGCTGGGAAAACTTCTGTAGAAGGAGCCAATGAGTGGAAAACTGAGCCTGAGGACTGGAATTGTGCCTCAATTAATGGCAGTGGCAAAAAGGCCAAGCCCAGGGGAGGAGGATGCACAGCCCAGCCCCCCCCAGCAAATGGGTCTGGGCCAGAGAAGGCAGGGGCACAGACCAGCAGGTACCAAGCACAGGAATCACAGAAATTGAATCTCTTAGTATTTCAAAGCTCTCACCTTGACTTTGGATGTATATTTTCTTCCTAGCATCTGGCTTTAAAGAGAAGGAGAAAAAAATAACTTTCAGAGTCCAACATAAAAATATCTGTTCAATCCTCAAAAACCCCCCCACAATAAAGAGTAACAAAACACATGTCAGTGTGATTTTCTTTTGACTATTAAAAATCAAACTTACTATTAGATACACTAAATAACTCCAAAAGCCAACAATTTAACTTATATTTACTATGTCCATTTATGGTAAAAATGAATCAATTTTGCAATAAACACAATTACCAAGTTAGTACAAATACATATATTTTTTAGTTTGTCTCTGTATCTTTTCTTTGGATCATTATCCCATTTTCCTGGAATAAAACAAATTTCAACTGTCTAGCTGAAAATCAGCTCTAGTTCCCAAAAAGCTGTTGGTCTTGGAAGACTGGCTTTGAAAATCCAGTTTATATTTATCCATAATACAATTTATAAACATATCAGTTTCAGAAACTGCTGTCAAATATATATACTTTCCTAGACTGGAAAACTGGTGCCTGGTAGTTATTGCAGAACATTCATAAATAAAAATTGCAAAATAAATTACCTTAAAATAGCTGTAGTAAAAGAGGTAATTACTACACTTCCAAAATCACTCCTGAAGTGCTGTTATTTAATTTAGGTGATTAAATAAGCAATTTCCTATTTCAATATCTTTCTATAACTCCAACTATGGATTTGTGGAATACATTTTTTTTTAATGAAGAGAAAATCAATTCAGAAACAAACTTCTAAGCAACCAATTCTTGAACTGGTCAGCTCAGGAAATAGGAAGCCACAGAAGTGATTTTTTTTTTTTTAATTGCAGAGATTTTGGTTTTCCCTGTTGTTCCTTTGTGGCTGCCCCTCAGTCCCCTGCCCAGGCACTGCAGTTACTAAAAATGAACTGGGAAAAGAAACTGAAAGAAAAGAGGTCACTTAAAAAGTCATCTCCAAGCAGCTCACAGATGGGAAGGAGGTGGTTTCTGAGAATCAGAGTGAACAATGTCACCAAAATTACACAAAAACCACCAAATCCACATGAGAATGAAGTGGGGGAGAAACAACTCTGTGCTACAGTGGAAGCCTGGGGATATTCCATGGACTTCATCTTTCTTGAGCTTTTCTGTTCAAAGGATTTAAAAATAATAAAAATAGTTTAACACATCACTATATTATTTTATTACTTAACACTGGAGCTTCTCTGACTAACATTTTGAATTACGCAGCATGATAAATAAGATAAAATTATAAAAACCCCCTGCAAGCAATGGGGCAGCACTGTGAGCTGGAGGCCAACTCCAGAAGATTTTTCTGCAGAAAAAGTGAGCAAAACAGAGAAAAACAGGAAAAGAGGAGGTGGGAAAAGCAGGGGGGCAGCAGCCCCAGCCCTGCCTCCCCCTCTGCTGGGTCAGACACCCTCAGCTCCCTAAAAACACCAAGTTTCAAAAAGAACTTCAAGTTCAGCATCTTGGTTCATGCCCTGCTGGAGCCCAAATGGCTCAGGGGAGCAAACACAGCCCTTGGGCCACCAACAAGAAAACAGCAGAACACTGTGGGACAGGGCACAGGGATGTACTCACACTTTACACATCAATTTTCTCTCATGTTCTTTATTTTAAATGGGCTTGAGGAGAATGGAAAATGAAATTGAATGCTAATAAAACTGGCTTAGGTAATTCTTCTGCACCAGTTTTATGCTACTGAAATAAAACCCTGACCATAAGCACAAGATCTTTTACAGTATTTCAAACTCACTTGGAATACAGATTATTACAAGGGCTGGATTACATACTTCATAATTAAAGGTAATTTATCCAATGAAATAGAAAAGAATTTGTTGGAAGAGACAGCCTTTGAGTACAATGCAATTGCTTACATGTTTGTAATTTAAATTCTTGAGTGACTATCTCAACCAATGAAGCCCACATTAGAGGAACGGGGCAGTTCACAGGAGTGTGAGTTCATATGTAAAAATCATGAATATCCCATGAGCTGTGGGAGGAAGGATGTGTTCCTGCTCTTCACTGCCTGGAAGCAAAGCTGTGCCATTTGCTCTCAGCCTTCACACAAAGACCCAGCAGAGCAGGAGCCCAAACCCTCAGCGTTTAAGGCACAGGTCAGCAGCTGGGATTTCCCTTTAGGACATGACAGATCTGCCTCCAGTTCCCTGCCTGCCACAGACCCCAAAACACTGAATTAGCCTCACAGGCCCCAAGTACAAAAGTATTTAGGTAAAATCAAAGCCTGGTACTTAAAAGCACTTGAGGTGCTGATTTTGAAACTATTTCAAAGCTCAATTTTGTTTCTTCTCCTTACACTCTGTTACTTTTGTCCTTTTCTTACTTAATATCTCTGACAGAAGCTGTGCCCTTTCCCTTTTACCCACCATGACGTTCATTGTAGTAACTATTAAAACCAAATTACATTTGTAAAATAAAATACCAAATCCCATGTCTGCTCATGTATCCTTTTCATGCAAACAGATTTTAAAATTAAATTATATACCTGAAATAAGGTATTATATATCCTCCTGCTGTGTTGTGCAAGCTCCACTCTCAGTGATTATTTTTTAGGCAAGAGTCCATTAATGGTTAGACTATGATGCAAATTAGAACTGAAGAGGTACCAAGCACTTTGTTTCAACTTCTTGCACTAATGGTTCAGCTTCAGCTGGTGATTCCCAAGGTGAGGTGAGTGGAGCCAACACCTCGCTGCAGGAGGGAGGGCCTGCCTTGCTGGTTTCATCCCAAATGGTTCCTGCTCACCCCTCACTGGATCTGCTCTTCAGCACAGCAAATCTAATTTACCTATGCAGTTCACCTTAAGAAGTTCATTCTATTTCCAGAGTTGACAAAACAAGTATTTTCATATTATTCTTCCAAATTCTTTATTGTAACTAATGCTGTCTGGAGGAATTTTATCAACATAAAGTTTAGTCAATGATGCCAAAAGAAAGAATTTGGCATCAGGAGAGACTTGATAACAACAAATGATTTGTTTTAAGTGTTGCAGAGAAACATTTCCTAAACTGCTCTTCCTAAACTCTCTTCTAATACTAAACAGCTTTTAATGCCAGATCTCTCTGACCTGTTGAAGTACATCAACATGAAATGCTTTCTCTGAAAGGACAAGCAGGGCTGGGAACAATGCAGATTATTGCAATTCTCTAGCACTATTTAGGACACATTTTAGGAGGATGCATATCTGCTAATACAGTAAGCATTCCCATCACACAAACATACCCACTCTGCTGCTGCCAGCTCCTTCATTTCCACTGTGAAAGCCACTGCAAACCTGGTTAAATGGACAAAAATAGTTGGGATCATCTGCTTAAAGTGTTTAAACATAAAAAAAAATGAGTACTTCAGAAAAAAACCCTGATAAGAACTAAGATCAGAGGCTTACAAAGCTGACCCCAGCTGAAAGACAGAAAGCAGGCTTTCCACTTGTTCCAGCAGAAAAGCGTGGTTAAAGCAGCAGCAGCTCCTCAGGCTTTCCAACCCAGAGCTCTTGGGAAGGTGAAGTGAGGATTCCTCAAAGAGAAACCCCAAATAATGGGGACAGCTGCCAGTTTACCCAATTTAATGCACACAGCTGCAGCAGGAACCTGGGTTTGCTGCTCCTGCCTCAGTGCAGGCTGCAGGAGCCCTTTTCAGAGCCAGAACAGAGGTGAGGAGGGAGCTGAACTGCCCCTCCTGCCATCTGTGCTTTGCCAATACCCAGTGCCACTGTTTGACACCGAGTGTAAGTCAAATGAAGATTTCAGACCTTTCCCCAGTGCTCCCAGCTTGCTCCTCCCAGCTGTGAGTGAGTGAGTAACAAAGCCTGGAGGAGCGTGTGCTGGGCTGTCCCTGTGCACAGCAGTGACAGCAGAGCCCACCTGAAGCTGCACTGAAGCTGTGAGTTTCCATTTCTGGGAACTGTGATGGTGTCCCATCACAGCCAACAAAAGGCTGATTTCTAAACATACTGGATAACCAAGTATGATAACCAATTATCCTGACTGAACCTTGGTGTAACACTCAGAAGCTGTGGCAGATGTTTTCATACAGAGCTAGGGAAGAGCCCCTGTTCAGGGGAGATCTCAAGAACATGCTGGATTTTAATGAAGCCTGTAAGTTGTACTGGAGCACAACCACATGTTTTGGATGCTCCTAAATGGAACTTCAGTGTCAACTGGACCCACAAATGGGGCCATTTCTGGAGACCCTCACTCCTGTGGAAAACAATGTTTGAATGGCTCCTTCACACGAGACCCTTCTGCTTAGCAAAACACCTCTTTAAATTCCTTGTAGAGACATTGAAAATAAAAGAGAGATCATCACATATTGCACTGATGGTTCAGTGCTTCTTTTTCATGTAGTTTCTGAAATGTTTCTGTCCTGGGCCAACCCTCTGACACCTTAAAGGTTCAAGATAAAGCACAACAGCCACAAGCAGGACAGAGCTTCTCCACTGGAGATGTTATGTCATAATTTGATTATGACATAATCACCACAACCATTCATTAGAATTCCCAAAAATGCTGAATTATAACTCCTACTTTTGTTTGTTGAAACAAACCTTATTCCCCTACATTTGTTCTGTAGGATCTGTTTTATGGCCCTCCAATGAATTCCACACACACAACTTGACAGCTTTAAGGTTATTAAAGCCCCTGCAAATGCTCGTTTTGTCAAGTTGCACATGCTCCCTTCCCAGATTTTGCAATTATCCTTTCAATACATCACATTAACAAGCATAAAAAGATGTTGCTTCTAAGTCTACAAAATACTGTTCAATAGGAAAAAAAAATACCCTAGAGGAGTACAAGCACCATTTAGAGGAATTTGATTAAAAATGAAACACTCATAAGGCTAGACAGTGTTCAATAGTTTGTTTTATGGAATGTGGTGGGATATTGTACTGGACAAGTAATCTACAATTCATGATGCTTTCTGCTTAGAACCCTGCAATCAATAAAGAAAAAAAATCAATGTTTCTTTTAATAACTATGCAATGAATAACACCTGTGATGCTACTGGAGAAGAGGTACATTCAGAATAACTTCTAGAAAACTGAGATGCTTTTCCTGTAGCAGAGAAAATATTGTAAACTACATATGGATGTCATAATACATTTTGAAATATCATAGATAATTCAAGCTATTAAGGTCTACTTCAGGTTTCCAACTCAATACCATTAGAAAACATTCAGTAGAGCAGTTTTTGTATTAGCTGTATTTGTGGCAGACAATATTTTAAATAGAGATGGATCAAATGGACACACTCAGAGACTGTATTTATGTATTTCTCATTTTGCACAGTGCTGAAATTTATCTGACACATTAGATATCTTTTTCTTTTCCTTCAGACCTGTTTAAAGAACAACTTCTGATTATTTGATAACAAAAGTAAACAAGTACATAAATTTTTTCCTGAGTGGAACCTTCAGTTGCTTTCAGCTCCAAGCCACACTGAGACACAAGAACATGCCCTAATGATTTTTCAATGAGTGTGATTAAGTGCTGTCTTTAAAATCTGTTTACTTACCACATTTTATAGGGGATTACAGACAGAACAGCACATCTCTGCCAGTGTTAAGTGAGCCAATAATAGCTGGGAAATCGAGTGGTATCAGCAAGGATAAACCAGGAGAGAGAAGCCTGGTGCAGATCCTGCCTGACCCAAAAGCCATCCTGCTCTGGGTTTGCAACAACAAAAAGGTTTCCTCCCCCACCATGGCCATGATCAAACACTGCTGAAGTCAACAAACCTTTGGATCTGTCAGGAGAAAACTTCTTTTCTGGGGATGTTGAAACTATGAAAAATGCTCAGAAGTCTTTTTAGTTTGTAGTAATTTCCTCTGGTTTATGATCAGTTCTTGATCTACATTTGATGATTACACTGGCAAGTCACTAGAACTTTCCAGACTTTAAAACACCCTGAAAATACTCCCTTGTCATTGCACCTAAAAACTAAGAATTTGCTGACAGACTTTTTTCAGTCTCTGCTTCTTTGCTCATGGGCCCAGGGAAAGGATCACATTAGCAGGAGAAAAAATAAGAGAAAAAAAATCTGCTTGTACCAGAAGGATCCACTTTTCAACCAGGCATTCTGTCAACAAGCTGTGTGTGAGGAACAGGGAAATACAAAACAAATAAACTGCATACAGACTGCATTTTCTGATCAAACTGTTCCACTTCCACCACTGAATCAGGAAATAACAGGTAAAGATCACAAGGATTTCAAAAAGTCCAGCCTTTTCTGCTGGCCTACACATCTTCCAGTGATTCCAAGTGTGTATGGAACACTTACTAAAGGATCTGCCATACAAAAATGCAATTTCCTGTCAGAAATCTTTCACCCCTCCTCTTACCTGGCTTTCTCCAGCACTGCTCCCATTACCTGGCGTTTCTCTTTACATTTGATATCTTCATTCACATCTGTCCCACCAAAGATGATTCCAAAAGGAATTCTGCTCCCTGCAAAGCAATGAGAAGTTGGCCAATATGTCCATGTAATGACCAGGAGTGAAAAAGTACATTGACAATGTTGAATCACCTCTCTGAGCAAATATCTTTGAAAAAGAAACTGGAATTTTTATTTTTTAGCACTATAACCCCACACACAATAACTGCACTTTCACAGGACATCAAATCAAATGGGAAACAAAGTTTGTTGATAAAGATAGAAAATGTACCATAGATTTCACTTTTGTATTTGAAAGTTAAGTGAGCTGTGAGATCAGGATTTATTAGCATTGCTAATTTACTCATTACTAAATGAGAGAGCAAGCAAAAAGAATGAAAGACTAATTACCAACCTGGCTACTTGGAGAATTTCCTTGGCATTTGTTGATATTATACTCTAATGTTTGCAGGTGGAGGGAATTAATGTGCACTATCAAAGCACCACTGCCTCTAATCTTCAAGAGACAGACTGTCTGTAATACCATATAAAATATGCATTGCCTCTTTAATAAATTAAAAAAGTGAATAATTATGATGTCATCTATTACGTGTGTTGATCCTGTAAACAGAATTTCCAGGATGAGGCCAAACAGATCAATAGGATGGCAGCAATGGTAGTACGAGTGCAATCACTACATTTCTAAATGTTCCAGCAGCCAGGAATGTTCTCTGAATCCCTTTTTTCCTCCCAGAAGACTGCAATAACCTTTACACTTTGGTCATCTGGGCAATCTTACTATTACTCTCCTGCTTTTCAGAGATTTTTGGTTTATTTTTCTTTCAGTCACTGCAGATACTTTTTAGAACAGTGTAACTGATTTATTTAAATTCCTGAGCTTTTGTAAAGTATCAGGCTTTTCAGGTCACTTGGGACTTTGAAAAGATAACAGCAACAGCATTTGGACATCGCCATGCAAGTTAAACTCCAGTAAAATTTTACTCCAATAAACAGTTAAAATTCAACTTTATCTTCTGTTCCTCAGCAAAAAATCCCTCAAAAAGATGGTGCTCAGACTTTCCATGTGCCTCTTCCAAAACAATTCAAGGTCTTGTCAAAAAACCAATCATCTCTAAATTCATACATTAGCACAGATCATTTTACAGACTTACTTTGTATTTGCATTTCAGGTCCCTGCTGAAATCAGAGCCCCTTTGGAACAAAAGAAACCCAGGCACAGCAGACATCGTAATTCAGGCTGGCTGCAAACCCCCCAGAACAAACTGGGGAGCACTGCTGAAGTCTCCAAACAAACAGAGCAGAACTGCCCCTGAGATCAATGGAAGCATGCAGTTATGTGCCTTTGCTCCAGGGAACAGATTTCTGTAATACAAGGTGGGCTCAGCAAAGGATGCACACTTGCAATTCCAGTAGGTGACTGTCTGTAATTTTCAGAGCCAGTGCTTCTAGTGTATCATTAGTGGCAGGCTAAAATTTTGTTCTATGTGGCTAGAGAGAATAGAAAATTTTATTATTTGTCTGATAACATCCTGTCTCCGACAGTTTAGCTGGCAGGAATGTTATTTCATGTCGAAAAACCCTGACTCATTTCTGAGCAGAAAAATCAAATTAGCCTCCCTGCTTTCTTCCATTTGAGCCCAGCTCTACTTAGCCAAGCCATTGTCCTCTGAAAGAACACATTTGCTGAAAGGATCCTAATGTTAATGTAATACTCTTATCCTGATGTAGTTAAAGTACTTAATTATCAAAAGCACTATGTGGTTTAAAAGTACATTTATTTAGTCCTCTCTGTATCAGATCTCCCATTGAGAGGGATTTTTAGCATTTCTGAACGTTTGCTGAAGTGGATAAACAGAGTAAGGATATTCTGTGTGGGTTTATACATTTATAGCCATTTGTAACAGTTAGGATTCATTCTCTTCCCTTGCAGGACTTTTTTAGGAGATGTTTTTATTACAATGCAGAAAGAGGATTACCTTGCAGCAGTCTGCCTCCTTTATAGAGGTGAATGGCCAGGGCTGCATCAAACTTGTCTGTGGAGGTCAGGTTTGCTATTTCAGTTGGACTTTCATACATGAAAGCATCTTTAAGAACACAGATATGACCTGCAGCATGTAGATGATTCCTTCATTATTGGAACAAATAGAAAAAGAATAAAGAAGCCACTATTAATGTTATAGGCACACCAGTTTATGAAGTAAACTTAATCAAAAAGTTTTTCCTTAAACTTTGCTCTGACTTTCAACTTGATGCCATTTTTGTTCAAGCAACCAGGAGCTGTTCACAAGGCTGGTTTTTTTTCCTGGAAGATATTTGTTATTTTCACCACTGTGAAGCCACAAGCACGCTTCCAAGCAATGTAACACTGCATGGCCCAAGCCTGATCAACACAACTTCCAAAAACCAGAAAAAATGAGGTATGCCCAGGAACCTTCCTGACTCAATTTATTATTCTGAAACCCTCCTTTTGAAGGGAGGTGTCAGAATTTTTGTGTCAAACCTCCTTTTGTGTCAGACCTTGCTCTTAGAGATTCTCAGAACCTTGTTCTGGAGAAAGGACACTAAGTGAAGAAAGCACAAACATGTGCAGCTAGTCAATGCTACTAAAAATACAGAACATCAAAAATGAATGCATCAAGAAAGCCAGAGAGTTGAATTGTGTTCCCCTTCTGTTTGATGGTGGGCTTAATTGCTTCTTGTCTCAGCTCACCCATTTATAAACCAGGCAAAGGATAACTGAAGTATGAGCAAAAAAAACTACACAGAAGTAATTACACAAATACCTTCACAACATGCTTTAAAAATCTCAGTTCCAAAAAGAAAAAACCAACAAACCCAACAGCAAACCCCCGATAGTCAGCTTACCCATTCACCTTCAGATACAATGGTTCTCATATTAAAACATTGATGCAAAGGCTGCCAGAGTCAATTGATTGATTGATTGATTACAGACAGCTTTACTCCTCCCCCTGAAACCAGAATCAGTTATCAATGTTCCCAGGAACATCAGTCAAAAAACACAGAGGAGAAAATCTGTGTCTGCTGACAAGAAGTGTTTGCATTGTCAGGATCACAAAAACCACAAGAATGTTCTCTGCTTATTCCGAATTGTGGCAGCTAATTGATTTCTCATCGTGTATTAATTGTTCTGGCATTAAAATCCTGCTAACTCATTGACTTCCTGCATAATGTCAGCTTTCATTTCCTGATTATTGCATAGCCTCCCAAGAAATGTGATGTTCTGTCCTGCAGAAGTTAGTCATTCCTGCAGAAATTGGTGCTAAAAGTGCTGTAAAATGTCTGGAGGCCTTGGAAGGAATGTATTAGCACTGTATCAGACTGAGCTCCACTGGCACAACATATGGTGCTGGATTTCTTCCTTATCCCAAAAAGAAACTCCTTTTAATTCCACTGTTCGAAATGAGACCAATAAATTATGATAAATGCTAATAAATAATAAAACACAGCCACATTTCAAGCTCCTTATTTATACTGCTGAGCAATTATTAACACCAGTTGCCCCATGAACTGGTTCCAAGTACCTGCCTTGCTCCTGCTCTCAATTTATATGGCAATAATGATGCCCAAATCTCCCAGCTGTGGAGAGAAAATCTCCCGGGCAAATACTTGGGATGCTGGTGCATGCATTCCATAATTTCACAGGTGCTCATTAAACGGTCTAAAAGGATTTTTTCCCATCAGTATTCCAATTACCATAAATCACTATCATGTACAAGCAATATGTTTGCATATTACAATTAATTTGAAAATAACTCTCTCAGGACATCAGGAATCAAGAAACTCAGCCAGGAATTCCAATCGAAAGTGGGTTTTTTTAAAAATAACTAGGGATGACTACTTCTCCTCCACACTTTCCACAGCTCCACATCTCCCTGGGGAATGACTGCTGTTTCTGCAGTAAATAGAGAGGGACTCCCTCAAGTGTTCCAAGGCTCAGACACTGTGCATTACCTCTACAACTTCAATTTTTTTTTTTTTTAACAGATTTTTATTCTACTCAGGAGCTCATAAATAAATTTGCATACATCTTTAGAAGGAAAAATAAGCAAATATTCCCAAAATAATTCAAATTCCCAGATTTAAAGAGGCCTTGATCCCCTAAACATTCCATTGAGTTTGATATCATTAATCACAAGCTTCAAATTATGCCTATATGGAAATACATGTGTGTAGAAGCTGAGTTATTGGGTAGTATTTAAGTACTGAAATTTACAGCGTTATTTTCATATTTTCTAAATGGCTTTTCATCTTCATAACCAAAAAAAGCAGACTGATTTTCACACATATGCTGTTACCAAGGAACATGATTAGAGAGTGCTGCAAAGTTATTGCAGGGGATTTTTTGGGAAGACCAATCTGTCTATGAAGTCACAGATGTCCCTGAATGAAGCCAAGGCAGAGCAGACACGTTATCCATATCTCTTCTCCTCCTGGCAAATGTCTATTCACATTATTTTGCCATTTCATAAACAAATACTTTGTGAATGAGAAATAAAGATTAACCCAGCTCCTGCTGTCTGGGAATCATAGACAACACTGGAAATGCTAAATCTCAAGGCTACATTTTCTCTCTGTCACAGTTCTTGATGCAGGAGAGAAACTCCCAAGTGTCTTAACAAACCCTGAATGTTGCTTGGATCTAGAATTTGCCTCGCCATATTCTTCCCTTTTACTGAAGCTCTCATGGAAGCCAATGCCATGACTTGGGGAAAATAATATCTCTAAAATGGAGTTGAGCCGTCAGATTCCAGATTTTGGGTGTTTTTCTAAGCAGAAAGCATCAGGGAGAACTTCAGCCATTCAGTAAATGTGAAAGAGCATTTTTAGAAGTACATTATACTGGCCACTGCTTACACTGTGATATTTATACACACCTGAGTATTGGACAAAGTATTTCCCAGTCCCCCTCATTTTAGCATTCAGGAAATAAATGTCTCTCTTTTTTTTTGGTACATTTTTAAATTCTTTGGAAATCACAAAGCTTATAGGTGAAACTTTTAAGTGTGTTCTCTGGATCTATACTGTGTGCAGAGATCCTGCTAAAAGCTATAACCCTTTTCTGACACATTTGCACTTTGAGATTTCTATACAAAAAACATTTTTCTCTCACACACCTATGAAATACCAAGCAATGTTTTACAATGTTTAATTTTTTATTCCCTACATAATTGATCACTACTTCTCCTGGCTAGCAGTCTTCCCTCCTTCAGCATGAATCTGCAGTTCACAGGTTTTCATATCAAGAAACAGTTTTACAGTTCCAAACACAGCCTGGCTGATGAGAAGGCACAGGAGTTAAAAGTGAGCTTATTTCTGAGGTATTATGGTTGTGAAACTCACTCTGTTTTCTGTGATGCCTTCCTTTCAGAAACATCTACGTTCTAAATTTCAACTGATACTGATTTAATGGAATTACTTGCAGACAAAGAATGTTTTATTTCCAAAAACTTCCCGGTAGGTGGATACAATGACACTTCTTGAATGGCACAAAATAGGCTTCATCCAAAAATATTAATTATCTCTTTCCCTCAGCTGTCTGTTCTGCACAGCAGCTGTGCACCAACTACTGTTAAATGTATATGGCACAATTCAGAGCTTGTTAAGGGAGCAGAGTCATTCCATTGCTTCTCAGAAACTTGGCCAGACCTGAACACTCACAATTCCCACTGAAGCTCATCAAATTACACGAGTTGAAACCCTGCCTGATCTCCTGTTTTCTTTGTAAATGATCTTATTTTTTCAGAACTGTTAAAACAACATGTCCTTCACTTCATTTCCCTCTCAAACTTCTCCTTGAAGCAACATAGACAAATTGCATTGGCATGAGTGAACTATGAATAAAGTTCACTGTGAATCACAGAAATTAAAAATGTGAGTGAGGATGGAGACCAGCTCCTCCTGTGTCTGTGTTCTGAAGTCAGTAACTGAGCTTTGGAAGGACCAAAGAACTCTGCAAAGTTTAAACCCGTGTTACAAACAGTTCTTGCAGTGCAAACCATGGTGGCACTGAGGGCAGCCCCTGTAAATGATGGATCTCTTGCCAAGGTGCAGGTGAACACCTGTCCTGCAGCTTCCTCCTCTGGGAATGGCCATGCAGAGCCAGCAGGGATGCTCCAACCTGAGCAGAGCTAGCAGGGATGTCCCAGCAGGGATGTCCCAGCCCCTAATCAAAGCCAGCAGGGATGTCCCAGCAGAGATGTCCCAGCCCCTGAGCAGAGCTAGCAGGGATGTCCCAGCCTGAACAGGGATGTCCCAGCCCCTAATCCAAGCCAGCAGGGATGTCCCAGCAGGGATGTCCCAGCCCCTAGTCAAAGCCAGCAGGGATGTCCCAGCAGGGATGTCCCAGCCTGAGCAGGGATGTCCCAGCAGGGGGGTGCAGGAGCTCCCACATCCTGTGAGGACAGGAGGATTCCCTGCCCTGGGAGAGTTCTCCTGTGGGATTCCAACACTGGTACACAGGGTAAAACAAAATAGTAGAAAAGTTTGGATTACTGAATTACTCTAATAAATGTCTAAGCTCAAAACCAATTGTAAAGAGGAATGATAAGCACCGTTGGATTTGTGGTTTTAATTCTCTTGCAGTTGATTACCTGGAGATTTACAGAATGGCTGTCTCAACTGGCCAGTTAATGAGAGCCAAAACAATTTCTCCCTCTCCAGAAAACATTTACATATTGGCAAAACAGTTAATCTAAATCTTTCGAATTAATCTATTAATTCCAGATTTCTATTCCTCCTTACTACCAAGTAATAAAAGATGAACAAAACATTTCAAGGGGCAGGGAAGAATAATTTCTTTTCTTCCTTGACACCCTCTTTGATCTCATTTCTAAGGCTGAACAATGGCAGTCTAAGCAAAGACTTTTGCTTAGTGTGGTGTTCTTTATTCATTGCTCATATTTTTTAAGGTGATTAAAGATTATGCACACCAATAGGAATAAAGCCCACAGCACACTCATTATACCACTTGTTTTAGCAAGTTGATTTTTAGCCAAATTAGATTCTGGTACCTTTGTCACCACTTACTTTAAACTCAGGAAATGAATATCTTATTTATGAAAAGATGAAGCAGTTATTGGAAGAGCTGTAATATCATAAACAGAGCATACACTGTGATATTAAGCCATAAAATTAATCTATGCTGGCAAGTGTTCAACCCGGAGACAACGTCATTGTCTCATTTATATTTAACCAAAAGTTCAAAATTAAAAAAAAAAAATTGCACAAAACTTCCTAAGCACACATGCAGACACAACTGAGGCCAAATATTAACTGGAATATGTATTTTATGTGTATTAACATACATGATACAAAGTTTACCACGTGCACATAACCTCAGGTATGGCAGATTAGTGTTAAAAGTAACACAGCCAAGCCTTTGGCCACACATATAGGTTTTGTGGGGTCTTTTTTAATGGCATAAAGCCTTAAGAAAGCCAGTATTGGATAGAAATATCTGCACAGGAGGGTTTTAGCGATGACCTGACTAGCCTTTTAATCTAAAAGATGGACTTCATTGCTAGCTAATACTCTTTACTTTTCCCCTGATCAGAATTTTCTTTCCCTGAAGGCTCATTTATATTATTTCAATAAATAACATTTACAGCAGGTGATAAGACATGGAACTGAATAGGACACGAGTTACTCTCAAACACTCCTTCCGCTGGAATCCTTTACCCAGCTTGATTGGGAACGTGAATTAAGTTTATCTTTCATTATTTTCTTTCTGTCTGAAGGTCTGTGTGCATGAGAAAGCAGCATCCACTTTGTATAAGGAACTCCCACGCTTGGTGTGAGAAATTCCTACACTTTGTGCAAGGAAGCAGCAGGATGCTGCAGTGGTGGCTGTGCTGGCACAGATCACTGCAGATGTGCTCAGCCAGCTGCAGCTGCTGTGCCTCACCAAGCCCATGCCCTTTCATCCTAAAACTCATTCTTTTAGGCCACCATCACATGTCCCAGCTGCAGCCACCAAAACTGCTGATTGCCATGATTCAGGTAAAGGCACCTTGCTAAGCCACTGTACCTCAGGACACTGTGCCCACATATTCACCATCAATATCAGTGTAATTAAGAGCTTGATATAATATGTGAACACTTGCTTTTCTGGCTTATTCAGACTTATTTTAACTAGATAAAATGCAAAACCTGCTTTCCACTAGATGAGCTCTGAACAGCTCCAGTCTAAATGTATGTCTGGCTTCCCTCAAAGTGGAAGAAGGAGGTAAGTAAATATTTAATTTGTAAAGGTAGAGCAAATAACCTAATAGAGGAAAAACGAGCAGTGATGTGCCCAACAATAACTAGTCTTGGATTATCCAGTGAGAGCAAAGGGTAAGATACGAAAGGAAATGCAGAATGCCACAGGAACTCTGCTGGAATGTACAGGCATGAAAAGAAGTATATATACCCACATAAAGAATTTACTTGTTTTATGTCAAAATTTTAGTAACAATTATTGTTTTAAAATAGAAAAACCTTCATCTTTCTCTGGACTTTTTATCTTCAGTGCCTGGGCGACTGACAGGACCAGCAGATATGTTCTACCAGTACTTTATACAACAGAGTAGCCCTGCAGAAGTCTAAGGCTCCACTTGGTATGACACAAGCAGCATGGAAACTTAATGTGTGAGGATGCTTCTATGCATAACATCACACGTGAGATAATGCACAGATCAAGGTCAGGGAAAACTTGTAATAGCAGAATATCCCAAGAGATTCATCCGAAGATAAACAACTAAACTGTGGATGACTTCTAGATAAGATGAAACCAAATTGTTATTTTGGGCCTCAAGAGGACAAAACCATTGGGAAATTGTTTAATTTTTACAGTGACATATATATATATATATGTATATTTTATTTTTTTTTTTTATAGCTGACATGCACAGTGAAGCCCCAGCAGCAATGCTCTCAGCCACGTCCTTTTTCACGTCACAGAACAAGCTGAACGGGGACATGAGGAATACACTGTGCGGTTCTGCTCGCCCGTGCGAATGCCCAGCACTGCAGCCCCGTGTCCGTCACGCCCACGAGCCGCATGTCGCAGCCCGCAGCAAGGGGCAGCCACCGGAGCGGCTCCGGCACAGCTGCTGCGGGGCTGGCTCCGGCACGGCCCTGCTGCCCTTCGCACCGTCCGTGCCACCCCCGCAGCCCGCCGGGGCTGTGCGGGGACCCGGGGCACCCTGCCGGCGACAGCAGCCCGGCCTCCGCCGGCCGTGCCGCTCTGGGCACGCA
>VZRH01007245.1:998466-1048804 GCA_013397555.1 Urocynchramus pylzowi | reverse complement strand
GGGGACGCGGGGCCATGGAGGAGGCCGAGCCGAGCGAGCGCAGCCCTCTGCTGAGCAGCGGCGAGCGCGGGCGGGCGGCGAGCAGCGCCTTCCAGGGCCGGCGGCTGGCCTGCGCCGCCGTGCTGTTGGCCGAGCTGCTGGAGCGAGTGGCCTTCTACGGCATCACCTCCAACCTGGTGCTGTTCCTCAACGGGCCGCCCTATGGCTGGGAGGGCGCCCAGGCCAGCCAGGCGCTGCTGCTCTTCATGGGCATCACCTACCTGGTGTCGCCCTTCGGGGGCTGGCTGGCTGACGCCCTGCTGGGCAAGTTCGGCACCATCCTGCTCAGCATGGCGCTGTACCTGCTGGGCATGCTGGCCTTCCCCGTGATCGCCGCGCCGCACACCCGCCAGGGCCTCTGCGGGGACATCCCCCTGTTCCCCGTGGAGAACTGCTCCTCGCCGGCCGCCAACGCCACCCTGGCGCCCTGCTCCCAGGTGGGAGCCACCCGCTACTGTGCCACCGCCACCTTCGTGGGACTGGTCCTCGTGGGGCTGGGCGTCGGCTCGGTCAAGGCCAACATCACCCCGTTCGGGGCAGACCAGGTCAAGTATCGTGTGGCAGCTGCTGCAGCGCTCGGGGGTGCCCCGGGGTGGCACGGGGGCTTGCCGTGCTGGGGTGGGCAGTGCCCGGCCGCCTGACCTGTCTGTAGGTGCTCAGCCTTGGAGGGAACCGCATCGGGCGGCTCTGTCCCTGTGCAGTGCAGGTTGCTGAGTTGGGCCCTGTTCGGTATAATTTTGGTGCCTGTGGGGTGTCAGATCCCTTATGACCTTTGGTTTCCTGGTTCCCCTGCCTTAGCTGTGGTATCTGAGTTGGCTAAGCCATCACCAACTTGAGGACTTGGGTTGAAAACGTAAAGGCCATTAAGTGCCCTGTTAATTGTCCTCGCTGGTGAGTTTGTACTCAGTTAATACGACCTCGGCGCTCATCAGATGAAGTACAAGATACACATTTTAGCTTAGACAAGGATGCCATGGGCCTTCTAAGGCAGTGTCAGAGGCCTTTACCACCCTGTGATAAAGGAAGGCTGCAGAACTAACAGTTTTTATGCTTCAGGTATTTGTGCACTGCATTGCCCTTGAGTGGCATTTCTGTGCAGGCTCGTGCTGCATCACATGATGGGGAAGCTGCTCCGACGTGGTAAACATCACCTGGGCTGTTCCCTAAGGACACATCCTGTCAAATGACCCTATGGGGACCCACCACAGTGATATCATTCTTTAGGCATCACTGCAGAGCCCAGTGGCTGCACAGAAAACATTTGAGAGGCAACTTGCAGTTCAGTAGCAACTGGAATGCTGTGTTACATGTAGTTTTTTACAGTCCTGGGCTAAGGCAGTGTGCTGGCTGTGGATGTTTAAATGTAATTTCTGCTTTACAAATGGAGAATTTCAGTGTGCTCAGGTACTGCTGAGAAGCTTTTCTAACTAAACTGAAAGTCCAGTTGCATGTCTTTTTGCTGGCTCACTGAGTTCTGGTCAGAGCAGGTATCAGAAATGCCATGAATTCTTTGAAAGAGGGAGAATCCACCACAGAATCATTGCCAAACATACCTCAGTTCTCTGTTGTGCAGTTTGCATTTGTCATTCTTTGGCATTTGGTGTATTCTAAATTCTGGGTGAAAGGCAGTATATAAATGTAAAACATCATTATAGCCCAGGATTGTGTGTCCCCAGTGCATTAGCTCTGCTTAAGCCAGCCTGAGCCCATCAAGTGAAATAGCTTTAATATGACTTTATCTTGTAAGGTGTTTTTCAAAACTGACTGCTTATCCCCAGAACGCTTTATGAAAGTTAAATATGGGAGATAAATAATGGCAGGAACAGAGCAAAAAAAGAGCCATTGCCAATGGAAGTGTGGCTGTTGTAGCTGGATTTTGTAAAGCCTTTCCCCCCAGGATTTCAAGGAAAGCAGGTTTTGGCTGGGTTTACAGATAATTCACAGTGATTTATGTAGGGTGAAGCAAAAGAAATACTCCTTTCTGGGCCATAATAATCAGTGGAGCTCTGCCGAGGTCTGAATTTTTCCCCTTCTCTCTTTTTCTGGCTTATCTCTTGTTAAATATATTACAGCATGCCACTTACCTTGGAGTGCAGTTTGGGGCCCTCTTGGGTGCCTTTTTCCTGCACAGAAATGTAGAAAACTGCTGGGGAGATGACTATATATCTATATAGCTGTATATATCCATCTATATCTACCTATCTGTATATCTGAGAATAAAGTCTATCCCAGAGCCACATTCTTGGGAGGCCAGAGCACATTGCAGACGTGTTTTGGCTGGATGTGTGCTGGTAAGATTTGTCCTCTTTCCCCAAAGGAGAGGATGAATTGTGTATCGTGTACTTCAGTTGGCACAATCACCTTTCAGAATGTTAATTACATTCCATCGCAGATCTCTTAAAAATTACTGTGTGAAATTTTTTAGCTTTAATAAAAAAGCTTTAATAAAATTTGGTTGGAGAGCTTTTGTATAATGAGAGGTTTCTTTATTTAGCAGAATCACTTTGTGGAAAATCGGAAACTGAATTGCAATACTTACTTTTCTCTGAAGTTGGAAGCTGTGGTTTCTAGCTCTGTTGAGTGCTTGCTTTTAGGAGTGCTGTTAGAGCTAGGATCGAGTAACTTCCAGCAGCCAGCTTAGCAAAAAGAGTTCCTGCAAAGCCAGGACAGCCCAGCTTTTCTCAACTGTGTTTATAAATGTTTTTCTAGAAGTTGCAGCCTGATGCATGGTGCTGCTGTGAATCTGAGGGGATGGTTCTCGGAATGGTGTTTCTAATCATGTGATCCCACAACCTGGCACTTTCCAGTTCCCCTTTCGAGTGAGTGTTTGCTGTCACTTCCTGTTCCAAGGAGCAGTTTGTGACTTTCTGCAGTTAGGAAACAATAGGACTGTTGGTCATTATTGTGGAGGCTGGTTCAGCTTCAGCACTGAAGCCAGAATAGTAGCAGACTCCTAATCTGGTATCAGCCATAATCGTTCTAATTATAGCTGGATCTCTTTCAGGGTTACAGCGATTAGAGAGGCCAGGTTTCACCCACGCTGTGCCTGCCCTCTGAACTGCCTTCACAGCCAATAAATCTATCAGACATAACTGCCAGAGATCTTGTAGTTCTGCTAAAATTGGTGGTTTACAGTTGCTATTGGAAATTGCTGCTGCAAAGATGGCTTTAGTGTGATTTTCAGCTGTTATTTATTTGTAGAGCATAGATTTTCCAGCCTCTGGATAAGGATGGGGAGCTGTGTATAAAGATTTGAAGGTCCCTGACTGCAGCTTGTTTTGTTGTTGGTGCTGTCAAACTTCTTATGAGCCTGTGGACCTCAAAGACTCTGCAGAGAACAAGTTTGAAACAAGTTGTGGCATTCACAAGGCCAGTAATGATAGGTGGGAGAGGAACAGACTTTATATGTGGACTTGCCGAATTTCAGTATAAAACTTTGACATTACGTAGCAGCTGAGTAATACTGTGGAGCTCAGCTCTCTCAGATGATCTCAAAGAATAACTGGTTGTCTGAAGTGATGGATTAGTGATGGAACAGGGTTCTCTGTTCCAGCCCTGCTCTGTTGTGTGGTTGCTCTCACAGTTGATTGGGATGAGTTTGGGGGTGTTTGTTACATTTGTCCCTTGTGACTGTTGGTCAACTGCAGGAACAAATGAAAACTACTACTGTCAGGAGCTTTTGAGTGGTCATGTTCCTTTCATGCAGGGTTTTGACAAGACATCTTCATAGTTCTTTGTCTTTGAGAAGATATTCCACCAGGTAGTTCAGTGGGTCCTTTATTCAGTTATTAATGTTTGCCAGTTAAATGCCACAGTGGCATTTCAGACATGGCTGTGATGTGATTTTTAGTGCAAATATATGCTTTGATAAAGAAGGAGGAAATGGATTCTTTGCATTGTAAGTCTGTGGTGTGTCTGTTCTTTGAGCACTGCCTTCCTTTTGGTCACTCTGTTACAAAAAGGACACTGGAGATGGTGAGGGAAGTTTCCAGAAAGGGCCACAGACATGGTCAGTAGTTTTCAGTGAGGAATCACGAATCAGTCTAAATTTCCTACCTCTGAAAAGGCAGCAGAAAGGAAGATGTGACAGTGCTTTGTGACAGCAGTGGAGCAGGAATGGGATGGAGCTGGGCTGTGTCTGGAGCAGGAATGGGATGGAGCTGGGCTGTGTCTGGAGCAGGAATGGGATGGAGCTGGGCTGTGTCTGGAGCAGGAATGGGATGGAGCTGGGCTGTGTCTGGAGCAGGAATGGGATGGAGCTGGGCTGTGTCTGCTGTTTCCTGGAGCAGGTGAAAGGAGCGAGGCTCGGACGTGCGTGGAAGCAGTCCTTCCCACTGTGTCATCATTACCTGTGGAGCTCTTTGCCATGGGATGTTGTGGATTCTGAAAGCTGACCTGGGTTCAGAGGCAGGTTACACAAGCTCATGGAGAGGAGAGCTGCTGCATTGATTAAGCAGAGAAGCCATCCTTGGTTCAGGAAGTTTCTCAGGAGCTAATGGCTGGAGGCTGGGATAATCCTTGACAGAAGCCTCTTGGTGTGCTTCCCTGTTCTTACCTGCATCAAAGTTTGCTTTCTTCTCCCTGCTTTCCTTTGTAGAGATGTCAGCAAGGTCATGTGCAAAAGGGAGGATGAGAAGTCATCTTCCTTGCAGAAATAAGAGAACTGAGACTTTATGATGAAGAAACGGAAACTTCATCAAACGGATTGCTAACGCTTTACCCAAGTTGGAGCACTGTGTTCCGTGTAATTGTTTGCTAATATCCTGCTGCTCATTGGGCTTTTGAAGGCATTCCTAGATTGGTCCATTGCTACAGCTGATGAAAGTTAGGAATTGAGTATTAAGTTGAAGCTGGAGAGGGAGAATTTCTTGGGTTTAGTCTCCAGGATTGAGTTTGACATTCTGACAGATGCACCTGAATGCCTGACAGTGCTATTAACTATGCACAGGAATAGATACTTTAATATTTCCTTTCTTGGGCTTGGCTAAATGGTACAGATGGGTTTGTGCACCACTGGGAAACCTGAAGCTGTTAATCAGAACTGGCAGTGTTAAAAACTAATTTTAAGACACAGCTTGCTTTTCATACTGCAAACTAAATATGGGTCTTTTGAAGGTCTGGCAAATGAGGAGGGGAAATTTGCAGTTAAAAATGAAAAATAACTGACTCAGCCAGGCTGGTGCATGGTACTGACTTGCTAGTCACTGTTAATGACCTTTCAGTCATCAGCCACTGACAAATACAGTATTATGGATTCTTCTACAGACTACTTGATCTTTTTAATGCATTTTAAATTTTAATTTGCATCATTTCTCTTACATCACCTCCTATGACTGATGCTGGATTCCTGGGACTGAATTGCAAAATATGGGGTAACTTACAGTAGGCAATAATAAAGAGGGATGGTGAAAACTGTGCAGGATAGTTCTGTAAACTAGGGATGTCTTTACTTTCACTGGAGAGACACTGAGAGCTTCAAGCAGAAAAAATAACACTATGAACAGCACTGACTTAGAGAGATAAATATTTACTGGGGCCTTGTGATCCTCAGGCAACCCAAATTTAATTAATTTTTTTAAAGGTCAGAAGGACAAGTGCTCTATTTGTGTTCTGATGAGAGGCATTAAGACTGTGTTAAAAATTAAATGTTGTTTAATTACCAAGTATTCATTTGAGGCTTAGAAAATGGAATAGTGTTAACTGCTATGTAAATACAGTTAGAAGAAGCAATTGTGGCAATTCATGAATTTTTAGGTAGCTTAACTTTTTGCTACTAAAAAATAGTTACTTAAACTCCTGTGGACTATGGGATGTTAATCTGAGGGAGCTTTTTGTAGAGAAATGACCCAGTGAGAGTCAGTGCAGTATAATAATGGCCTCTCTGGGGAAGCTGTGTCTCTCAGTAGTGTGGCTTTTTTATCCCTGTGCTGAGCTTCTAGAAGGTTACTCACATAATGCTGCAGCTCTTACTGAGGTGTCATTTCATCAAATACCATGTGAAGCCCCAAACACTTAAATCATTCCAGTGTGACTCTAAATGAAACCTGAGCTCTTCAGTGTATTGAACTTGTTTGAATTCTAATTCAAAGATTCTAATTCTGTTCAGCCTTATTTTCTTCAGAAACTGAAGGACTTGCTTTTAATCTTCTCCAGGTCAAAGACCGGGGTCCAGAAGCCACAAGAAGGTTTTTTAATTGGTTTTATTGGAGCATTAATTTGGGAGCTATCCTCTCTCTGGGAGGCATTGCATACATCCAGCAGAACGTGAGCTTTGTGATCGGATACAGCATCCCAACAGTCTGCATTGGCATTTCATTCATGGTTTTCTTATGTGGGCAGAGCTTCTTCATCACCAAACCTCCTGATGGTAGTGCCTTCACAGACATGTTCAAAATTCTCACATACTCCTGCTGCTCCAAGAAGACCCATGGGGAACACTCAGCAAACAGGTTTGTGATGAGCTCTTCTGTGTGGCCCCGTTCAGAGTCAGCCGAGGGCTGGAACTCCTTAGCTCAGACTGGCTGGTAGTCACTCCCACAAGAGCCTGCAGGAGAATGAGCAGGTTTGCTCTGAGAGCTGGAGAACTGGAGTCCTGGAGATGCTTTCTGGGAGTTGAGGGATGGAAGAGGCACAGTGAGATCACTGGGTCTCCCTGCAGCCAGACCGTGGTGTCAGCTGAGCCCTGTGTCCTGCCAGCTCAGAGTTCCTGAGGGGGTACCGTAACCTGACTGGGCTGCTCTCAGCATTAGTTAACTTTCTTCTCTGGCAGATATGTTTGTGGATGCCTTCTGATTTGAAAAGCACTGTCATCTGCATTTAATGCTGTAAGTAGCTTGATGGGGAGCCAAAATTTTTCCACTCTTAAGAGCTGCCCATGGAACGCTGGTGGTTGAGTTGAATCACTGGTAAGAGATGTCAGGTGCCTGCTCTGCAGTGGGGCTTCATGTGTTCAGATTGCCAAACAGTTCAGTGACTTAACAAGCAATATCACAAAATGCAGGTTACTCCAAGTTCTGCCAGTTATTTAGGGCTGGGCTGTGTGGGGAGAATGGGAAGTAAGAGGAAACTCCATAGCAGAAGGTTTCCTCTCGTGTTTCCACCTGCTGAGGATCCATTCTGGCCTAGCTGTGTTGCTGTAACTTACATGAATTACTCATTTTGGAAATGCATTAGCTTTTTATAAGGAAGAGAAGATTGCCAGTTCTGTTTAACTAAACATTTCAAATCCTTTTCCAAAGTGAAGGCCAGGGAGTGCTGCACCCGCCTCGCAAGCAAAGCCTCTTCGAGATGGCCAAGCTGTCTCGGGGGGGCCCCTTCAGAGAAGATAAGGTAGAGGATGTAAAAGCTCTTGTCAAGATTATCCCTGTCTTTCTGGCTTTAATTCCTTACTGGACAGTGTATTTTCAAGTGAGTAGTTCCAAATGGTTACAGTTATATTTTACATAATTTCTAATTTAACATTTTTGGGGTGTTCTCTCATAACTAGGAAACTTACCTTGAAGTTGAGAGATAAAAAATGACTACTAAGGAATGCCCTCAAATAATATTTTGACCTAATAATAGAAAAAAAAAAATAAAATCATTACAATTGTAGTTAAGACTCACAGTTGTGCAAATTCACATATCTTAAATACTGTGCTGTTTCATCTTGCAGTTGTTTCATATAGGTCAGGCTAAGTGGTCTAGACCTCATTTTAATTTTCAGGTTCTGCCTTATGGAGATGATTCGGGATATCAGATACATTTTGGGCAAAAGAAACAATGCAGAAATTGTTTTCAAGGACACACAAATGATTCTTTGTGTTTTTAGTAAAAGTAGCTGCAAGGTTAAAAAATCTTGTAATGTTCTGACCGTAATTGTTTTCAGTTTGCTGTGCTAGCATTTCACCTCTGGTATAATCTTTGTTAATTGTTACAAAATGAAGAATATCTCGCTCTCAGCACTCCTTGTCCAAGTAATCTCAACTCCTCTTTCCCAATGCTAGATGCAGACAACATATGTATTGCAGAGTCTCCATCTGAAAATTCCCGAGATATCCAACGACACCAACTCCATCCATACGGTGAGCAGAGCAAAACAAGTGCAGAGGGGCTTTCTTTAGTGGAAATGCAAATTACAGCAGTATTGTACAAAAATTCCAGGAAGTTCAGGTAGTGCCTTTGGGGATCAGGGGCCTCAGCCTTTGGGGATTTAGGAGCACGATGCACATCCCAGATTTTGTCATTCCATTAAGTCTGGAGTTCACACCAGCCTGCTCTGGGTGCATTTGGGTAACTCTCCCTGCTTTCATCCAGAGGTTCTTTATCCTTCAGTGGCCAAAGTCTGACCTTTGGAGAAAGCTGATCAATGTCCATGCCCTGAGTTTCCATGGCAGGACAGAAGCATTTCTGCAAGCCCAGTAGGAATGAATACCCATCCTTAAGTGATACATTAGCATTTGGGATTTGAGACACATTTGTTACTTGAGACTGCCTAATCAATAATCACTTTACCTTCAGCATATTGAAAGAAGTTGTTCAATCAATACTTTTCAAGAAAGGCTGGCATCATGTGATTGCAGAAATGTTTTAAAGAGAAGTAAAACATAGGATTTACAGGATTTACATGGGTTACACCACCCTCTCTATTCATTTGACAAGTGTAACTTGATTTTAATTGAACTTTGCATTCACATTAGTAAGACTCTGCTGTTCTGTGGCATATTTCTGATAGTTCTAAGCTTAATAGGAGATATACAGAGCTTGGCTATTAAATACTTTTCATGACCAAATTAGGTAAAAAGTTCAATTCTGTCAGATGAGAAACTGAGCTTACAGATGTATGAGCAGCCTGATTCAATGAAAACCTGAAAGCTGAATATTTTCTCCAGCTTTTAAACACTCTTATTTGACTTTTCACAATGTCTGTCTTTGCATTGTTGTTCATTTCAGATCAAAGTGTTCAACCAAAACCCTTTCATGTAAAATAATAGTAAAAATTAACTCTTAAGTATGAAATTGCCAACTTGAGTCATCTCCCCTTTCAGTTTCCAGCAGCCTGGCTGACCATGTTTGATGCAGTGCTTATCCTGATCCTAATACCCCTAAAAGACAAACTGGTGGACCCCATTTTGAAGAGGAATGGCTTGCTGCCATCCTCACTGAAGAGGATTGCAGTTGGAATGTTCTTTGTGATGTGCTCTGCCTTTGCTGCAGGTAAGAAAATGACTTGGACTTCTCCTGACATAGTGAATGGTTCAGCTCACTGCAACAGCATTTTTTAAAGAACTGTGTGAATATTTAATTCAGCATTATTCAGATCTTTTTTAGCAGGATAGTTGGGAATGTGCCCTCATGGATGCATTTCCCTCAGTAAAGGTGATTGTATCCAACAATTTACTAAACTGTTTTGAACACTTGAAATAAAATTGGACCATTTTTCCTGCCTGAAGTAGACTTTGCATATACCCTTTAAAAATGTCTCTTCATACATTCTGACTCACAAGTATAAAAAAGCTGAAATTTTACTGAAAATCCTTTCCCCTGCTCTGAAATAATAGAGTTAGGTCATGGCTGAACAAGAGTTTCCTCCCACTTTGGGTTTTCTCCCCCCTATCTTCCTGTTCCCTAATGTTTGGGAATTAGTGTAGTGTAAAATAACTCAGCTGTAGCATGAAAGGGAAAAGATGGCAACTCTGCTGGCCCCATAAATCAGCTGCTTTTGAGATGATTTCAAGTTGTTAAGTGCTGCTGATGTGGAACTGAACATCTCTGAGCAATGCTTCACAGAATCTATAGCCCTCACCAGCATCACTGTAATGAACATCCTGATAAAGCATTATAGCATTAAATAAATTCATTACAGCACTTGGGATCCCCTATATTTTAGGGAGAGGGACACTTTGTATGGTTATTAAGATTTCTTTCAATGAGAGAGGTAATTACTAGGCCAAGGTCACTTTGTGGGCAAGGAAGGTTCTTCAAGCAAAGTCATTTAAAGTTAAAATAGAAGTGTTTCTCTTATTCCGTGTTTCTTAGGACACTGCTGCTGCAGAAGAGGATGATGTAAAACACTTAAATGTCAGCTCTTTAAATAGAACCTGTGGGCTCACATATGAGGGAATTCAAAACCAGCAATATCTGTCTTTATTCCTAGTGGGGAAGAGCACATCAAGCTGTGATAGCTGAGTTGGGGAATGGGTTCATACAGCAGAATTCCTTAAAGTTTCAGATGCTTTTTTCAATTCACCTACAAATGTAAAACATGCTTTTGTTGGTTTGATCCTCCCCAACTCTTCCCCAGTAAAAACTGAAAAGGTGAATTCTTTGGGTGATTATTTGCAATCTGTTTGGAAAGTTTAACCTTTCGGAGTAATTTGACATCTCTTCTTCATAACAGAATTTAAGACCTTCAGTTGTGACAAATTTGGGGTTTAGGAAACTGTTTATTTCTAGCAAGGTGTTGGTTTCTATGCTTCATTCAATTTTTATTTTCTTATTAAGTGATATTTATAGCTGCCATATTTTAACATTCTTAAAATACACTACTACTTCCAACCATTGCTGCCTTCGAGAGGGACACAGAATAAAATCTTAAACATATGAAAATGTCAAGAATTTGCAATCATGGCAATATCTTAATGATTTGTTCATGCCATATTTCCATTTTGACTTGCTTATCTAACAGCCATTAGTTGTGGACACTACTCAGGCTGCCTATTAGATTGGTTAGATTATTTAAAGTATTTTATAAACTGTTGTAAAATACAACTGATTAGATTTAATGAACATCTGCTGTGCTTCATGCATCTTATGGTGAATTCTGAGCAGCAATGTTCAAGGTTATTCAACTGGAAAATCTACTTCATTTATAGAGTTTAAACCATTATAGCAAGAAGTTCAGATTATTTTAACTACTAAGAGTGTAAAATTAAATATGAAACTTGTCTATCAAAGTCTTAAAAGAAGAATCAATAGATTCCAGATTCTGAAGTGCTTCAAAGATGAATTTATGGCAAAGTTTGGTATATTGTAGTTGTGCTCCTAGGTGGCTCAATGCTTATTTTGTAAGAGTGTAAACACATTAAGATCACTTGATGTTTTGAGGTGTAACAATTCTGTGTTGAGTGTAAATAAATGAAATGATGTCTGAGCTCTTAGATGACTACTGCTTTGTTTACACTTTAATTAAGTTCCACTCTAAAGTGTTTGGCAGCTATATTAAAATTATAACATCAAGAAGTTAATTACAGCAGCTCTTCATAGTTCAGAGGGCACTGAGGTAGCTGAAGAGCTAAAGAAAGATACATAAAAATAAGATGGGTCACCTGAAAAGAAGTGAGGAATATAGAGAGAATGTGGTGGCTGGCCTGCCATGAAGAAATAATAAATTCAGACCAGTCTTTACCTCAAACCCAGATGCTAGTGAGAAATTTGGCATGTCACTTAGCTCAGAGGTGCTGATCTGGCTGGTCCCCTCAGGGTTTTATGTCACAGACCTGCGAGGACTCAGGAGAACAGGAATCGTGTTGTACATCAGGAATCGTGTTTGTTTCTGTGCAAGTGCTGCCAGTGTGGCTCAGAGGGGCCCAGCAGCACATGGAATGTGTCCATGGCACCCTGGGGTGGCTCCAGGAGAGGGAAGCTGGCAGTGAGGAAGCAGATGGAATCACTGTACATGGTGTGATGCCCATGAAGCAGCCTGTCTAAGCCCTGCACATGGTTTTGGGACACATTTTGTGTCCCAGGATGAGGTCAGGTCGTGGCTCAGGACAGAAAGAAGCAGCCTGTCTAAGCCCTGCACATGGTTTTGGGACACATTTTGTGTCCCAGGATGAGGTCAGGTTGTGGCTCAGGACAGAAAGAGCCCCGAGCTGACAGCACTGATGGGAGGCTGGGAGTGTAACCACACTGTGGGAAGCAGTGGCAGTGCTCAGTCCTGCTCCTCTGAATTGTGATAAATAAATTCACCTTATTTCCAGGGATAAGAGATGAGAGTTCCTTTATAGAGGTCTCTTTTGGGTGAGGCAGGGAGTTTTATTAACTATTAGCTATTCTGTGCATTTTATGTAGCTGTGAGTCAATCGTTTAATCTGGGCAACTTCAACAAAACCCCACAGCATTATTTGATATTCACTTTGTACTCTAAACTGTTGTGCTGAGCAAGCTAAAAATGCTTATATTTTACACTATCCTGTCTCTTTTTCATTCCATATGAAGTACTTTCTATGCAATGTATTGCTTGTAAATCAAGCTCTAATGAGCTCTTGGATCTTTTCGGATGAAAAGTGTCATATAAATGTCATAATCATATTCATAGAGGGTTTTCATAGCTCTACAGGACTGGTGTAGCCATTTCCATAAGCAAAAGGGTTTCTAATTTATGAATACTATGGTGGCAGTTGAAATGGTTCAACAGTGCAAAGTAGTAGTTTGTGAAAATGAGATTGTCTTTAAAAAAACCCCAACACAGTGTCCATGAGAGCTCTGAGCTGATCCATCCAGAACTGGGCTAAGTGTTTGTATAATTATTGCTACTGAATGAGAATATAATCACTAATTCTATGGCAGAACAACTGTATGTCTTGAAATAACATCAGCAGAAGTAGTCTGAAAAGCTTTATGTCAGGAAATAAATACATATTCCTGTTGTATCATGTCTAATTGAAATGCAGGGCTGAATCCTAATTTAATTCTTAATATGGGGAAACAATGTTTGCATCTTAGGTCAGTCTTTTTTCCCTCCCCTTTCACACAGGAATTCTGGAAAGCAACAGACTGAAAATTGTAAAGGTTAAAACAATTAACCAGACAATTGGGAATGTTACATACCATGCTGCAGATTTGCCAATCTGGTGGCAGATTCCTCAATATGTGCTGATTGGATTCAGTGAAATATTTGCAAGTATAGCAGGTAAGAGTCTGTGTGTGCTTAAATCTGCTTTTGTATCTATCGTAAACAATGGAATCTTAGAAAATAAATACTTTTCAAATCATTACAAGTAAGCTCTGATGTTCCCAAATACATTTTCATACAACATTGCTCAATTTAAGTAGCAAAGCTCACCATTGTCTTGCACATTTGAAGCCTGGCTGTGTAAGACTGTGCTTTCAAAATTGAATTTCAAGCAGAGTGACACCTAAAATATTTGTGTGGCATCTAGTTAGTGCTGGATGTTTGCAAGCCCTAATGGAAAACAATCTTCTCTTTCAATATTGTATTTTAATGCAGTTATGTGTTCTCTGAATATTCCTCTGTGTTGGAAATACAATTTGTGCTTTGTGATTTTTTTTTTGGTCTTATAAACTGAGCTCACAGTTTAGAAAGTCAATTAGTAAGTGGAAACACCTTTCTGAGGGCAAAGGGAAGAAATAAACCACATTTAGAAAGACTTACCAGTTTAAATTCATGTTACTCGAGTTTTTTCATCTATGAAATAAGAAAAGTTTTTGTGAATATTAATAACAAAGCAGCTATTTTTATATAAATTTTGTCTACTTTATTTCTAGATCAGTTTTTCTGTAGCTGTTCCAGTACTTCAACACGACACTAAACAAACTGATACTCTGCTCACATTTTGTGTGTCTTGAACAAATGCAAGAGATCTTAAATTCCCTAACAGTGCCCTGTGTGACGTAGTGGACAGCTGTGTGCTCACACTGAGTTTTAAGCTGAAAGTGAAGTGGGAGGAGAGGATTTTCTGGTCTGTTTCCTGTATGTGCAGGCTCATAGCAGGAGGAAAGCTCAGGCAGTTCTCTGTGGTGCCTGTGGCTTTCCCAGCTCTGCTCTCCTGGGCTGGCACAGGTGAAATGCCCCTGGGAGTTTCTGAGCACAGGTGAAATGCTCTGAGCACAGATCTGCCCACATGCTGCTGGAGCAGGGCTTGGTTACCAGTGACAGAAACACCTGGAAGTGTCCAGGTGCCTCTTTGGCACAGCTTCAGGGGGATTGTGGAGCTACCTGCTGCAATCCATCCAAACTGCTCCAGTGGCTCATGTAAAACTCATTTTAAAACTCACTGCATTTCTGCTTGACTGTAGTCACTTACTAAAGTGTTGAAATTCTGCAGATACTGAGCTGTGAGGCTCATCCCCTCCAACTGGCAGTACCCACAGCTCCTTTCCTTCGACTGCTCGTGGCAGAACTCCTGTTTCACTTCCCCTGGGGAGGTTACTTTCATTCCTGGGCAATCACAGCGGGCTGAAGTGAGATCTCTGCTTCTGGGAGATCTTGCAGGCCCAGCTGTCACATGGCCCATTTGTTCCCCTCTTAGTGGAACAGAGAACTTCTGCTCCATCAGGTTTCTGGTTACTCGTGTGCTGCTGTCATCGCAGTTGTTTGGAAATAAAATAAGGTGCTTGCATTGCTTGGCAAGGAGAGTAAAAGTGGGGTTTGTTATTTTTTCCTATCTACTCATTTGCTGTCCATTTCATCATGTGTGTATGGTACCTGTCACAAATGCTAACACACAAAAATCTGAAGATAAAATCTTGCCTGATTTAGTTAGTTACTAAAACTAAGGCTGTATTCAGCATTTTTATCCAAAGAATAAAATCAATTGCTTGTAGTCAGTTTAGTGACGGTGCCACTTAAATCCTAACTCAGATAACAGATGACTTATCAGAAACACAAGTGTTCATGGAAAATTAAACCAATTTCTTCCCTCTTACACAATCTTGTTTCTCTAGCAGGTACTATTAATAGTTCATAGGTGTTTGCAAGGAAAAAATAGCAAATCTGTCTGCAGGCTGTGGAAAGGTCTTGAAGCACTTTCTGTTTGCTAAACTCCAAGCTGAGAGGACTTTAGTGGAGTTCTCTGTGAGATGTCTTTAAGGCTTGCACAATTCTTATGTGAATATTCTGCTCCTTCTTATGGGAATATTCTGCTGTTCTGCACTGCTGGGCCTGCACCAAAGCATTATAACTTCAAAAACTCTTGGTCAGTGTTTGAAAAAAATGTACCAGAAATTCTATGCAGAGCCTAATTGCTTTGTGTAGTGCACTTTCATTGGATTTTTTAATTTTTTTGCAAAGGCTCTTTCCTGCCTTCTGATTGTTATCTGAACATAATTCTTAATATTTTTAAGAAGGCCTCTCAAGACTCAGAATTTACTTTACCAATTCAATATTAAACTTGATAAAGGCATCTCCTGTGCTATGAAATTCAGGCTTAAAATAAGCAAAGTGTTACTGGTTACAAAACCATAATGATGTGGAAATGTTTGTTGTGAGCAAAAAGAGACTCAATGGCCCAAGAGCTGAAACATACCTCTGTTTTTCTGTTTACTGTTAAACTAAGCATATTCTTATTAAGCCACATTAGTTACACTTGAGGTACCTTTAAAAAGATGACACACATTGCATTAATCTTTTGTATTACTCTGTCAATCCTCCTAAAGCACCCTTGTCTTACTGGGAATTGTAATCTCACATGACAACACCAGCAAGGGGCTTTAATTTCAGAAGTGCTTGTTTGCAGGAGCATGAAATCATTATCAATGGCTGCCAGCAGCCAAAGGAGCTCTGAAGGCAAAAACAGATTTTATATTCTTTATGCCAGATTAAATATTAGTGTTGCTGCAAAAGTTATTCAGATTTAGAAATGTACCTTATTTTGTTGCAAAAAGTGCAGGGTTACACTCATTTTGGTTTTTGTTCTGAGTCTTAAGGTCTTTTTCCAGCTGGAACAGTCAGATCCAGTGTATCTGTAAAATAAACAAGAAAAGAAACAGTCCAGATCCTTTCATGTGTTATACCCGAGCTTAACTTGTACAAAACATTCAGGAGCCTAGATGTGGCTGAGGCTCAGGAGACCTGTGGCAGCTCTGATCACTTAACCAGAAGTCACAAACAAGCTGCTGGGTGCTCAGAGTTGTCTGCTTGTTTTTTCTTAAAGTGCAGTTGGACAGGTAAACACTCCTTGGAAAATCAGAATTGTTAAATTGGTGGCAGAGCCTCGGGAACAAAGGCAGTGTTCATTCTGGAAATAAAGACCATTGTGCCCCCTGCCCTGGCCCTTGGCAGCTGTGTCTGTGTCTGTCCCGTTCTCTGGTTGTGGTTTGAGTTCAGGGAAGCCCCACAGCTGAGCGGGGTGAGGAGTTTCAGTTCCCTGCTGGCCCATCCCAGCTCGCTGCTGGCCCGTTCTGCCCCGATTACAGAGGGCAAGAGCAGCAGGCTGGTGGCCACCAGCCACAGCTCTGGGGGCTGCTGCTGGAGCCCTGAGAACACCCAGCTCTGCTTCTCTCCAAGAGCAAAGTTCCTCCCTCACAGCAGCCAAGTTGGCCCTTCTGCCTTGAAGTGTTCATCCCTTTCTTGAAAAGCAATGCCACTGGATTTCTATGAAACCTGCCTGGAGCAGTCAGACAGCAGTGGTGCTGTAAATAAAGCATGCCTTTATTATGCCAGACATAAGAGTTGTGCAATTTCAGGTCTGTAATGCTCTCCTTGCAAAGAAAAATGTTAGATGAGGTAGCATTAATTCCCAGTATGAGCAGACTGTTTTGAAACAAGCATTTCACCTGTCAGAAAAAGCTCTGCAAGGAATGTATTTGATTGTCTCTTGTGAATAATCCCATTTGATTTTTGACAGGAGTATTATTCTAAAAAGGAGAGTTAATCATGGGCATTAATCTTTGTGTGGCAGAGCCTAACCCAGTGTGTGCTCTTGGTACACAAATTCAGTAGCACAGATTTGCAGATGGATGGTCACTGGTACCTTTTTCTTGGGTTTATTGGTTGAAATTTGAGTAAAGACGGCTGAAAGTTCAAGCCCTGCATCTACAAATCTTAAAAAGAATTGGTTGCTACCAAGCAATGAACTCAGAGAATTCTAGATCAAAAGTAATTTAAATTAAAATAATTACTGCCTTTCCAGTTCCAGTTAATTTCTCTGTCTGCACATTCAGAGACAGAGACACTGAGGCTGTAAGAAGTAAATGTTCATGGCTAATGCAAGGGTGACTTCTTTCCTTGTCCTGCACGTACTGCCCAGCAGCCAGGGAACAGGGAAGCAAGGGAGATGGGAAATGTGGAATTGCCAGGTTTGAGTTAGCTTAATACATTTCTTTGAGGATCATTTGAGACAGAAAAATGAATATGTTGGTTCAGAAGTTTTCTTGATTTTACACATGGAACATAAGTAAGATCTAAGTCTGTGTCTCAGCATTGGGTTGATACATTGCTGACCTTTGGGAGGATTCATAAAGCAATTAAAAGAACCTGGAACTGCCAAGTATTCACTACACACCTGTGGCTTCTAAAACACAGAACAATCTACTCTTATTTCTTACATGTTCTAATAGTATTTTTTCATCTTTTAATACAGGTCTAGAGTTTGCATATTCAGCTGCTCCCAAATCCATGCAGAGTGCTATTATGGGGCTGTTCTTTTTCTTCTCGGGGATTGGGTCATTTGTTGGCTCTGGATTGTTGGCACTGGTGTCTATTAAAGAAATTGGCTGGATGAGTAATCACACAGATTTTGGTAAGTGTATTTTTCAGTGTGCTCATGGTCTGGAAAGGTGAAGTTTCAGTTAAGCATCAAGGACATGGCACTGTTGAGTTTTAACACAGTTATTATTTTCAAAATAATAATTTGTCTACTGCTCTGTTATAGTTTCATTTTGCATCTAAGTATGAAATAATTCAATATTTCAATAATTCAATATTATTGCAAAATAATTCACTGCCCTGATGAGTGCATGAGGAACACCTCTGTAGAGTCTCAGTTACTTGCTCAGCTGTTACTGCATTTCATCTCTAGAAATCACAAATATTTTCATTTCAGTAAAAAATATTTAAATTACGTGCAGAGGAAGAATATATTTGGTATAAAGTACTGAAATTGCTTTCTGTGGTTATGGGAAGTAAAATGCACCCATTTCTCTCCATGTGATTATTCAGCTTCCTCATTTCAAGTGACTTCATTGAAATTACCATGAGTTAATTCTGCACTTCTGTCTGCTAGCTATTTATACTCCTAAAGTTCAACAAATCACCTGCTTTGAGTTGCCAGTGGAGGTTAAAAATAATTACTGGCACCAGTAGGTGGCACCTTGGGAATTTCAGAAAACCCTCCCATCCTCAGTGGGCTAATTAGTTCAACCAGGAGGAGTGTGAACAGTTCTTAAAATGTCTGCTAGACGTGCTGTGTGTGCATGGCTTAAAATTGCAGCCTAAACTTTAAATTTGGTCCAAGAGAATTTGCCATTTCAACTGGATTTGCATCTACCAAAACACAGTGTGTCTGATTCCTACACGTGCCACAAGTTGGCATCTGTGGCTTATCAGTTGTTCTTTCAAAGCTGCAGGAGATAACAAGCAGCCTGAACCTTATGGAAGTGTCCTCCCCAAAGGAAGATTTCATCCCATTGAGACTTCTTTTTCCCAGTCAACTTCAAAATTGGAAAAGGAACCTTTTCTGCAGTACAGAGGTCATTCAGCTGATGGAGCTCAATAGGGGATAAGAATTCCACACAAATAATGATGGTGCTTCTTCAGCCCCTTGCCTTTGTTCTCTGAAGCAGCTGATGAGAAGACACTGCCAAGTCTTCTCTCTGTGAAATCTTTGGGCTGTGCTAAATCTGCCCAGAGGTGGCCAGCACTGGCAGGGGCTGCCTCTCATGAGCCACTGGCCATCATTCTGAGCAGGCTCTCAGCTCAGTGGCCCTTTGGCCACTGTCAGACCAGGTGCTTGTGCCTTTCCCCAGCAGGGACACACCTGGCTCGGGGTGATCTGCTACTGTGCCATCCACAGCAGCCCCTGCTGTGACCCTGTGTAACTTTATAACTCCGTTTTCATTGCTGCAGCAGCGTTGGGAGTAGCCAGAGTCACAGCTGAACTTTACCTGGGTTTGCAAGGAGTCAGTCAAGGCATGACTGGGGGCTTCTTCATGAGATGCTGTAAGCACATGCCCTAAATTTTTATTTCTGCCACCTCATGACATCACTGGGGGTGACTGACAGCCTCCAAAGTCTCCTGAGGAAGTTCCCTGTCTGCCAGCACTTCAGGGATGGTTGCTGCCATTGAATTGACTTGTTTCTCCCACCAAAACTGAGATTTCATGGGTTTAATATCCCATCTCATAAAGGATAATTACTACTCTTTAAACACATCTGCTCTTGAAATGGAGATTCACATCTATATTGTATTTTAAATGTCAAGGAAAGGCTCAGTTTAATTTTATTGCATTTTATGATAAGTTCATTTAATTGAATCTTAAGTTTCAGTAATTAAAGTAATTTAATCTGAACGTTCATAGGCTTGCTGCAGGAACAGCTGGTTAGGGTCCATGTACACGTCACTATTTCAGTCTCTGCAACACATCTGATAATTGTAATGGTCCAGTTGGCTGTGGTGTGCTGGAAATGAGCCACAATATATTGTTCTTGGAAATCCAGCAGGAGCTGGGCATGCTTCCTAACAGAGGAATGATGTTTTAGCAATGAGCTTTCTTCATTAAACATTGTTCAATGTCCAAAGCAGTAATTTGTGACAACTTAGAGGGAGCATCAAAGGTGAACTGAACCACAAAGAAGTCACCTATGTTTTCATGAACTCTAAACTTTGTTGCCAAAAAAGGCTGAGAAACAATTGCAATAATGGCTTTTTTATATATGTGGAGTTGCCAACTTCTTCCTTTACAGCATTCATTTTTTGGTTTTTGTTGTTGGTTTTTTTTTTTTTTTTTTTTTTTCTTTTTTTTTTTTTTTTTTTTTTTCTTTTTTTTTTTTTTTTTTTTTTTCTTTTTTTTTTTTTTTTTTTTTTTCCTTTTGCCTTGATCTAAGGCATTGGAGAACAAAAGAAAACATTCCTTACCCTGTGCACATCTTCCTCAGCAGTGCCAGCCCTTGCTGTGGATAATTAAAAATGAGCTGTGCTGTGGGATGGAAACCTGGTTTGGTTTGGTTCTGCAGAAAAGTTCCCCGCTTACACTTGACCAGATTCACATTTTTGTTTGTATCATCTCAGTTAATGCTTTTTCCCTCCCCATTTCTTCCTAGGCAATATTAATGGCTGCCAATTAAACTATTACTTCTTCCTGCTGGCTGCCATCCAAGGAGCCACCCTCCTGCTTTTCCTGATCGTGTCTGTCAAGTACGAGCACCACAGGTCGAAGGCGAGCGAAGCCAACGGGAGGCTGTGAGCCTTGGCACGGGCAGCCTGTGCCAGCAGCACCAGGGAAGGGGCAGTGCCCAGCCAGGAGCTCTCCTGCCTGCCCAGGGACTCTCAGCCCTGCCCTGTGCCAGTGGGTAAGTGCCTTATGGCAGGGGCTGTTTCTTGCACTATGTCCTGGCAGAGGACAGCAAACCTGGAAGTGAATTCACTGCAGGCATTCGAGCTGCTCTTTGCTCATGGGGAGATGTTTACTGAGCTCCTGAGGCTGGCACACCTGGAGGGCAGTGCAGGGACTCACAGGGGCTGCTCTGACCCAACCTGAACGTGGATCCACAGAAACTCTTGGCAGGCCCAGCCTCCCCCTAGGACACACGAGAGAAACTGCTTGGCAGGAGCCTCAAGCAGTGCATGGGTTTTCAGTGCTGGGAGCCATTTTGGGGGGAGAAACAGGAACAAATTAAATTACAAATTAGCACAGCTTACATTTTATAATTGACCTGTTACTGACAGTGTATCAAGGATTTCAGTCCAGCCTTGCAGTCAGGAGTGTCCAAGACTGAGGACTGAATCCTGAATCCCAGTAGCTGGTCAGACAGCTGCTGCAGACTGGTGCACAATTAACACTTGTTGGGATTGAAGCTGTTTGACTGCAGCAATGTTTTTATTTTTGAGCCTGCATTAGATGTGTTAGGACAACACCCACCTTTGGACAAGGCCCTGTTCAGTCTAACACTGTTCCTCCCCTAAGGACTATTCCAAATATTTGCAGGAAGCAAAGCGAGCTGGAATTCTGAGCAGATCAATGCACAGTAACCATTTAGCAGCCTTTAGCCAGGTCCTTCAGTCTTGTCTTACTTTTAGTGCTCCAGGGTTTGGATCTTTCAGCAACACATTCCTCCAGCAGAGCAAATGGCTTTATGTGCAGCCTCTTGAATTTTAATGATTCTAACAACTGTACTTGAGATTGCGTGCAGACTGGTATGGAAGGTGCAAGGAATTATGCAGAAAGAAAATAAAACCTTTTTATTAATGTGTTGAACTTTTATAGTTTCCTTTGTCTGCAGTTCTGTTGTTTAAAATGTCCTTATATTGTACATGGACATCTTTTTAATGAGTTTACAAAATAAAATGAACCTCCATGCTGTGACTTTCGACCCTTTGTTTCTAGGTGAATAAAATTATACTACAACTACTTTGTTCTTTAGCCTGTATTTCCTGAAGACACAGTGGAATGGTGTTGGATTTCTGAATGTCCACAAGCACCCCATTAATTCTGTCAGGCACTATAGCAGTGTCCTATCCTTGCCCAGATAAATCAGCAAAAATGCTTCAGCTATTGCATTCCTTAGTATGATTTAAAACTGGAATGACTAAAAAATAATGTCTCTATGAGGAAAATCTAATTTCCTTTTCTAACTCTGTTTTAGAAGCTCCATATGCTGTGTTTCTGAAATATCCCATTTATAACCAGCTAAAAAAGCATAATATTAGGAGAGTGGAAGCTGCATAAGAAACAGAACAGGGACCAAATAATTTTTCCCCTTTTTTGGCTGCTGTTCCCAAGAAAACCCAAACCTGTGGTGTTTCACACCTGCATCACTGATTGCCACAGCTCCCACAGGCCAGGAGAGAGCTGGGTTGTGCCTGCTCAGTGGTGTTCTGGGAGACTGATGGAGATGTGGCTCTCTGAAGTGTTCCTTGCTCTGAAGGACTGGCACCCCTGGCATAACCTCCCAGGGGAGCACTGATTCTGTCCCTTTCTGAACTTCATTAAATGCACTGTTTCCCCCCAAGTTCTTAAGTTTTATCAACAACATTCATAAATTTTCCATCTGATAAGGGATAGTTAAAGCTGAGTTTAAGGACAGGAGAATAATCTGCAGGCTCCCAAAGAAGTCAGGTGTGTGACAGTGTGAGAGGCTGTGCAGGCCAGCAGTGAATGATGGATTAGGGCAAGGACAGTCCCTAACTGCTGGGTCAGCCTAGGCCATGTTCAGGCAGAATCTGTGCCCTGGCAGCAGCACACCCTCAGTGCCAGCGTGCCTCTGTGGGACCCTGGTGGTTCTGGGCACACCTAATTATGACCATTTATGAATGTTAATCTGACACTTCTCATCAGAGGGAGGAGGCCTTTGAGTGACTCAAAGGCTCAGCTGATTCTTCCTCCCCATCACATCTTGCAGTGGTTCCACCCCAGGCACAGAAATAAGAACCAACCAATTAACTTCATGACTGAGCACTGCTCCTCATTAATGAAATACCTTGAAGATTCAGAGCTTGAATTTTACATTCACTCCTTAGGTTGTTCCAGTGCAGTGGAAAGATCTGACAGGAGTTCCCCTAATGGATGCTTTTAAGCCTTTGCCTTTCCAGGTGCCTTAAATTCAAAGCACAACATGGAAAGGCCCTTGTTCAACATGAGAGGAGGTTCCTGAGTAAAGTTTGGTACTTTGACTTGTAAAGAATTGTAGAAAGAATTAGCATTGAAGGCTAATTACAGCCTCCCCAGGCTCTAACCAGGGATGAAGGAGGGTGCCTGTGTTTTATTTGAGATTAGAAGGTGGGTGCATTGCTCATATAACAGTGGATATTTCCAGAGTACAGCAAAACCTGGTTTTTCCTGCCTTTGTATCTACACTGAACATCCCTCCTTAAAAAGGGGGAGCTTTTTTCATTTATTCTGCTTATGTAAACCTCCGGCATGAGTTCAATTACAGCAGTTTAGACATCCATCACTATTTCCCTCAAAACTCTGTAGTCACCTCTGAGCTGGTTTTATTTGTGCATTTTTGGTGTTAACAGAAGTTGCTCAGGGCTGACATGAGACAAGGTTGCTCAGCTTAACAATAAACTGGTGTTAGAAGCTGCACAGAGTTCTTAATTTCCAAAAAGCAATTTCAAACACCAAATCTTATCCCAGTGATTTTGTTTCTATGCAGAGCAAGTCATGCCACTGCAACAAAGCCCTCAGGGGAAGCAGATTAGAGCAGGCAGTGGTTTGAGACAGATCCATTTCTGAGCAAGCAGAGAATTTGTAAGGCAGCAGTGCTGGTGAGCAGTGCACACACCTGAGAGCATGGTGCCTGCTGGGCCAGTGCCAGGAGCTGCCTGCAGGGAGACAAGGGAGATGAGACCCTAGGGCAGAAGCCATCGAACACAAAATGCCATTCTTTGGTTATTTTCCTACTTCCTTATCCATATTGTCATTGAACCTGCTTCCCTCAGCAGGACATTCTGCAGAGTTCGGTTCCAAATACCCACAGAACGCTCAGGGATGTCCTGCAGTGGAGCTGGGACTGCAGCTGTGGGACAGGCTGGGGCCAGCTCCAGGATGGAGGGACCTGGCAGTGTCCCCAGCACTGTCTGTCCCCAGCACTGTCCCAGCAGTGTCTCACTGTCCCCAGCAGTGTCCCACTGTCCCCAGCACCGAGCCAGGCTGCAGCTCCCCAGGGCCAGCACAGCCACTCAGCAGCCACCCCAGAGCATCCTCTGAGAGCTTCTCCTCCCCTGCAAGGAGGGGTTGGCCATTGCTGAGCTCTGGGGACACGAGCCCATAAATCCCTTCTGCCAGGGAACAGAGCATTCCATGGACAGAGGAAAACAAGGGAAACGCTGCCCAGGCTTTGAAGGTGGGACTCCACCTGATAAAGCACTTTGTGAAAGCTGAGAGATCCCTGTGACTGTCCTGAGTGCCAGCCCTGGGACGGGCTGGACGTGGTGGAGTCTCCTCTGGAGCACTCAGAACGTGCCTGGGCCACCTGCTCTTGGTGACCCTCCTTCAGCAGGGCTTGGACTGCACGAGCTGCAGAGGCCCCTGCAGCTCCCAGTCCTTGTGATCCATCCCATCCCCTTCTCAGAGCAGTTTTCTCCTGGCTGTGTTCTCAGGAGAGCCAAAGGCCCAGATTGTTCTGTCTGCTGTAGCCATGGAAACTGGCTAATGCCGCGTGCCAACACGCACTGACTGTGGCACATTGAACTTATAATAACTAATAACTTGATCCTAATGACAAATGGCTCCACTGTCAGGCAAGATGCTCCAAGTGCAGCTCTGCAAGCTGAACATCTGTGAGGAGCAGCGTTCTGCTCAGCTGGGAGGAAGGGGCTCCAGGCAGGAGATGCTCAGGGCTGGTGTCTCACTCCCAGTTCAGGCAGACACTGAAATAATTAAAATGTGGGAGAGGGTTCCCGTTAATTGATTGCACATTTTAGAACTTTGTCAAACATATTGATAGTCTAGAGATGCCCTAATTCCTGTTTCAACAGACCTGAATCTCTCTGGTTTAACCTTTACACCTTTCTCCTTTCCTGTCCCACTGTAATTACTGTGCAGTGATTAACACCAGACACAGCCACAAACCCAGCCCGGGCAAAGCCTGGCAGTGATGCCTTTGTAGGCTGTCATAAGTTTAATAATTCCAAAAATTATATTACACATGTGCACAATCCTCATAATTTCTAAATTCCAGCTCATCAAATTGATGAGCTTTAACGTGATGAAATTGTTCTGTGTGATACAGAACTGTTCAAATTCAAGCCCTTATAAAAGCACAAAGCACTATGATAATTTCAAGTGGGCTTTTCAAAGCACTCTCATGGTGCTGGAGCACTTCAAATATTTTTACAAGGATGTCAAAGCAGAATATGGTCAAATAGCCTTTTGAAGTAAAAGCAGTAGACATCAAAACATGCTCCCCAGACTAAGAAAAACACTTGGAGTGTCTTGAAAAGTAATAATCCCAGCTCATCTCCAGCTTGCAGCTCCCTGAAGCAGAAGTGTGGTTACTGATGGAGTTAAAAGCAGGAGGTTTGGCCCCTGTGGATGCAGGAGCAGGTTCAGGGCCTGTAAATATCCTGTAAATACCCACACTCAGAGCAGCTGGCTGCCAGTGGGGGACCTGCTCTCCCCATCCCCAAAATCTGCACTCGTGTCTGTGCCCACGTGGGGTGCCAGCCTGGCAGCAGCAGAGCAGCTCTGAGAGGCTTCACAGGATTTCTCAGTAGTGAGCAAGTGCTGGATCCAGCAGCCTGATGTTCATGGTTTTTGGAGAAGATGGCTAATTTGGGGTACAAATTCATCTTGTTTGCTTTTGCAGATAGGAGTGAGACTTGACAGGAGCTGCTTCCAGTGACATTTGTGCTACAGAGCTACAGAATGTAGTAGGAAAATATGCCACGATAACATCCCCCTTCAATTTCCTCTTTAATTTTTGGTACAATAGCTGGATTTTCTCCTGCCTTCTGGAGAGGAGACTAATGCATCCCCGAAGTTAATAAAATGATATGGGGTCATTTTTATTGAAAGAAAGTTAAACATCTGCTGTGTCTATTGCAGTATATTAAACAATATTTTATTATTCTCACTTCCCTGACATGATTCATGTCCCTGGCAGGCACAGAGCCCTATTGTTTGTTTTTCATATACATGTAGCAATTTAAAATGTGCCTGTGAAATAAAATCAGGAGATAAAGCCCAGCTGCAGACACAGGGACAGGGGTGCTGATGGTCCCTGCCTGTCCTGGCTGTGCCCTGCAGAGGCAGAGGAGCCCCCAGAGCAGGGGGTGCCGAGCTCATTCCCTTCCCTGTCGGCTTGGGTGAGACTGCAGCAGTTTTGGGAACGCTTCCCATCCACTCTGGGGGGGCACAGAGGCAAAAGGGAGGCAGATGCATCTTTTGAGTCATTTTTTCATCGAGATCTGATGGAGGCTGGGTGCCCAGGGCCAGCACAAAAGAAAAGCACTTCAGCTGACATGAACATTTCCTTCCGCCCACCCTGAGGTGCCAGCAGAGCCCCAGAGCTGCAGCATCCAGGGGCAGGGGGCTGAGAGGAGCCAGGCTGGCCCCAGTGCCCTTTGCAGAGCAGGAACACACTGGCCCAGGCACTTGCCCAGCTCCAGATATTTTACAGAGATGTTTGCCTGCAGTTGCCAGCATTTAGAATAGATGCGTGAGCAGAGTGAAATGACAAAATCCTGACAGGCCGACAGCACAACTGAGCCATCAGCTGCTGGCAGGAGCTGAAGTTAAAACAGACAGCAGGTTCAAATGGTGTCACAGAATTCCCCTTTGTCCCACACCTGCTTTTTCTTGCCCAAAATCACCTTCTGCTCATGACCTGGAATCATGCAGCCCCTGCTCAGGCCGACACCTGGTTCCTGGCCAAAGGCTCACAGTGGAGCTCCACACCCCAGTGGCCACAGAAGCCTCCTGTACCTTCTCTTCTCACCCAGAGCAGAGCCCAGAACCCTGGAGTTCCCTGCAGGGCACAGAGTCACAGCTGTGAATTACAGCACCCACGTGCTGCACACCCCCCCAGCCCCAGGCAGGGGAGCCCTGCTGTGCTTGGTTTGGGCAGGACCTCCCTGAGCCCCCTGCTCTGCCCCTCTCATTCAAACACCTGCAGAGCAGCTCCTGCATGGAGGCCACAGAGCATCAGCTGCCATGGGAGGAGAAGTGCAGCTGCTCTGAAGTCTCCTGAACCTCCCCTGGGCAAACCAATCCTCCTTTCCTTGCCTTCTCTCAGGGATGAGGAGGGCATCCAGCTTCTCCTAAAGGTCACAGTTAAACACAGCCTGCACTGCCTCTGTCCTCCCCGTTCCCTTTCTCTCCATTCCCAAAATTCCCTTTCTCTCCATTCCCAAAGCTCTCCCTCCTGCCCGGCTGCACCACTCCACGAGGAAAGGCAGCTCCTGCTCCCAGGAGAGAAATCCTCTTCCCACACTTCATGAGATTCAGGAAAAACCACAAATCACTGCTCTCAGTGCCCCTGCTCGGGTATCAGGAGCATCTGAAGGAAACACATCCTCCCTCCCCCCTTCTTTCCCCCAAAGCCTTCACAACATCAGAGTGAAATTTTCCAGCTGGGAAATCAAACCTCGTTTTCCCCCAGGGCAGCTCAGGTGATAACTGCTTAGCCACCAGCAGATTTTATTATACCAAGAGCCCTTCTCCTTTTGTTTTCCATCAAGCTGATTTTCCAGCCCTGCTCTCTACCAGTCAATGCATCTGCTTCTCTATTTCTTGCTTGTCAGGCACGAGGGCTGTGACGTGCTGCTGTCACCTGAAGGGACACACAAGGCACAGAGGCAGGCAGGGGAGACATGGAAATGCATGTCCTGAGATATTAAAAATCATCTGGGATCCAGGTGTGCTTTCAGAATCTCTGGTCATCCAGAGGCAGTGATACACTAAATTGGAAAGCAGCTTTATTGAATAATATTGCAAAGGTTGCCTGCAAAAAACTAAAGGATGGAGACTGTTGAGCTCCAGCAGTGGTGTAAGTCCAGCTCAGCCAATTCATTAACTCCCACCAGCCTGGGATTTTTGTCTGAATCAACGTGGATCAGTAAAGTGGTGTGTGGATGTTCCTCAAGCAGTTAAAGCCAAGCCAAGGCTTCACCCACTCCTGCTGCACTCATCATTCCCAGCCACAGCCCTGACTGGGGCTCACAGCACATGGAAACCTGAAAAAAAAAAAACCAGGAAAAGCTGCCTGGGCAGGGGCTCCTGCAGGGCACAGGGCACATTCCACTCCCTGGAGTGGGCACATCCCTGTCTTTTTTTTTTTTTCCAGGAACAGGGACAGACTTTGGGGCAGAAATGAATGAAAACACCCCAAAGGCTCCCCCTGTGCCCCTGCTGTGCCCCTCACCCCCCAGCACTGCCTGCCCTCCACACAGGCACAGGGCACTCAGGGCTGCTCAGCCAGAATCTGGGGTTATCCCCAAGGAGCTGAGAGCCTCCCAGGGCTGGGTGTTCTGAGGACACTCCATGCTCAGAGTGGCTGCCTCAGCAGAGGTGAAGCCTGCCCAGGAGCACCCAGGGCACCCCAGGCTCTGTGTGCCACTGCCAGCAGCACTCTGGGTTATCCCAAATTCTGACTGTGCTCCAGGGCCACTGGAATAATGTTTGCTGCTCCTGCATCCCCTCAGGCCCTCAGAGAACAATAGTTATTTGAAGGGCTGCTTTAAAAAAAGAAAGCATGACTGTGAGAGTGTGAGACTGTCCACAGCCAGTGTGAGAGCAGGATGGAACACCAGGCACAGGCTGGGCCACAGGGAGGATGAAGGAAGACAAAGGGAAGCAGGTGAGGAGCCCTACAGTGATGTTCTGGTGTCTCAGAGGGGCTGAGCAGCCTGGCTGGGGCAGGGGACACCTGAGGAGAGCTACAGCAACTCCTGAGCAGGGCTGGTGCCACCAACACCATCCAAGGAGTCCTTTCCCTGCTGCTGAGCCAAACCTCCCAGGCTGCTGCATCTCTCAGAGTATTTCTGTAAAGTAAAACAAGAGTTTTGAAGAAAACTTCAAGGCAAAGCAGGAAATCTTGCTTCTTCTGAGGCTCTCTAAGGCTCCAGCCCTTCCCACTGACATAATGAGCAGTGGGAGAAGTGAAATAAAATGGATAATGAAGAACAGGAAGATTAATAAGGAATGTGAGAGTGAATGAGGGAAATAACTCTTCCATTGTTAGAATGGTGCTAGTGGCAGCTTTATAGCAACTTATCATTTCTATTTAAAGCCTGGTTTGGGGGCTATAATCTCTCAGCTGTTTTCTGTACCATCTGGCTGAAATTTAGCATAAAATTTGTTATCTCAGAGGTAAATTAATTCTTTTCCCTTTATCAAAATTGCTGGATTGGGGCAAAAAAACCCCAAGATATAGAGACCCACATTCAGGAGTGTTTTTATCAGCTAAGATCCATCTTTGCTTTAAAAGCAGCTCGTTGAGATAATCTGTAAGGGAAGGACATCCAGTCCTTCCAGAGTGTTTTCACCATTGTGCTCCTGAGGTGCTGCAGGGGAGGCTCAGGGCTGGGACAGCCCCAGGGCAGTGCCAGGGGCACAGGGACATCCCTGGGTGTTCCCTGAGCCCAGGCACAGCTTCCAAGGGCTCGGACTGCCCTGGGGCCAGCAGCACAGGCAGGGGCTGGGGAGGGGCTGGCAGTGCCAGGGCACCCCTGGGCAGAGCCAGGAGGGTCTGAGTGTGCCAGGGCACCCCTGGGCAGAGCCAGGAGGGTCTGGGAGTGCCAGGGCACCCCTGGGCCAATCCAGGAGGGTCTGAGTGTGCCAGGGCACCCCTGTGCCAATCCAGGAGGGTCTGAGTGTGCCAGGGCACCCCTGGGCAGAGCCAGGAGGGTCTGGGAGTGCCAGGGCACCCCTGGGCAGAGCCAGGAGGGTCTGAGTGTGCCAGGGCACCCCTGTGCCAATCCAGGAGGGTCTGGGAGTGCCAGGGCACCCCTGTGCCAATCCAGGAGGGTCTGGGAGTGCCAGGGCACCCCTGTGCCAATCCAGGAGGGTCTGAATGTGCCAGGGCACTCCTGTGCCAATCCAGGAGGGTCTGAGTGTGCCAGGGCACCCCTGTGCCAATCCAGGAGGGTCTGAGTGTGCCAGGGCACCCCTCTGCAGAGCCAGGAGGGTCTGACAGTGCCAGGGACACCCCTGGGCAGAGCCAGGAGGGTCTGGGGGTGCCACCTCTGTCAGCCCCAGCTGCCCAAAGCTCCTGAGGCCTGGCTGAGCCCAGCCCTGCCCGTTGCCACCTCCCATCCCAGCCTGGCTCTGCCCTGGCACCCCAGCATGTCCCTGCTCCCTCCCAGATTTGCTGCTGGAGGGAGGAGGTCAGGGTGAGACAGCCCTGACCCTGCTCCAGCTCCTCTCCAGCCCTGGGACAGCCCTAAAAGGGGCAGGGGTCTCTCCCAGCCCTGTCCCCATCTCCTAACCCAGATAAAAGCTGCCTCCAGCCCGGCCAGCCCTGGGGACAGCCCTGGGGACAGCCCTGGGGACAGCCCTGGGGACAGCCCTGGGGACAGCCCTGGGGACAGCTCTGAGCCCCTCCCTGTGCCCCCAGCCCGGGCTGGGAATGCCAAAGCTCCACTTTGAGTTTCATAGCTAAACCTTTCCTTTCCTGTTAAAGCCCAGACTTTCTGATTCATTTCACATTAACCTCATTATTTCAGTGCTCTGTGCTGCTTTGCTCCACTATCATCTGCTCTGAGTTCAAGGTGTACAGCTTTATCTGCTGAAAGAAGTCTTTATTTTCCAGTCTGGACTTGGATTATGCAGAAAATAACACAGCTCAGTGGAGGAAGTTTGCTGGAATAATTTGTATCTTCTTATACAAACTGATGATAAAAAATTAGCTCCTTGATGCACTTTTTTCCCTTAAACTGTAGTTCTGTTTCCTTGAATAGACAAATGCAAGATAAATTCAATTACAGCACAATTTCTCCTGGGGTGAATAACCTTTAAATCAGCTCTGATCTCAAAACACATTCTGAGATAACACACTGTCCATTACATCGTTGAAATTGGGGCTATGGCAGTGCCTGGACTTGTCACTGTGAATATCAAATTATTTACGTTCCTCTTTGCATCCTGGAATGCCAAATAAGCTGGGGACCTCTGAGAGCCCAGTTTAGGGGCTGATTTTCAGGGGGAGGAGGTGTTTGCCTGGCAGCTCCTCAGCCTGCAGAGCACCATCCCTCAGAGCTGCAGCCTCAGCTCAGCTCCTGCTCTACCCTCACCCTCCCTGAGCCCCCCCAGCTCTGCAACAGGAGCTCAGCCCGAGGTCCTGGCTCTGCAGGGGAGACATTTCTGGAAGTGATGTCAGTGATTTATGGACACCCAGCCTCCCCCTCCTGGGCTGCATCAAAGGCCAGGGGAGCCCCCGTGGCACTGGGGTGCAGAATCTGGGGCTGAGCAGCCCAGGAGCCTTTCCCAGCACAAGATTTAGGAGATCTCTCCACCCTCTCTTGCACTTTACCAGGCTGAGTGTGGAGCACAGCTGGGGGATGCTGTTATAAAACATTATCTGCCACAAGTTCAGCTGCCTTAATGGGATCCCTGCCCAGGGCTGGTGCTGGCTGGGTCCCCTTGGTGACTCTGAGCCACCCCCACCCTCTGTGCCCTGGGAATCCCTTCCTGCAGCTAGAGCTGCCCTGTGTTAAATGGGACACAGCCCACAGGGCCCAACAGACCAGTGCAGTGAAGTGAACACCTGGGAGAGGGAGGGGATTTTGCATTTTGAGCAGGAGAAAGTCAGGATGCACTTGGAAAACAGATGGACAAGGATCTTGCTCAAGTACAAACCTGCCAGGTCAGGTTTGCAAAGCAGCCCCAGAACAGGTGGAGACCCTCAGAAGAGCCCCCATCCAAGAGGGAGCACTGAAACAACCCCAAGCCAGCTGAGGGAGACTGGGGGGATCAGTCTGTACAGAAGGAGAGCTGTGCTGGGCAATGCTCAGTTTGAACCAGGGAGTTCAATCTCCCACTCCACACCAAAAAAAGGTAAATTAAACCAGAGAACCTAGAGTGGACTTATTGCCATGGGGGGCTGAGGGAGGGTGGGAGAGGTTTTTTTGACCCTAGAAAAAGTCCCTGTGTCCAACCACGTCACTGTTCAGTTTGGGCAGCGAGAGAAAAGCAAACCTGAGTCAGTGACAAAACCTCCCACCAGCTGGGGGACAGGCTGGAGCTTCAGCAAGCAGCAATTCAGCTCTCTCAGTTGTTTTCTTTACTAATTTTTAAGGCCACGAGCATGTCAAGCAGAAAATGCAGTCAGGTGAGGGCAGAGCTGCAATTACCAAGACTGTTCCCAAGGAGCCTCTCGTGCAGGAACTGCTCCACTGAGTGGGGGAGGGCAGAGGAGAAAATGGGGGTTTGTTCATGCCCAGAAAATGGGTGAAATGATGGTTTGACAGGAGTGCCCAGGAGCTCCCACTCCCAGTCCTGTTGTAATTTGATTTTTCTTTAGTTTGTGACAGAAATGACCTCTCAGGAATTCAGTACAGCTTGGGGCCAGGCAGTCCATATAGAAATATATATAAATGTTATATATATATATATATACACATAAATGAGGTTATATCTTACATTCAGTGGCCTTGGATGGGTATTTTTTTTTTAAGACACAACCTAGACCTGAATTAAAATGCAAACATGGCACTGAGCCAGGAAAACACAGAGCTGCCATGTCCAGGGAGCCTAAAGGGACTCGATTTTCTTGGCTTACAAGAGGGATTGAAACCATATTCTAATAACACTTTGCATACAACAACAAGGGCAGAGCAAGATTCCTGAACCAATCATGGGAAAATGATGGAATTTGAAAATATTTCCAAAAGGGGTTGAGTTATTTTGCTCCATGCTCTGCTGAATCAGCTGATCACCTGGTCTCTGACCCGAGGCAGGGCTCTCCCCTGGAATTCCCAGCTCCTGCTGCCCCTGCAGGGCTCAGGTGAGTGACACGTGTGTGACAGCCCTGGAGCAGGGCTGGACTCGTGTGGTATTCACATATTCTCTGAACAGAGGAGTCACAGTTCTCCCAGGAAAATCCTGGGAAGCGGTGAGGAGCTGTGAGAAACTGAGAGGAAAGAATTCAAACAATCATTGTCTCTCTCTCTGTAACCATTGTTTACAGACCTGGCTCCCCAGAGCGGGCTATTCACAGTTCACCAGTGGGGTGAGAGGTGTTCACTTAGTGGGGTGAGAGGTTTTCACATTTTTTTAATGGGACTCAGCTTAGCAAGTCCCATTACAAAAAGACCTGCTGTTTCCTAATAAATGATTATTCTATTTCACCTTCTGATGACTGCAGTCATTCATTCCATCCCTGACTCAGCCGTGTCAGACTGGGGATGGGGACCCGGAGAGCCCAGGGCAGGAGCAGCTGAACGTGGCCTGCTCAGGTCCCTGCCCTGGTGCTCCATCACCCACAGGCACTGCCTGCAGAGTTCTGCCCAAACGAGACCCCTGGAGGTGCCAGGGACAGAATCAAACCAGAGCAGAGCTGGGGAGTGGCAGAGCAAAGGGTCCTGGGGCATTTCCACCCAGACAGCATTCAGGGCCTGAATTTCAAGCCAGTATCTATATTCAGATTTTTCAGCCAGTATCTATATTCAGATTTTTCAGCCAGTATCTATATTCAGAACCAAATCCCACAAGTCTTTAATGGAAGAAAGGGAATAGAAATGTAAAGCAATTCAGAGCAGGGTCAGGAGAAAGGAGAGGAGGTACCCTGGCAGGAGGGCAGGGATCAGCTGCTGGACAGAGGGACAGTCGGGGGAGGCAGCAGCAGTCGGATCAGAAGTGGCAATCACTGCAGCAGCCTGCTCACAGCCCAGCCCTCCTGAGAACGTCACGGTATTTCTTTCACTGGCTTTTTTTCTTAATTATAATTTGCTCTTCCCCCCTCCCCTTAGCTTTCTCTACCACACAGCATCTCACTTTGCTTTTCCCAAGGTTTGTTTTCTGTGTTTTCCATCAAGGTTTGATGCTGTCAGAGGATGTGAAGTTTTTTGCTGCAAAGAGCTGCAGCTCCACCTTAAGCACGGCACGTCCCTCACGATGACACTTTCCATCTGTGTTTTTAGAAGCATTACCAGTTCAGAGCCCTCTGTCCTGCCCACCCTCACCCCGTGCTTCGGGGCTCCCAAAGCCAGCACGGCCATTATTTTCTGTGACAACTGAATCCCTGGGAGGGATTCCCCGCTGGGATGTGCTGTCCTGGCAGATCCCTCTCTCCAGGAGGCACACAGTGATCTTGGCTTTGTGCAGCAACACCTGCGTGTCAGAGCTCCCAGTTAAGTATTTCAGCAGCGACTTCTTGCAGAAAAAAACCCCAAAAACCAACAAAACAAACAAACATTTTCCTGCGTCACAGACCCCTTTCGGGCGGTGACACACCTGAGGCTGCACCCGGGGCGCTCCCTCGGCTCCAGGTGTGCAGCGAGCATCACCCGAGGGACGGCAGCTGCTGGCAGAGGAGCCGCGACATGTCGCATGTCAGACTGTGAGTGCCGGGACATGTCGCATGCCTGGCTCTGGGTGCCGTGACCTGTCGCATGCCTGGCTCTGGGTGTCGGGACATGTCGCATGTCGCCCTCTGAGAGCCGGGACATGCCTCATGTCGCGCTCTGAGAGACGGGACCTGTCGCATGTCAGACTGAGTGCCGGGACCTGTCGCACGCCTGGCTCTGGGTGCCGGGACATGTCACAATGCCGTGCTCCGAGTGCTGGGACCTGTCGCATGCCAGGCTGCGAGTGCCACCTCCTGGCTCGCATCCCCGGCAGTCCCGGCGCTGGGATTCCTGCGCTGTGCCGGGTTAACCCCTCCATCCCCGGCACATTCCCTGCCCGGGAGCGCCCCGCTCCCCGCGCTGTCCCGGGTTAACCCCTCCATCCCCGGCACATTCCCTGCCCGGGAGCGCCCCGCTCCCCGCGCTGTCCCGGGTTAACCCCTCCATCCCCGGCACATTCCCTGCCCGGGAGCGCCCCGCTCCCCGCGCTGTCCCGGGTTAACCCCTCCATCCCCGGCCATCCCTCCCCGTCTCTCCAGCTCACAGCGGCTCCCGCCGCCCCCGTTATCAGCCAGGGGTAATTCCCTGGGGATCCCAGACAGAGTCTGAAGTCAATTTATTCTAAAGAGCAAGACAACCTTCTCAAATACCTCCAAAGCACAAGGGATGGCATTACACCCATTAGCTTCCTAGTTTAAGGCAAGAAATGAACCTTGTTAGGAAGATGCTTGATGAGAGAAGAGACAAACGGGCTAATTAGGTGAATACTTTTCCTTAAAGTGACTCCTCAGCATATGGAGGTTTTTATGTCCATTACCTCAGCGAGGAGCTGACATCAAGCTTCCTGGCTGGCCTCCCCTCGGTGTGCTCACGCTGCTCTCAGGATCTCTGGAGGAACGTATGCTCACAGCTCTCTGAGCAGGTCTGGGGGTTACAAAGGTCATTTCTCAGTGCCTGTGCTGGGCCATGGAAGGATCTGCAAGGCAGGATCTGCCTCCCACAGACACAGGCTGGCAGCAGCCACCTCATCCCTCCCAGAGCCAGCCCAGGACGGGCTCTGCCCCTCTCACAGAGCCCCCGGCTGCTGCAGAGGGCTCTGCAACTCAGAGTGCCCTGGGAGGGAACAGAGCCTGGGAATCCCCCCTCTCACCCACCCAGAGCTCTAAGGAAACTGGGTTTATATATATTTATATATTTATGGTAACCTGCAGCTCCCTGTGTGTCCAGGGCAAGGCTGCTGCAGGTGACAGAGCAGGGCTGGACAGAACAAATCCCACCCAGGCCAGGCAGTTGCTGCAGGTGCTGATAATCCCATGTAAAACACACCTGCAAATCAAATTTCTGCCTCTGTCTGCACGGAGGTGCTTTCCTGGGTTCAGTTTAACCTCCCCAGCTGAGCTGTCCTGGCCAAAGATCTGCTCCAAGGACTTGGCCTCTCCATATGGTTTTCCAGGGAAAGCAACTCAGAGCAATCCCTCTTAGCATCACCCCAGCAGTGAATTTGATTAGCTGCTGGTCTAATTTGGTGAATGGTTAATTTGGATCTGCTGATTTATGGATCCAGTTTCTCAGCAGCCCTTGATGGATGCATTATTCCCCCCTGTAGCTCAGTGGAGCTGCACTGGGTTACTTCAGTAATGTGCCTGTTCTGTTTTATATTTATTGGCTGATATTTTTTAATAAAACCTGGAAGAACATAGGACTGGTTATTTTATCAAAGCATAACCTGGTCCATCAGTTCAAAATTAAAGGCAATTTAAACCAGGATATTAAAATTACTGAACTAAAATAGGACAAAAGTTGGGGAGACATAGAGGCCTTGTCCCCCAGCATGATCTCACATTTTATTTTTGTGATGGCAGGCTGTAAAACGAGACACAGCGCCCTCCACAGCAGAGGAGTCATTCCTGGAGCACCTGCACAAAGAGGGAGCAGCTCCTGCCCTGCTGATGGATGTGGGATGAGGAACCCAGAGGCACGAGGGAAAAAGCAAATGGCACATCCCAAACCACAGGGGTGGAGTGGAAGAATGGGAAATGGTGCCTTGATTTGCCAAAGTGTTTCTGTTAGAGAATATGAATCTTTTCAGACAGTGCACGGAAGGGCCCTGCAGCAATATCATATTAAATTAATGGAGTCCCATCATTATGGGGGCTCAGCTCAGTTCTACTGGATGTGTGGTGTCTTCAAGAGGAGTCCCTGGATAACTCTGCTCCTGTAGCAGTTGCTGCTGGATGACACTGATGTGACAATCCGTGGGATTCTGGGTGCCTGTCTCTCTCCCATGGTGCTTTCCACTGCAGTGCAGCTGTCCAGCAGCAGTACAAGCTGTACAACTCCAAAAACCTTCCACAGCATCAGAAAACACTGAATTAACAGCCCTTGCCAACAGTACTGCCCAGCTCAGAGCTCCTCAGGGGCTGCTCAGAGGCGCTGGCACCTCAGGGGGGCTGTGCAGATCTCACCCCCAAAGCAGGAAAATTATCACTCCAAACCAGGAGAGACCACAGCAGTCATGGAAATGATACAAACATTACAGAAAGCAAACTGAGAAAACAACCCTACCCTTCACACAGCTGCTCTCTCATTGTTCACTTCTGCAATAAAACCTGTCCACATCTTTTTCCACCTCCCCTCTCCCCACAAATGCAAAGCATGAACTTGCACCAGTGGCTTTTCATTAGCAAAGCTGAATCTGCAATCTCAGGAAGCTGGAGGGCAGCTTAAAATACCCAACAGTGAAGGAAACACTCAGTGAATGAGCAGGGTCTGACACAGCAGCTCTGGCAATCCTCAGCCCCCTCCACTGTGAGGCTGTGGCAGAACTCCTCAAAGCCTCCCCTCCCAGCTGCCTGGGAGCCAGACAGAAGAGCCCAGGTAATGACAGTGCTGCAATCTGCTCATGGGGGGGTCCAGCCTGAACTGTGGCTTCCAGGAGTTCAGGTGCTACTCACATGATTTGAATGCAGGGCAGTAAACTTGGTCCCTGGCAGCTCAGGCTCAGAAGGCTGCTCAGGTTGGGAAGCTGCTCCCACCCCCCTCAGTGGCCACAGAGCAAAGCAGCTGCCCAAAATCCCTCAGATCCAGGCTCCAGGGGAAAACGAGGGGTAAAGAAGTGACCAACTATCTCTGAACACACCTCCAGAAATGTGCATGATTGCCTGGAGTGCACAGAGCAGCCCCTGCAGCAGCCAGGGGACAGGCAGAGGATTGGTTCAGGGTGTGTGCAATTAGCACAGGGTGTGTGCAATTAGCACAGGGTGTGTGCAATTAGCACAGGGTGTCTTTGCAGCCTGACACAGCTCAGCTGATCAGACACTCCCCAAGATGCTCGAGGCTGCCCTTGACACTGCTGTTCTACACAAAGAGCTTTAATTCTCAACATAATCATAACAAGAATGGGCCTGAGTTTGTCCAAAATAAGTAATCAAGAGGGAGAGTTATTTGGTAATTTCCATCATTATCTCTGTCTGCTGCTGCATCTCTGCTGACAGCTTGGTTTTGAGCGCTGCAATCTGGCCTAGGAGCATTTCAAAACACAGCAATCCTCTTGCTGCCATGGCTACTTGGTCTGGGAACTTGGCAAGGGAAGGAGGAGATGGGAAGAACTGGGGGTCACTGTCCTGTTTCCTCCCCAGCACATGGGGTGTAGCACCACGAATTCACTGCCTCCCTGCTCTCCAAAAGCCTTTTTTCAGAGAGCCTTTTTCAGGTCACCTCTCAAATTTCCTCAGTGTCAAAGTATTTCTAGAGCTGTGGGCAAGTGAGCATGCTGGGGAGGGAATATGGACTGCCCAGCAGCTCAGCCAGCTCAGCAGGATCTGGGCTGCAGCAGGATCTGGGCTCCTGCTCTGCTGCCCAGTGCTCCCTGTGGATGCTGCACTGGCAGGGGTTCCCATGGGTATGCACCAGGCTGGCTGCACCTCATTCCCTTGCCAAAGGCAGGGCAGGACAAACACAGTTTCTCCTGCTGATTCCCACACTTAAACCACAAAACTTCCCCTTCCCTCCAAACAGAACTCAGTAATAAAAAAGTATAAGAGAAACTCACTTTTTCCCCTGAAGTCCCTTCTGTCCCAGTGGCCTCAGCAGCAGAGGAGCTTCACTGACCTTCACCTGCTCTCTCCTCTCCCACAGCTGCCTCTCACCACACCCATCACAGCTTCCACCAATCCTGACCTCCACCTGGCCTCCCCACCTGCCCGGGCTCCTGTTCCAGGTGATTTCACTCATTGCCCCTGCAGCAGGCAGCCCCAGCTCAGCTCCAGGCACAAGGGGAACGTGTTCACACAGCACCGTCTCCTTCCAGGACACTTCAGCCCGCTCAGATTTTCATCCTTACAATTGGAAGTCACCGAGCTTCTCAGATGAAAGGCTCTCCTCTAAGTGCAAATTATTATTAATGAATTTCTACCCTGGCTCCTTGACAGGAAGATGTACCTTGCAGCATGTTATCTCTGCAGCCACGCACCCCTGGCACGGGCAGATTCCCTCTGCTGCCAAGTGAGCTGTGCTGACAGCAGGGAAGCTCCAGCAGCTCCCCGTGCCCCATCCCAGTGCCTCTGTAACTGCAGTGAGGCAGAGCTTCAGAGATGTCAATCCTGCCATTTGACCCGATGAGAATTTCTCAAATAAATGATATTTCACAGCCCAGTGGTTTCCTCCCTGCTGAGATGATCCTTTATGGTGGCTCGCTCGGAACAGGGCTGTGACAGAATTTTTGGTCAGTGCAAGACAAATTGAAAAGTTTCAGCATTGGCCTCTGAAGCCCCATGTTCTGTAGCTTCAGACAAATTAAATGCGAAGGCAGGGCTCAGGTTTTTTTTGTTTTTTTTTTTTTTTTTTTCCTTACTTCCCTCTGTTGTCTTTTCAAATCCAGCCTGTCCTCCTCTGCACAGACCCAGTTTGGTCACCTTGCTCCTGTCCAGCCAGCAGCACTGGGTTCCTGGAGGTGCCAGCCCTCGTGGGTGCACAGGGACACCCTCCTCAAAAGTGCCCTTGGAACTGGCACCTCCTGTGCCACCACAGCATTATTATTGCTCCAATACTGTGTTTCTCCCTCCTCTGCTGTTGTCTGCTGCAGCTCCATGCTGTAAATGCCTCTTCCACCTCAGGAACACCTGTGTTTTCCCAGGAAGAGCCACATAATTAATTAATTAATTGCAGGGGTTGCCCATGCCAGGAGCAGAGTCCTGGAGCTGCTGGTGCTGGTGGAGGCAGGGGATGAAGAAGATGGATTGTGGCACTGCCCTGACCTGTGCCTGGCTGAGCTGCTCCTGCCATCCATCATCATCACCACGCTGCCTGGGGAGGGGAAGTGCTTCACCAAGGAAGGGTCAGAGCAGGGAAAAGCTTCCATACATCTCTATTCTCCCTCCAGAGAGGGGCTGAAATCCTCTTCCAGGGCAGTGGATGCAGCACTCCACAGAAATGACAGAGGAGCACCCCCCTGAGGAAAGAGAGGTTAATTTGTCAAGCTGTGTAAAGCATTTTAATTACAATTCATATAACATGTATAAATAAATATTACATTCTTTCAGTCTACAATGCATACTAGGCATATCTTGTTAAAACGTCCATCTATGTTATTGGGTGGCAGGATTGACTTTGTCCAAGTAAAAAAAAACCAAACTACAGAGTTTAGTAATTAAAAAACCCAAACCAACGAAATACATGGCAAAGACAGGACGATGCAAGTGCTTCTGGCTAACAGTCAGGACATAATACTGCTTTCCAAAGGCTGGACCTACCACTTCCTTTCAGTTAGGAGAGGTTTGGGAGGACAGTGGTTTCCTCATTGAACAGATTTTGATCTGTGTCCTCCATGAATGTGAACTGGCACTGAGCCAACACAGTTCTGCCAGTTCACACCACGAATTAAATCTCTATTTCCTATTTGCTTCCAGTTTATTGCTGCCTTGGTATTTGTTTATTCAGAACATCAGATTTACAATCTAGTCTAAACTTTTCAGTTTTAGCTGGTCCAATGGCAAAAAAAAAAAAAAAAATCTGTAAAACAGCTCCAGATATTTCTTGTTCTTGCTTCAGCAGTATTTCCCTCCCTCCCAACAGTGTGCCCAGAGGCCAGCTCTCCCAGTACAAGGGAATAAACGTTTGGGGCAATCAGGGTCTTCCTGTCCATTCCTCTTCTTGCTTTCAGAGCTTGATGAGAGCTGGTGACACCAGAATAAACAGAAAATTGCAGCACAAAATTATGAATTCATGAACCTGGCAAAAAAAGCCCCCAAACAACCCAGCTCCAGGCTGTGCATATTTGGCCTGTGATGGTCTTAGTTCCAGGAACATTTACAATGCACCAGTGGGACACTCCCATTGCTTGATACTTCTAAAAGCTAACAGAAAACAGCACCTTCTTCCCTTGGTGAAACACAGGAACTTTGGTTGTGGAAATTTAAAAAGAGCAACTAAACAAACAACCCCAACCTGAAAGGAAAATGAAAATTCTTCCAAGCAGAACATCCTTCTAGCTAGGCTGAAATGGAGGCTCAGGCTTTCAGAAGAGACATCACATGCAAATTATTAGTCAATACTTATCCCCTGAATTCTTTAAATGACAGGAGACCGTTTACAGCTAACTTAGAAACAGAATGTTCTTGTCCTACTGTGAACTTATTGAATTTTAAATTTTCCTGTTTTCAAGATATTTAAAAGAAAAATACAAGAGGGAAAATGATTCTGTTTCAATTTACAAGACAAATGGAAAAGTAAAAAATGAAAATACCAGGTAATTTCTTCCTCCTTCACATGGAATGCCAAAGACACATCTTCATTTCAAATGAAGGAATGAAAAGAAAAAAAAAAAAAAAAAGAAAATGAAGAATGAAATGGCTCGAGTACCAATATAAAAAGTCTCCTTGTGGGTCATATGTCCATAACTGTGATGTTTTATTGGAACCAGAACAAGTTGTTGTTTGCCTCTTGCTTATTCTTTTCATGCTCTTATATCCTCTTAATTCTTTTTACAGATATTTTTGGTACTGTGAAATATTACTATCATTATTATTTGTATGACCCATAAAATGAATTTTCACAACCTCATCTTGCCCAGTTCATCATGCCACTTCCTTGTTCCTTTCTGCTATTTGTATTCCACTTCATAAATCCATGAGTAGCAGAATAACCACTGGAAAAAAAAAAAAACAAAAACAAACAACAAAAGCCCAACAGAACAAAGCGAAAAACAAAAACAAACCACGGACAGTTTGGCAAATTTCTTTCCCTGATTATAAAAACTGCCTCATCACTTCTCCTGGCGATCCCTTCCCCTCCCCCTCGCCCGCCCCAATATATACTGTAGAACTGAAGGCATCAAGGTGTGGTTAAACCCGAAAAAAGCCCCAGCAGGGAGCTACGCTTTGTCTTTGAACTTCCCCACGTAGTTTCTGATCTCTTTGGAGTCCCCCAGGTCCATATCCTGGCACACCCACTTAATGTCATCGTCATTGCTGCTGAGGATGGAGTTGACGGTGGGGCAGCCGTCGTCGGGCGGGATGGTGGTGAACGTGGTGAACTTCACCCGCTTCCTCTTGGACGTGGGCGAGTGCAAAGGCTCCACCTTGTGCTCCTTGCCCAGCCTCCCCCCCGGGTCTGCAGCCCTGTGCACCTGGCTCTGAGTGTTCTTCTGGGCGCTGCCGTTCAGCAGCTGGTTGCTCTCCTCGCCGGCCGAGCCGCGGTCGATGATGGTGGTGTGCTCGTCCTGCTGAGGCGACGCGTCCGCCGCGTTCTCCAGCAGTTCTGCCTCGTTGCCCAGCCACACCCAGTCGTGGGAGTGGGTCATGGTGGTCTGTCCTTCCACCAGGACCTGCTTGTGGCGGTACTTGAGTGCAAATGTCGCACAGTTTATTAGGAACACCAGGATGGCCAGGCAGAAGACCCCCAGCAGGGCGTACATCCCGATCTCCAGGTCACTGAGGCCCCGGGGTGTCTGCACCAGGTCGCTGTCCTCCATGCCAGCACCGCCCTTGGGCAGGTCCACCTGGGCGGGGAAGTTGGTGAAGTCGATGGGGATGTTCTGCAGCTGGCTGTCGTCCGAGAGCTTGCCGCCGTCCAGGCGGTTGTTTTTGATGACTTTATTTTTGAGGATGGACTTGGCCGTGGTGCTGACCTTCCGGAGGGGCCCCTCGTCCCTCTCTGCCGAGGAGCTGCCGTAGTAGCGCCCGTCCTGCCCGTGGCGCTCCGGCTCCGAGGCCTTGTGGCGCCGGTCGCTGGCGTGGTTCTCGATCTCGTCCGCGTCGTAATCGCCGCCCGCCTCCGCGTCCGCGTCGTTCTGCCCGAACTTCACCTTGATGCTGCCGCTCCCCACGGCCAGGACGCTCTTCCTCTTGGACTTCTGGCAGGCCTCAGAGATCATCATGTCCACCTTGACCAGCGCTCCCTGGCCCTCGCCCTCCGCTGCCACAACGGGCCACTTCAGGGCAGGGCTCTGGTGGACGGAGACGACGGCTTCGTCCAGCGACACGGCCGACAGCGAGAAGTCCTTGGGGTCGTAGATGTCCAGCGGGGTAACAGAGCTGTCACTGAACTGGATCCAGGTGCTTACCACAGCTTCCTGCAAGGACAGGGAGATGGGTAAACACAGGGCCTTCAGTAAATCAGCCCAACCCCCTGCAGCTCACCAATCGCTCAGCTGGAGGGAATGGGTCACAATGACTCTGCACTGCGTTTAAAGCAAACCAAGCCTCGACCGATGGGGCAGAAAACTGGTCACACTTGTCACTAAAGGTTCCACTGTTGCTCTCCCTGCAAATGTTTTGCACAAGGACATAGAAAATAATTGATATGAGATGTCTTTATTACCGAAGTACCCATTAGCAAGCTACAATTTTACAAGCTCTGTAAGGAAAGTCATTCCTGTCGTACAAAAGCCAAAAGAGGCAAATCACAAAAAATTACTAGAGGCACTTGACAGAACACTTATTTCCCTCATGTTCCACATGCACAGGTGTCATGAGGAGCTGTCAAATTAAGGCATAAGTATCTTAGCAGGAGCAAGGAGCGACCACAGTGTCTTGGAAATGGCTGGAGCAGAAGAGTCATCTGAAAGAAAAAGACTCACAGAACAATTGCCATTTTGCTGGAGAAAGGTTTGTTTTAAGTAAAACACTTTTCATCCTTGAGATAATTAAAAAGTCCATCAAATTTCTGCGTCAAGAAGAGGAGGATGGGGATTCTGGCATGATCTCTACAATAAAAATACAAATGGCCTGGATTTAATTGGTCTGTCTTTGTGCTCTGCAGGTAGCACTGTTAGAAGTCATCATTAGAAGCAAACACAAAGCCAGAGGTCAGCTCTTTGCCATGTGAAATCCCATCCAGATGACACAGATATTTACTTCTCCACATCTCAATAGCTTTCTTTGCAGGACATTTCTTTAATTTTTCATTTGTTCTGTGTCTTGCCTGTGTAGCCAGCAGACGGCCAGGCAGATTGCCAGAGCGCAACTTCCCACAAAAGTGAAGTTCTTTCCTTCCCACACTTAAACCACAAATGGCTCTAATAACTTCACACTTGGGTACATCAGAACAACTGGGCTGAAAAACCAGCACTGGGGAAAAACATTGCCACCCTGTTAACGTCCAGTCATAATACAAATTTACAACTTAATATGGTTTTCAATTGGCTGCAATTTGTTATGCTATGGTTATAAACAAAGAGAATTGCTACCCTTCCAGTTGAATTTAAAGCTTTTCAATGAAAACAGCAAGGGGTATTTAGCTGGGCAGAAGGTTGGGCCATACTGAATATTTGATTTCCAAAGCACTATCAGCAAGCACTTGAGGGACTGAAAGAAGAAAAATAAGTTGTGGCACAACAGGAAAGAAGGCAAATTTCTTGGTGATTCAAATTTACTTCAAAGAGCTGAAACGGAGCCAGGGTAACTCAGAAGCTGGGAAGGGTGAACTGCATAAGGAAATTAAAACATCTGATCTTTCATTAGAGAAACAACCCTGAAATGGCTGAACAAACACAAAGCTGCAGGGCATAGCTCGAATTTCTATCATGGAAATCTATAGTAGAGCAACCCCGGTCATAGGAAAGCAAAGGGGTTTTTTTTAATGGATATGTGCACAAAGAAAAGGATTCACCTCCTCAGGCAATTCAGCATCCTGTTGTTTTCCTTCTCCCTAAAACAAAGGTCAGCCTCATGTGCCACTGGGGAAGACACACTGACTTTGCATCAGCCTATGCCAGGGAAAACACCGGCATCACTTCCAGCACATCATCACTGCCTGCAGTGGTGCCCTCCTTTGGGGAGCAGGGTGAGAAAATAAGTGCAGGATGTTGTACAGGTAGGGCTGGAAATTATGGCACCTGTGCCTCCTTCCCAGCTGGGAACATGCACAGCTCCACACCTCTACCACGGGATTCACGTCACTAAATCCTTTGTGCATTTGGACAAAGTTGCCACCAACTTCAAAGCAACTTTTATTCTTTATGCCACTGCTCTACAATTCTGCATTCCTGGTTTTATGAAGCAGAGACAGAGAAAAATGGGATGGCAGTCAGCTGAAATTTGCAGGCACACATGTGATTTACTGTAGGTAACAGAGGTGTGCACTGGCTTAGCCATTATTTTCTACCAGCATTGACATTTTTTATTTCCAAGAGAACGTTTCTTCGTAGGAGGAACCAATTTTTTTCACAAAACAACATTGTCATGCCCATACTATGGACAACATTAATTAAAAGGGAAAGAAAACAAATGAGAGAAAGAGGGAGAGAGTTTAAAATCCTGCCAAAATATATTGTATCAGACCAAATATTCTATTTGGCAAGAGATCATTTCCTCTCATTCACATCATTAAAGAAAAGCCAGAGGCAGGGCAAGGAAGTGAATTTCCCAAATTATTATAAATTCTGAAAAGCTAAAAAGAAAAGAAGAGAGAAAAAGGAAATGATTTAGTGCCATGTCCTTCAAGGAGCTGTTTCTGCAAATCCTGTGTACCACATCAATAAATCCCCTCCAAATCTCTGACAAGGTCCTCCAGTTACTCTCAGAAGATGAAGATGGATTGGAGCCTTCTCACCTGCCAAGTTGCTGCCCCTCATCTCATGCCCTCAACACTGAGGTGACAAATGCTTGTGCTCTTTAATTACCAAGCATAAACAAAGAGTTTGAGGGATTATCTTGCTTTCCAGCCTTTCTTTCCTGCACTTCTCCTCTCACACCCACAGAGGTGCTCAGCTGCACTCCCAGAACAAGTGACCACAGGGACACATCAGTGCCAGTGCTCCCCACGGAGCAGGAGGATCTGCAATGCTGACTGTGATGTGAAGAGAGTCAGAGAATGCTCATTAGGTCATGCTAATGACAGCAAATTCCAGTCCAGAGATGTAGAAACTGCTTCCCACAACCACTGTTGGTTATCACCAGGCTTTCCTTAAGCACATAAAAAACTTTATCAAGACATCTTTTGTCTAAGTTTTCCGTTATGCCTTTGCTGTTCTCTTCCCCCATCACAGGTGTAATTTCAGCTCTTGATCTGCAGCAGTTCCACCACCTTTTCTGGCCTTGAATTACATTGTGGCTTATCAGTCCAAAGATATCATTTGATAAATCTTCTTGGATAAACTGGCTGCAATTTAGAGAATTCTGCTGCTTAGAAGCACAGATCAGGCGTGCTCATACAGATCAGGATATTTGATTTTATTCCATGCTCAGAATAAAGTGGCCTTTTAATGGTCTCCATTCACTATAGCACAAATAAAAGTATTTGTGAATAAGTCCTCAATTGCTGGGGTCAGCTGCAAGGGTCCTGGAGTGAGGCAGGACATCAGAGGGAAGAAATGGTTGGCTCTGCAGAAAACAAATACATCCCTCCCTCAAACAAAGGCAAAGGAATACTGTCCTCAGCAGCTTCTCCTAGACCAGCTCTGATTGTTCTGTCTGGGGACTTGAATGCTGGAATGGATTTCCCGAGCAATTTTATCACATGAAATATCAAAGTATTACATGTGCATTTATTTTTAAGCCTGTGGCTTGTGTAGTAAAAATTGGGCTTGATCGTTATGATGTGGAAATGAAAGCAGCCAAGACTCAGATCTTAATTCAAACCATGCATTCCCCCACTGTGTATTTCTCCCTCTCCTTTTTGTCCAATCTGCTAATGTGACATTCCTTTCCAGTGGGAATTTGCTAGTATTTGCAAGGGAAGAATTCAGATTCTTATCTAACAATGCATCCCTTCTCCCTTTCCCATGCTGCTGAATTCCTTTGTCATTCCTGTGAGCCACTCCATTGCTCTGTCAGCTTAAAGTAGATATAAATACAATTTAAGTGTAACTTACACTGCCAGGATGGGGTAATGAATCCACACCGTAAAAATACTGCTAAAATCTGTTATTAACTGTGAGGTGGCAGTGAATTCTCAGGGCTGCTTTGCAGGAAGGTCAGGAGTTGAACCAGACCATCCAAAAGGCAGGGCCATGGCAGTGACCCCAGCCTGTGCTCCTGACCAGGGGTGCTGGGCACCCTCCCCTCCCAGAGAGTGAGAGCAGACACCCCAGCCCCAGGGCTGGATCAGGCACTACACTGGGGAAACACCAGAGCTTGGCTTTGAGAAAACACCAACATTGCTCTTTTTCCCTGAGAAAGTGTCTGCAGCTCCCCAGTAGCACTGAGAGATACATTAATGCACAGAGCAGTTTATTAAAGGCTTTTTCCTTCTTTCTTCACTGACCCATTTCAGTTCATTAGCCCCCTTGCAATACCCTACAGTGACAAAAAAGCTGGATATGACTGTGAGTTTCCCTGCAGAGCCAGCTGAGCTTTGAGAGTCCTTGAAGCTCACTTAGATCAGAAAACATTTTAACACTGTAGGTTTTCTTTTGTTTACATTTTGGAGAAGCCTTTAGGATGACAGTGTTGATTTAACAACTGTCAGCAAGCCAAATGGAACAGCCTTCCTACCTGAGCAGATGGCCACCAAAAATAGACTACTCACAGCTAGAGTTTCCAAATTTTCAGAAGACACTTCATCTTTGATATTTAAAAGTTGGTCAACCCGTGTCTATTTTTAGGCACCTAAATCACTGATCCACTTTTCAGTGCCAATGAGCTCCCTATTGATTAAAAAATAATATATGGGCTCAGCATCCCTCAAGGTCACCTTGTCACAGCAGGTAATTAGTTGCTCAGCTATAGATAAAGGTATCTAACTTAAAGCATCCAAGGTGAAAAAATATTGGCTTATCTTCTTTAGAGTGCCTTGTATTTATGGAGAAACTGCCAACTTTTCAGGACTTGTGTTTTGGCTGCTTTGTGCTGCGTATGCAGACAAGGTGTGGTCATTATAATTAAGGTCATCCAGTCATTATGGTCACTGAAAGAAAGCCACAGCAAAAATTCTGAATTTTGTTTTTCAGCTGCTTCAGTAAGGTTTGCATGAGTTATTTGAGCCTTTTATAAACTTGCTTGAGAGGAAAAGACACACTTAACTAATGAAGTCCTCACAATGTTCAAGTACAGGCTTAGTCCTGGGCTGTCTCCTTGGAGAAAACCCTCTTTTTCAAAAGGGCTTGATTTTCAGAAAACACTCAGCATTTGCCTTCAAAATTCCAGCTCAGTCAGGATCTCAGCTCATGCACTCCAAATCATGAGTCACTTTTTGCAAAATTTACCCACAAACATTCCCACATTTGCATTAATTTTTCTAAGGAAAAGTGACTTAAATGTTATATCCTTCATTCAAACTGCAACTGAAAGGAAAAGATGTCTGTGACTCTCTAGGTCACTCCTACGCTATTTCCTTCCATTTATTTCCCAGTGTGAAATCTATTCCTGTCTTGTTTTTGGTGATGGAGATGCACTGCTCAGAACCAGGGCCTGACTTCTGTGTCAGAAATGTGCCACTCTCAGCAACCTGAAACTGTCCTGCAGAGGAGCAGCAGCTTAAACCAAACATTTCACTAAAATAATTTCAGAACTCAGATGCTGGGAAAAAGAATTTCAACCCAAACCACATTTACATATTTTTATTCTTTTGCATTACTTCCTAACTTGCCAGTTGCAGTGACATGTAAGGACATGTCACATCATATTGCCACGCCATGGACAACAGGAGGTGTCACAATGGGCACCCCTGGCATAATCTGCCACAACCTGATGCTGATAAATGCCTTTGCATACTCAGGACAGATCATCCATAAATCTGAGAAGCTGACAGTGGGACTGGGCAGCCTTTCCAGATTCACAAGCTCTTTTATCTGCAATCAAAGCCACAGTTCTTCCAGTGCTGCTGCAGGACTGATGGTGCTCTGTCCCACAGGACAGGTTTGGGTTAGGGGTGCTCCACTTTTTGTTTTAACAGTCTTTGTCTGAAGACAGTATGCCAGATGTGGTTTCTAAGCCCTAAAGAAGGGTATAAATGGGTTAATTACATAAGATTCTTATGTTTACAGGATGCAACAAATGGAACAGATGGGCACCGTGTCCTTCTAGTTTGGACATTTTCCTGTCACTAAGTTATAAAACAAACTAGATTATTTTTATGTTCCAGAAAATTAGGTAGCAATAATCATGAAAATGGGCCATAAAACTTAACTTGAGATCTCTCCCCATCTATGTGAGAGGAAAAACGATTTCTGCAAGAGGAGTAGCTGTGGGCAGATTTAATTGCACGGTCCCCAGTCCCAATCCTCAAATCAAGTGACCAAGGAAGCATGTTCCAGTGCTGACCCCTGGGTTTATTCTGGGCCTGTTTGCTGTGATCCAGTGGTGTTCTCCAGTCTTCTTTTCCACAGAGGCTGTGACCTGAGACAAGCTGTTTGAAAGACCCCCTTTAGAGAGCTGGGAATTTGCTGGCTTAAATTAAGATCAGCACATGAACTGAATGATGAAACCCCCCAAATCCACATGAAAAATAAAAGGAGAGATGAGCCTGGCAGTGTGTCATGGCTCCAGGAGGGAAAATAAATGGATGTGGCCATCTTCTGCCTCTATTTTACAGCTCTTGAAGATATTAAATTGTGACACACAGAGCTCTGTGCTCTCCAGAACAGAAAACAAGGGCATGCTCATACAGCAAACCAGGACCACTGTCCAAAGACTACCTGTGCAGTGAAAACAACACAGGTTCTTCAGCTAAAGAAAGGGTATTAAAACTGTAAACAGCATAAACTTCAGTGTAGTTAGAACTTTTACTGCAGATTGAAGTCCCTATTGGAAGGGAAGAAATGACAAGGCAATTCCAGAGGATCTGTAGGGAAAAGCAATTAAGGTGGACACAGACTACACCTGAAGTCTAAATTCTAAACTGGCTATGAATTATCATCTGTTCTTTACACTGATAAAATCCTGCCCCATGCCAGAAGGCAAACCCAGTAAATTCAGAGTGCACATTACCTGCTTTGGAGTATGAAGCAGCTCTTGGGCAACGGCTGTGGCCACAATGGCCCTGCTGGTGGCTGCACTGGGCTGCAGGAAGAGAGAAAGCCCAGACACCAGCTGCACTCCAAGGTCTGTGATGGTCACTTTGTCATCCAGCACAGTCACTGTCTTCTCTGCCAGGATGGAGTCAGACAGAGGAGACAAAACCTTTGGAGAAACACAGAAGAATCAACTTAGGAAAAGGCTGATCAATTGATAAAGCCTTTCTTAAGGTCACCATCCCTTGTTGTTTCCAAAGCTTAATGCACAGAAATGAAGAACACAGTTTAAGGGAGTCTGATTTCATTAGCAGGGTCAGAAAACCTGAGTGGAGAGGTTATGGCTGAGAATCATCCAAGACTGGGAGCTGTCCTGTCCCAGTTGTGTTATTTGCCTTATTTCACCACAAGAGTGGATTTAAAATTCTCTTCTCCTGTTACTCTGTCTTCCCATGTGGATGAGCTCATTAAACCTCCCAACTACTTCAAAGGGAGGTTACCAGCCTAGGATTTGTCCTTCATTTCTTGGCTTGGGAATTCTTGTTCCTCCAGCTTTTTCTGTTCCTGATGAAACATCAAGGCAGTAGAATATCCTTCCCTTTGCTGAAACTAAGGGCCATGCTGCTCTCTTCAGGGAACTATGGATAGCCAGTTCATGCACATGCTGTCCCACCTTCCTCATATCCACACAGATTAGCTCTATCCACCCTTTATGCACTGGCTTTAGTAAGGATTCACATGTGTAATCCCACAGATGTATAATCTGTGGGCATGGCAGTGTGGCAGCCATGGACCATCCCCAGATCCCTGCCCAGAGCTGTACCTGCATTGTGGTCATTCCCAGAGCATCCCCAGATCCCTGCCCAGAGCTGTACCTGCACTGTGGTCATTCCCAGACCACCCCCAGCTCCCTGCCCAGAGCTGTACCTGCACTGTGGTCATCCCCAGATCCCTGTCCAGAGCTGTACCTGCACTGTGGTCATTCCCAGACCACCCCCAGATCCCTGCCCTGCACTGTACCTGC
>VZRH01007245.1:917231-998213 GCA_013397555.1 Urocynchramus pylzowi | reverse complement strand
CCAGAGCTGTACCTGCACTGTGGTCATTCCCAGCTCCCTGCCCAGAGCTGTACCTGCACTGTGGTCATTCCCAGCTCCCTGCCCAGAGCTGTACCTGCACTGTGGTCATTCCCAGAGCATCCCCAGATCCCTGTCCAGAGCTGTACCTGCACTGTGGTCATTCCCAGCTCCCTGCCCAGAGCTGTACCTGCATCGTGGTCATTCCCAGCTCCCTGCCCAGAGCTGTACCTGCACTGTGGTCATCCCCAGATCCCTGCCCAGAGCTGTACCTGCACTGTGGTCATTCCCAGCTCCCTGCCCAGAGCTGTACCTGCATCGTGGTCATTCCCACTTCCCGGCCGATCAGGATCCTGCCCTCCTGCAGCCTGGCAATGTGGGGATCCTCCAGCTTCATGAAGTCCCTGACCAGGTCTGTGATGTCGAAGTGCCAGTCAGAGCCCAGCAGGTAGCTCAGCTGTCCCCAGGGCCCGGCGTCCTCGGCCACGAACTGCGTCAGCACCCTGACCGTGGCGTGCTGGTACTGCAGCGTGCAGCCCCTGCCCCTGCGCTCGTCCTCGTCCTCGTCATCGCTGTCCCTGGTGGGCCTGGCGGCAGGAGAGAACACAGCACAGAGAAATGTTCTCAGAACATCAGTGAAAATTAACATTGGAGTGCTAATGGAGAGTGCCCCCTTTAACAGAGCCCTCCCTTCTGGATTTCTGGACTACTGATGGCCACCCCATGTGATGAAGGACCACACAACTGCACTGTGCCACTTTTCCATCTGTGCTGCCATCTCCAAACAGCACCTCTGCCAGTGGACCTTACCAGAGTTCCACACTGTATTTTGTTGCCCAAGACAGACTCGTGCACAGAAGCAGAAGTCCCACAACTTTTATGGCTCTATTATATCTGCACATGCCCAGTGCAAAGCTGGGGGTTCCAGTACTGCTGCTCCTCAGGGGAAGGCACAGCATTTCAGAGCATTCCTTTTACAAACCACCCAAGAAATGTAGCGACTCAAACCCACCTTTTGTTGGACACAACGGGGACTCGCCAGCCTTTGATCTGGCTGAGCTCAGTGTCGGAAATGTCGATCTGGAGGGGCAGGCGTGGCACCCACACCGTCATCTGCAGGGGAGCGCTCAGGTACTGATAGGTGAAGTTCACCAGAGCGTTCACCTTGCCTTTCATCTCCTTGCCGTTGACAAAAACATAGTCACACCTGTCAGAAACCTGAGAGGGGGAAGGAGGAAAGGTGATCACTGTGACAAAACCAACTCCAAGTGTAACCCTGGCGGCTCAGCCCCAAAACAAACAGAAAAGGCTCCCCTCTCTTCATGCATGTTAATGATGGCCTCGGACAGTGGGAGCAGCTGAACACAAAGCCCTTCCCTGGCTCAGGAGGCACAATTACGCTGCAGGTGTCTAAGGACTGGATACTATTCATGAAGCCTGCGGTTGATTTTCCGTCTGCGATGCAGCGAGCTCCAAACCCACGGCAGAGCTGGGGAATTCTTAATGAGCAAAGCTCTTCCCAGCTTGGTCAAGAGGAGCCCAGCAAACCCAGACTGGTCTCCACAGGGGCAAGGGCCAATCAAAGCTCTACCCTGAAGACGACCTCCATCAGGGGTGATGCTGCTTTCAAGACTGCCTCTGCAGTAGATTTCACCCACTGAAGAGTAACAGAAGTCGACTCATTTCCTCTGCAATAAACATTATCTGTTTGTAAATGTTTACATTTTGATTAAAGCTGTAAAGTATTTCTAAACACTACAGTAGATTTATCATTAATATGTAAATGCTGTCCTGAAATACAAGCAAGCATTATCATAGCTGTGTAAGAGTTATATCAGTAATCACTTCTTTAATCAGTGTTGTAATTTACAGACCATTGAGTTTTCTCATTTATTATGTTACTGAGTACTAGTGATAAAATCACTCCTGGATATATAAATCATTAAGAGAGATGCAGATAGTATGAAGTGACTCCATGTGATAAAGTCATTGTCATTTCTATTCCTAAAGGTGTCATAAATGTCTGGGGAAATCCTGTGGCACATTAATCATACATTAAGTGGTGAGCAATGGGAGCTGTTACATTACTAAATGAGCTGGTATGTCTGCAGAAATTAACAGCAAACCCAGCAGATCCCAACTCCTGCTCTTGCTCCCATCCTGTCAGAATTCTATTTCATCACCCCTAACGAGCATTGGTAGCGGTGGAAATGCATCTCCCCACCTGAACATGTATTTATATTATCATCTGCTCCCTTCTAGCCATTCCCAACACCGTTTTATTCAAATGAAGGTGATCAGCTGGCAGTGCTGATGTCCCCAGACTAACCCAGCAGATGGATGTCCTCTGTGGCCACAGATGCAGGAGCTGAACTGCTCCCAGTCTGACATCCCCTATTTGTGTCCTCTCTCGGGTTTAGGCACTGCTCATATTCTGGTAAAATATTTGATGATGAGATTGCAAAAAGAAACTTGAGAGAAGATAATACAAACATTTCTCTGCCTCGCTGCCTAAGAGGGTCATGCTCCAACAGCTCTGTTGACTGAAGCACCGTCACATGCTACAATACCTGACCCATCCCTCTCTTCAGGCTTCTCCCTCAGACCTCCCGAGGCTGGTTCAAAAGCCTGAAGGGGGCAGAAACATCTTCATTTTAGCACTATGAATGCCATGGCCTATTTTCCCATCCATTAACTTGAATGGCAATACTGAAACAGGTTTAGTTCACACCAGGCTGTTTCAGAATGACTGTTTGATCTAAACTAAAAGCACTGTGTAGCAGAGGTTATGAGGAACCCAATAATATGTGTAATATCCTATATAATACCAGGCAGTTATTCAGAACACACCCCTAGATGGGCTGCTTGTTCTTTCTATGGTGTCAGCATCAGCTTCAGTCTGGGAGAGGAATCCTGAAAATGTTTCTCATTAAACAACTCCGGCTACAGGCAAGTAAGGGCTGCATGTCAGGAGTCCCAGCCCTGAGCTCCTGCCTAGGGAGGTGCTGGTGCCTAGAGCAGTGAGCAGCCCCTGGGACATCCCAGGGACACTCAGCCCCCGTGTCTGGGGTGCAGGTGTCCATCCTAGGTCTGGAACATTCAACAAAGCAGCTGCAGATAAAGCTCTTGGCTCTGCAGCCTTACCTTTGAGCAGAAGTGTTTGGGAGGCTTGTCAGCAAAATTTAACTGAACTCTGCTTGGAGCAACAGCCACTGCTGTCCTGAAGCTTGTTCCACCCCACTCACTTCAATGGAGTTCAACCCAAAGACAAAGGGAACTTTCTGGTTTAGTTGTGCAAGTTGCTTATTTACACATCGTGCAAACCCCTTGCATGTGCTGATAAAAGATTTCTGACACATACTCTGGTATGACCAGTCAAACTCAGACTGGTCAGGTTTGGCCCAGGTGTATGATTTTATATTGTCTAAACTCAATGTTGTCAGGAACTGAACAAATCTAACTGTTGAGGAAAGAAAAAGAAAAACAATAGTAGCAACACTGCAATGCCAAAATGGCTCTGGGCTGAGATCCAATCTCCATCTGTATTTGGAAAGCTGCTGCAAGCCTTTGTGGCTATGCCACAAACAAATGGCTGAACAAGTGCATACAGCATCCTAAGGAGGTGGCTGAGCAGCACCACAAAGCCTTTCAAACTGCTCCAGGTTGATATTTATTACTAAACATGCATCAGCAACACTGGCAGGTCTTTAGGAGCTGCGTTGTGAAAAACATGATTCTCTTCCCCAAGAACAAGCATTGCTAATGTCCCTACATGTGCTTTTCCTCTGCTCCTGTACTTCTGATAAAGAGGTAGCACACAGAGAGGAGAGGAAAGCAGGAGCAAAGCTCAGGCTGTATTGCATTCCTATAACTCTGTGTGCATTTTAACTCCTTCCAGGCATCCATCCTGGAAGCATCATCCATCACTCTTGACAGAGAAAGGCAACACTTCCCAACTCGTGCTACACAGGAGGAAGTACCTGTGCATCTGATCCCAAGGTGGGTGAGCTCTCTGTGGGTTAATGACACTCATCCTCATGTAATGTTCAGGTACAGCCATTCCATATCTACTCTTCTGGAAGCAACACCCCTCAGCTGAGCTCAGCCACAACAGAAGAAAAATGAGAGCAGGGGCGTTAGCTTTCCTTGCCCTTCCCTCACACAGTGTCACTTAAAAAATCAATAAACAAGGTTTCTCAGCCTCAGAAGACAGATGCAGATGGACTGACTGCTACAATTTACAACTCCAGCAAACCCCAGGTAGGCTCTGATTTGCTGAGCACAAATGATTTTGTCCCTCACAAAAAAAGGGAACAGGTTGTGTGGTGCCTTAACAGCCCCCCAGCTCCGGCTAACTAAGGTGGAAATAACATCCCAGACAATTTGGTTCTGGAGTTATTCAGGGCAGGCTTGGCTACACTGCTGTGATCTGTTCTCCTGTGGGGTAAAACAGGATGGAAACACAGGGCTGGTAGGGACCACCAAAGGCAGTGTCACATGGAACCATGGAGGAAGGATAGAAAGCAGATTTTAAAATAAAATGGGTCACATAAGAACTCAAAATATTTTTTTTTAATTAAAAAGGTATTTTTGTTGAAGAGTTTTTGATTGATAGCTTTTCTGTTTTCCTCCAGGCTTTTGCCAATGCTTCTGGAAGGTCAGGGAGTAGTGCAGGGACAATTTCACAGCTGTGGGTCCTGCCCACTCCAGGTCAAGAAAGTTTCTAACAGAAGCTGGAGACTCTGTGAGCAGTGATGTGTCTCTCATCTCCTGTAGTATTTATGCTTTTACTATGAAAACAACCTCCCTCTGAAAGTGCTTTTTATCTCTGGCATCAGAAGAAGTGAGCAATGATGAAGGGAAAGCCTGCTTAGCCACCACCTTTAAGTGATTGGGCTTTTTCTTTCCTGCTTAGCAGATCAGCAAGAAGTTTTGCATTTTAAAGAGCTCTCTGATGCTATTTCAGCAGTTTCTTTCATTATTAAGCTGCATTCAGCTACTTTTCCCTTTTTTCTATTTTCCTAACTTCTTCTCCAGATTAAAACTAAAATAAAGAAGCAGACAGCAAAGACAGGGCTAAACCCAATTCCCTAGAGGCTTCCTCTTTGTCTTTTTCCTGGCATTATATTTTTGTGCCCCCTTGTAACAAAGGCCATTGCCTTTCCAGATGACTTGGATAGATTCTCCCTGCAACAAATCACATTTTATTGAGCTGACAGAGGAAACTGCTTCCTGGAAATCAAGAGAGAGTCACTCCTGAATGGCTACCTGTGGCACTCTGATCTGGGGAGGGAACGTCCCTTCCCCCTGGCAATCAGCACATGGGCTGCAGTGAATTTAAAGGATATTCCTGGAACTGTTACCAGTCCAATGCAGAACCTCTGGCTCTCCCTTCACTTCCTCATTTCAGATTAAGCTGTTGATCCCACCATGACCTCTGTACTGCAGGACTGCAAGAAGGGAGCATGAGCTGCTGGAGGTCACCACAAAGGATGTGACAAGGACACCACAGCCAGAGAGGGGCTGTTGGCACCTCTGGAAAACAGTGGGATTGCTGGGTCAAATTCCACTACAGACTCCTGAGAAATCTTCCTTCAGTTACTGGTGAAGTCAGGCAGTTTTAGAAAGACAAATTTCATGTCAAATACAAGCTGAGGCTGCATTTCAAAAGATGGTGAGCTCAAAGCACTGTCTGTCCTGGTTCGTGTCTGTGGTACACAGGAGTGGAAAGAATGACAACTGTAAGACCTAAAAAGAAATGAGTGGTTGCCTCTGTGAGTCTGCTCTAGTCCAAGCTTGTTTATTCTCCCAGTGGTTTTCACCTCTGGAGATACCAGCCCAGTCTCAGAAGAACAGCTCAGAAGGACAAAAAGATAAGTTTTTAATGCAGCAATCCTGTCAGGTTTATGGAGACTGAAAAACTGAGAGGCATCAGTTCATTTTCTAGGTAGAGATCTGTGTGGTTTTAGGACTGAGCAGAAATGAGGAAACGTGGTAACAGTGGATACAGTCCTGCTTGTATTCATCAGGTTCAGAATCTTGCATTTTTGTCTGTAAACCCATTTACCCATTTCTGTTACACTAATGTAAATGTTGCTAATATATTCAAAGGTTACATAAATGTTCAAATATTTATGACAGCACTTCTATGAGCAGAGAGCTTTTTCCAGTGCCTCTTAAAGGAATCCCAATTTCAGTGAAAAAAAAATTACAGGATAACCAGCAAAGAATAGTGGTGTTCAGCACTTTTCATACATGAGACTCCTTGTGTTCAGCTCAGTGTCATCCCTCTGACACACCAGGGAGGCACCTGGAGCTCATGGAGGTCAGGCTCTGGGAGCAGCCATTCATTCCATTAAGGAACACAGAGCACCAGGATCACTTATTCACCACAGACCAACACGTCATCGATAGGAAATATTAGACAGAGATAATCATTACACACACTTTTTGGATATTCATGTCCTTGCTATAGAATTTCTCCCAAGATTTCTTTTTAACAACGTCCTCTGTAGAAAGGGAATTATCCTCTATTAAATTCTACAGGTTTTGAAAGAGAGACTCCGTGTGGCTCTCCAGCCTTGATTCCAATTAAACACCATGGTCTTATACACAAAGGAAATCCTCTGCTACAGGAACATTAGGCTTCATAAGAAGGATTTCAATGCCTGGCTGCATAATCCTGAATAATCAGTAACCTAGTGGAAAACTGAAGCTGTCTCAAGGCCCACAGCACTAATTTTTTCAAATTAAACTGTTTAAGTCTGATAAAAGTTAAAGCTTCAGACCTGAGCTCTTCCATGCTATTTACAGCTTTGTGACAATGCTAGAGCAGCCTTCAGAATGGAAACCTCCATTCCAGGAGCTGCTAATTGCTCCAGTGGCTGGACTTGCCAGGGCCACCCCTGGCTCCCAGGGATGCAGCTGAAGCTCGGTGGCTCAGGAAGCACAGCCAGGAGCTGCCTGCCAGCACAGAGGCAAACACAGCCCTGCAGGCTGGCAAGCTCTCACCTTAACACTGCAAAGGCTTGCTTTTCCCACATTAGTGCAAGAATAACCCCAAGAGTTCTTTCCACCTGTGACCTCCCAAAAGCATGAATCTGTTTTGTGAGATAGCTGAGGAAGGATTCCCACTCTGGCCCAGGGAGCAGGGCAGCATTACCTGCAGGAACTGACTGCAGCTGCACCCCTCAGAACTGACAGCCTGCAGCTCCCAGGGGCACACAGGCTGCGTGGTGGTGGGGCTTTGTGCTGCTGAGAGCTGCCACAGCACAAAGTGGATCCAGGCCCTGTGGCCAGTCCTCAGGCAAGGCTCCCAGCAATGCCCATTAACAGCACAGGGATGGAGCCCCAGCACTGCAGAGGAGGGCTGGGTAAAACCAGGGCCATGCTTTGGATGCAATTTGGGCTCTCTCTGCTGAGCAGGGTCTGCATTTTCAGTATCAGCAGCCAGATTAGCAAAACTAAGCAGAAAGCCCCCAAAGCAAGAGAGCTTTTCTTAGGGAAAAGGCTGTACATTATCTAATCTCATTACAGAGATTTCAGAGGCAGCCTTGCAGAGCAGCAGCAGTACATTTAACTAACTGAATATCATTCACTACGACAGAACTGAGAGAGTAAAAGGGGCACAAAATGCCAGCTGAGACTGGAGGGCATCTATTTGCTCCCAAATGACCAGCTTTTGAAGCTGAACTGTAGCTGTGCTGAGCCATGGGAGCTCTCTGCAGCTCACATTATCACAGAACCCAAAATCTGCCTTGCTCTGTGCACTCTCCACTCAAGCAATTTCTGGAAATGGGGACAAACAGAGAGCTTGGCTCCTGCTCACTGGGGATATGGCAGCCCATATATGCAGCATGGCCCCAGATATCCTGCTTGGCAAGGCAGCATCCCAGGGTGGAATCACTTTTAATTCCACCTCACAGTTCAGGCAGTAGTTGTAAATTTCCATCACAGTGTTTGTCATTCCTTAACTCAGTGTGTATCTACAATACACAGATTCACAGTGAGTAAATTACAACCAGGGGCATAAAAGCAAAGCAGAATCAAACCATCCTCTCTTCTGACTGTGTTACTCAGACAGGTCTGGAGCAAACTGATCATCCTCCTGTCACACCTGCAGTTGGCATAAGACTGGTGTTGTTTCTCCCATTTCCTTTCCCAGTCCTGGTGTTGAAGCTTTGGAGGTGATTTTGAAGCACTTTCTGTGGAACTTGAGGTGCTGTTACTGCTGCTGTGATTTTGGGCTGTATGGTTCTCCATCCCCACTGCAGGTATGCAGCTGGGTGAAGGCACGAGGGAAGGGAGGGAAGTCTGCAAGGATATAGCTTAGAAGTTTCTTCAGCTGCCCTTGAAATTTTTCCCCATTATGTGATGGCAAGGTATTTATGACTTTCACTGCTGAATGCATCTCAGTCCATGCCCATTTTGAGTTTCAGCTTCCACAGAGGCTGGCTGCTGGGGGAGTGCTGCTGAGCATTCCTGACAGACATCTCCTGTGAAAGCTCCAGCCATTGCTGCCCTGTTTACTCTGTTGGCATCTGACAGAAGTGTGTAGTAAAGCTTCATTTTTATAAAGCTCCTCTCAAGTTCTGCTGCTCTGCTGATGTATATTGATCCCATAAATCACAGGACTCTGGGAAGTATGGAGGAGGGCAAGGAGGTGGACTTTCTATTTGTTATCCTGTTCAGAATGTAACATAACAAATTTGCCAGAAGAAAAACCTTCCAAGTCACAGGGCTTCAGAGCAGCAAAAACAATGGCATTTCCATGCTGTGACTTTCTTCCCTGTTTTTAAAGCTGTTCAGTTTGACACAAATGACTCTGTGTTCACACAGCACCAGAAGGAAGGAGGAGCCACCAGAGAACCAGGCTGCTGGTGTTGGACTCACAGAGAGATGCAGCTGCTGCTGTCCAGAGCTTTCAGGCTGGTTTTGGGTGTGGTCAGTGGGAACTGCACTTGCAGCTCCTCAGCTACTGAACACAAACCTCAAACCTTCAGGGAAGGGAACTGTTGTGTTCTTCACAGCAAGGAACCACACCTGTTCCTGCAGGTGACCCAGGAGCCTGAGCAGGGTTTGCTCCTGAGCAAACAGCACAAAACATCAGCAAAAGCAGCACAATCCACCTGAGCTCCAGCAGACCACAAGGAGCCCTTGCATGCAACTGCAATTGCTATTAATGGATCCAGATAGATGGATCCTATTGGTAAACTCCAGCTTAGCGAAATAAAATTTGGCTTTTGCTTCCTTTTTAGTGCCATAATAAATTTTGTGTCCACTTTTAAAAGGTTGGACCACTCTGTGAAGGTCTAGAGCACTCAAAGGCATTTAAAGTTCGTGAAATCAGCTGTAAATTTGGAAATAAAGACTGGGAACTATGAGACAATAAAAGAAGTAAAAGGAGTAGCAGTCAGCAGACTCAAACAGGACCCAAACTGTGCAATGAGCTGTCCTGGGACCATGAGGATCACTGGGAAACTCTTACCTGCTACTTGCAGATAGATATTAAATTCAGATTTCTACAGGGTTCTATTACTGAGAACAATGTAATTCAGCCCAACTGAAGGAAAAATTAATATAAATAAGCTTTGAGCTGATGGCCAATAGCTAGGCAGGAGCATTACCTTTAAGGTCTTTACATGAACCATAGAAAGGACATTTATTTGATAACTAAATATTACAGGCCAAGTGCAGACAGGCACTGAGCATCTTCAGCTTCTGGCCTCACTTGTCATGTTTGCCTGAACCCAAATTACCAGAAATTCCACACAATTAAAAGCACACAAAATTATCTGCCTGAGCCTCTAGATGATAATATGAGTAAGTATTAAATAGCTCTCACAGCTCTCATCAATAGCTCCTTTTCTTTCCCCTAAATTTGTGGTTTAAGCTACAGGCTTTACATGAGCTGTAAACTCATGCACACAGCCCTTGTGTACCATGGGCTCTGCCCAAAAGGCAAAATTTATGATGACTGGATTTTATTTTTAAGCAGAAGGTTACTCCCAACAAGGTCTCTACGCCAGGATTTCACAGAGGAAGATATTTCTAAAGAATTGAACATAAAAGCTTGATGGAGAATTTCAAAATGAATTAAGGATGAAAGGCCTCTGTGCTCATTTGAAGCTTTCTGAGTGCTTTTTAAAATCTGAACCAATTGAAGATGTCAATTTGCCTTGAACCCCAAACCACTTCCCCATGTAAAGAAAGAAATTTTGTGGAAACAAGAACATTCTAGATGGAAAAAAAAAATTAAAAAGCCTTTTTTCCTTTATGATGAGAAAACCTTTTTGTTCCAAGCACTTAATTGAGCTGTGTTTTTCAGCCAGCTGTATGTTTTATAGCAATTAGCACTCGTGTCACAGCCACATCCCTCCAGAGGTTCTGCATATATTCCAAACACACAGGAGACACCTTCTCCCACCATCTGAACAATTTCCAACCAGCTCTGAAGAGAAAGAAAGTACGCCTGAAAAATGTCCCTGGCTGATCCCAATAAATGCTTGTGTTAACCTCCAGTTATTTGTTCCACTTCAGCTTCAGAGTGCCCCAGGCAGGGGAGGCTCCTGGAAGCCACTCAAAACGTTCTGATGGTGCAAACATCGTTGTAAGGAACCCTTTTAGTGCAGATAAATTATTTCTGCAGAAAATAAGAGAAGAGCACAGCAGGGCCCCAAGTGCTAATCAAAGGACACAGTGCTTCAGGACAACTGAAACTGCTGGAGAGCTGCAACAGTCCAGGCTGTGGTTATCCCCAGGCCATTTTCCTTTTGCCTACGAAATGTGAAAATCCAGAAGCCACTGGGTGGCAGGAACTTACTTTGATGACGTCCTCCCCGGAGGATTTGCACTCCACGGCCTCGGAGATGTCTGTCACAGCACTGTTCTCCTCGATGGACACCACCTTGATGGGCACTGCCACCGTCCTGCCCGTCAGGATGGCCGTGTTCAGGATCTCCGTGTCCTGCACCAAGACAGAGCACAGCACTGCTCACATCACTCGGAGAGGCTGAAGATCTCAGCTCATCCCCAGAGAGGTGCAACCTGGTGAAAGGCAATGAAACCACAGCCCTGTTTGATCTGCTAGACAAACACTCAGCACTCTGCTCAACAGCACCATTCCCTAAACTCAGGTCAGGCACGCTCCACAGGTATCTTCTGCTTTTGGGATGTGAGGGCTTATTCCCAATATTCACCTTCCAACATGTGATTTCAGAGCTTTTACTAATGTAGACTTGACTGGCAACCTTTGGGTAAGGATAAAAGAGCCTCCAAAGTGAAAATGAATCCAAGCCCATTGCAGAGACAGGGCCTCTCTGTGAACTTTGTGTCTGGAACTGTTTCAAGATTATTTAATTTCCTCTGATATGGCCAATGAAGCAATGTAAGGAATCCAGAAGGAGTTAGGGTGCTGTTAACTGCAGGGGAAATAACAAGGAAATTTGAAGTCTGAACTGGGGCTGTGGTATATAAAAGCCTTTCAATGCACCATCGACCAGGCTTACACTTGGAACTCCTGAACTATGTCAGCATCACCATATTCCCAAGATTCCCATGCAGGAAAAACTTCAAAGTTTTCTCCAACTTTTCAGCTTTCAATATAAAGTGAATAAAATATTCAGCAAATTCCTCAGCACTGAAGTCATGAGGACTGCAGCCACTGATGTCAACAGCAGCAAAATGGGGCACTGATACTGTTGATACTGTTTTCAATTCAAGTTTAGTGAGTCTGAAATTTAGGTCAGATTTTCTTTTCATCTGGCAACTTGTTATTTCTCAGGTTCTCCTGCAGCTCTCTTAAGAAATCCCATCAAACTTAAAAGGAAATGCTAAAAAGGAATGTTGACTGTTCTAGAAATGTAAGAACCCTAAATCATTCCTATTGCAGCGTGAGAGATCCCCAGCACTGGGAAGGGACTCGTGCCCATCCAGCCACAGCTCTGAGCAGAGATGGAAACCTTTTGCCTGCACCTCCCCTGAAAGCAGCCATAACTCATGGGTATTACACAGATTAAGAAATACTGATGTATAAGCAATTAATATATTACACACTATACTAAAAGCAATTTTCAGCTCTGCCACTTCCCTTCCTCAGGCTCTAAGTGCCCTGTGATAGTTAAAACAAACCAGAAAAAGAGACCAAGGAACAAAGCCTTGATTTTATTGTCTTTTTTTGTTTAGAACAAAAATAGAGAAGCATGTATCCTCTACCCCTGGATATGGAAGAGTCTCGTGGCACAACTGCTGCCTCCTCTGAGCTCCCTTTACATTGCTGCAATGAAGCCAAAGGCAATTCAGGGAGAATCACCCATTGTCTGCACCACAAAACCTGACAGAAAACTCTGAACAGCACAGGAAAGCACCCACGGCCCAAGACTCCTCAAAGGCTGAACTGAAACAGATCAAAATAAAAGGAGCTCAAGCAGACTCCTTTGTCTGTCTGTCTGTCCACAGCTCCCTGAAGGTGAGCCACAGCACCCAGATTTGTTTCCCTGCATTCTCCCACCCCCTGCCACACCCCTGAATATCCACTGACAAGCACAAGTCCCATCTTCAAGGACATGGCAAGCACCAGCAGGACAACTGTTCTCCAGCAGCACAGGAAACCCAACAGCAGCAGAGGTGGGGGCTTCTGGGTCTCATTTTTTAATGCAATATACTGCCCTGAATGCAGGCTAATTCAGGAGTACACAAACAACATTCCTAAGAAACTTTCAGAGAGATTACGAATTCATTTAAAATGAAGGCACTTTTCAAAATCACAATATCTTGGCCATTTCCACATTCTTTAATTTTTAAAATCCCCCAAGAACTAATCTACTTTCTGTGCAGGCAGCAAGTAGACTTTTAAAATGAAGTTTATTTTATGTGACAAAAAAAATTGAAAGCATCTGATAGCAGGGTTTGGACTTGTTCCCCGAGAAATTCAAAAATGAGGGAAGTAGAGTAAATTGAAAAAACAGAAGGAAGATTCACTGTAAGTCAGCATCAATATCCAGGTCAGAAAGAAGTTTCTGTAAATGAATTGCAAACCCTAAAAAAGCCAGGACTGGCACTTCCACAGTTGAATCAGAGAGCTACACAGATAATCCTCATGGAAACAAGGGAGATTGGAGCTCTGACTTTGGAAGCCTCCAACTGTCTTGGCAGCACAGTGCCCAAATCCCAACAACATTTTGCTCTGACACTGCAGAGGCTGAGCTGGCTTTCTTGCCTGAAGAACATCTACAAACTCCCAGTTTGGAAGGTTCCTTTTTGTTACCGGGGCATCCCTTCAATGGATACAACATATGAAGGAAATAATTACTATTGAAACACATTTAATTAACAAATAGTATAATTAAAGAACAAATTTCGCCTCTAATGATTAGAGGAAAACTCTAGTGGTTAGGCTCAAGGAGGTATCAAAGGAGATATCTGAAAGCAAATTATTGAATTTTGTGTGTAAGTAATTGCTTTAAAATTTATTGACAGAATCTGATGCAAAACCACCACTGTCCAGGAGATCTCCAAGCTTTCCTCCTTGAGCTGCTGCTACAGCTCAGAGCACCATAAAGCTCCACTCATGCTCTGGCCTTGCCTGTGTCAGGGTTAATTTGGATGAAGTCCACCAGCAGCAGCACTGGCCTCAGCATTTCCTTCCCCAGCTGCACCCACCGTGCTGCTCAGAGCCAACTCTGCAGGACTGCTTTTCAGAAAAATCACCTCTTTCTTAGAAAGGGGAAAGAATACCCCTACAGCAAATGTGTTCTAGGCAGAGCTGAGAAGGCTGTGCTCACATCTGCTCACCCAGAGCTAGGCACCCCTAGGGCTGACTCTGCAGCAGTCTCACATTTTATTCCATCCCTTTTCAGTCAGGGAACTTGCACTGATGGCAGTGGGAGCTCTGCACAAAGAGCAAGAATACAAAGTATTGCTTGGATTTAGCTGAAGAGCAAACCTTATGTTCATCCAACCTCTCAACTGTAAGAAGGCAAGCATTCAGCCATGACTGATTCAGGAACTAATTCAACATTAAATTGTGGCAGAATGAGGAAGCAAAGTGACAGCTGTTTAATTAAACTCTAAATCCGATTAGATGGTGTTATCAAGAGAAATCCATGGGAGCCTGAGGTCATGAGAATGGTCCAGTTTGAAGGCTGGAAATTCTGTGAGTGGAGTCTCCCAGGATGATGTTAATTGTGGCTCAGCATTCAGATTTGTCCCTCACACAGCCACGACACCTCACCAGTGACAAACCTGTGGCACAGATCTGAAGGACTGACACAAAAATGCCATTTATGTTTCGATAGGGAAAAAGTTGCTTGTGGGAAAGAGGCAGCTGGGCACTGTCTACCTTAAAATGAACCCAGCAGTTGTCTCACAGAACAAGGACAGAGCCAGCAAGTGCTGGCTGCTGACAGGGCTGCAGGCAGTGGAGACAAAGCCCACCCAGAGAGCTCCAGGAGCTGGGCTGTGCTTCCACTGAGGTTCCTCATCACCCTGAGGAGCACTGACTCCCTGGCAGGAGGTTTGCAAGAGGAGATGGAGATGTGGGAGATCTGAACTGCCCATGCCAGCTGCAAACACCCCAGGTAGCCCAGGAGGGGCACTGAGCTGTGCATCACAGCTCCAGAGCACGCACAGAGCTGCACTGCACTGCAGGCAGCTGTGGGGCTGATGTGGGAGCCTGGAACACAATGGCTGTGGGTTCAGTTATTAATGCTGCTGAGATTACAGCTGATTAACAAAATAACATTGGGAGGCAGCAGACTCTGCTTATCTCCATAATCCTAGGATTAACAGTAAATTATACATTGTGCTTTCTGCCAGCTGGGTCCTCTGACACTCCACATCCACAGGCACTGGGTACAGGAGGGGAAGGAAGCTGACATTCTGCTTTTGAAATTCTCAGCACGCCCTGCAGAAGAACAGGAGTGTTCCTACAGACCAAGGGGTTTGGATGACTGGGGACCCCCTGAGCAGAGTCATCCTCTGGCAGGAGTGGGGAAAGGCAAATTTTGTTGGTTGGATTTTGGGCTGCTCTTTCACTTGATTCCAATACTATTGGCCCATCACATCTCAATTCTGCTCTTCATTTATCACTTTATAACATGAGGGCTTTTACTTCATGAGTAGTATCAGCTGCAGGAGAAATGGGGAAATGCTGTTCAGGAGTGCAACCAAAAGGGGACATCCTGCTTCCTTAACAGCATCCCTCAGTCTCCAAACGTGGATGCAGCTGGAATCCAGGTTACTCCATGACTTTAAAGTCCACACTGCCAAGGAAAACGGTTAGCTAAGGAACAAATTAACTGGGGAGAAAAATCAGGCCATTCCAAATCTACATAAGAAACAGACTTAGTGAGTAAAGTTGCCATTTCTGCAGTCTGTTCCTGACGAGGACAGGAGAACAAAGGAGCTCAAGTTTTCCTTTGGATGCTAACTGCAGCCGACACAGCCAGCCCTGGGAGGCGTCTCCTCTCTGCTACAGCTCTCTTAAATCCAGCACCACACAGGGCTCAGGAATTGAGGGCAGCACCTGCCCCCAAGAACAAGCCCAGCCCATCTCCCCTGGCACACCAGAGCTGGAGCCTGGCACTCTGCTGTCCCTGCCATGCCCAACACCTGCCTGAAGGCCCTGCGCCGCATGATGGGTCTCCAGGAGCCCTGCAGAGGGGGAGGGAGGGAGGGGATGTGGAACAGGGACACGAGGGAGGGATTCAGGCTCATCTTCCCCACTTCCCAGCAAAGAGGCTCTGACAGTCAGAGCCCACCGTGCTCAGGCTGGGCTGGGGCCCCTCAGCAGCTTCTCCTGGGGCTGGACCACTGCCAGGAACACAGTGGCAGCTTCCTGGAGCCACGAGGAGAGAAAGCAAAGCTGGGATGGGAATTTTTTGGGCCCTGCACAATCTTCCCTGTAGCTTTTGTGGACAGTGTAATTTATGATCAAGATCTAAGTGTCTCTTCAGAATGGGAACTCAGTGTTCTGCAAATGCAATGCCCTTTTAATCAACGATCTTGTCTCTGTTTAGTCTCCACATTAAGATAAATCTTAATTACTGGCCCCCTACATTAGCAACAAACCGTTCAGTTTTCTTCCCTGCTTGCACAGTTTTCAAATACCCTGCTAGTGGAATTTTTGAGGCCTGATAAATTACACTCTGCAGACAAAAAAGGGGGATGTAGAATATATTAAGAGAGAGGGATGCAGTGAAATATCTTTGGATCCTTAGATGACTAATCCCCACTTTCCTTGCAGTGAATCCATCCTGTTAGCATCCAGACGTGCAGAAGGGAGCATCACCCATGATTACTTTGATTTAGCAGATGCAGACTGTGTTGCTAAATGTAATTCTATCATCTGTCAAAAGTGAGCATCCCTTTCAAAGAAAGAAGGGACTGGAGCACCTAATTGCTTGGTTCTGTTTGCAGTCAGTGACATGCAAGGCTGGCATTGCCCAGGCCTGTGTGTGGGCACCCAGGCCACTCTGGCCCAGGGTCAGGCACAGAGCTCTGGGCTCTACCCACATTACTGTGACAGCAGGAGTTTTGTAATTGTGAATAAAAAAAGTAAAATCCTATCAGCATTCCATGTGAAAAGGCCATAAATGGTGTTCTGGCCAGCAGGGAAATGAGCAATGGGCACACCCTGGATTATGAGCAGGAGGAACCTTCCCAAAGGGACAAATCCTGAGAAATTCTGCTTTAAGCTGAGGGCTGATGAACTCCCCTCCTGCAGAGCTCATGGGAAAGGAATTATCCTGGCAGACAGGGCAGCTTTCTGTGACTGCTGAAGGGGGAGAGCCAGTCCTTCTCCTCACTTCCAGCTTTGGAACCAGGTGGAATGAAGAACCCTTAAGAGCCAGCAGGTCCAGAGAGGCAGAACCACAGAACCAAAGCACCACGATGCCTCTGAAGCTCCCGTCGCTTCTTCCACTTCTGAACAACTGAGAATCAAATTCAGATTTCTTTTAACAAATTGGTTTCAGAAGTAAATATTTACTTCACTGTGTTTGTTATACTAACTTTATCATATGCAGTTCATCAAACCAATTCAAAACTTAATTTTGGAGCTGTATGAGTTTGCCATAGGCACTAAGACTAACCAGGAAATCTTATTTCCTCTCCCTTGTGAAATAAGGATCTAAGCACTTGCATTAATATTTCTACCAGTCAAGTTCCACTGCCTGAATCTGAATTTATTATTTCTCTAAAAGCAGCCCCATCCTGGCTCCACATGCTGGGTGTCAGTGCTGAGCAGAGACTATGGTGAGACTTCCTACATCAAGAGCACCCAGACCAACTGATCCCCAGCACACCTGGGTGAATAACTGAGTATTCTTGTTTTCTGAACAGATCTAGGGATGAGCAAAATCCTTCTCACAGCCTCCTCCCCCTCTGCAGGGCTCCTGGAGACCCACAGCCATCACAAAATCAGGGCCTTCAGGCAGGTGTTGGGCATGGCAGGGACAGCAGAGTGCCAGGCTCCTGCTCTGGTGTGCCAGGGGAGATGTTTGGGCTGGGCTTGTTCTTGGGGGCAGGTGCTGCCCTCAATTCCTGAGCCTGTGTGGTGCTGGATTTAAGAGAGCTGTAGCAGAGAGGAGACGCCTCCCAGGGCTGGCTGTGTTGGCTGCAGTTAGCATCTGACACTGCTTGGGTTTGGTTCTCTTGCTGAATAAAAGACTCAAAAAGTATTGAAGTGTTCTAGTTTTCTTTGGTTTATTTGCCATATATATTTGGGGAAATACACAGCCCTAAAGTTAAATCGAACCAAAACAAAGAAAATGATTACTGTTATTTATGAACTTTAGACCTCCAAGTACCACTATAGCTAAGTGGGGCTTGATTTCATCCCTCATGGATTAAAAAAAATATATATATAAATAAATAAATAAATAAATATATATATATATATATATATATATATATATATAAACTCCTGTTTTATCTTAAAACCTGCAGAAAGGTGATGGGAGAAGCAACTTATTAAGGACATGGAATAAAATCAATGCTTTCATGTTTGATTGTGTCTTCCTTCAACATGTTTAAAGCTGTAAATGGTTGCAGTTTGCTTTTTGTGAGTGTTTAACATTACCAGTGTGTCTCACCAGTGCTGAGCCTCTGGCTGGGGCCTCTCTGCCTTGCTGGAGCTGTGGCACCAAATCCCATCAGGAACAGCTCAAATATTAAATAATATTAAATAAATAAGTAAAATTAAATATGGAAACCCCAAATTTTACACCAAAGCTGTCTCTGCTTTCTGTTGGCTGGAACAGCCATGTCAGGATTCAGTGGCCAGTCTGTATTTGCAAAGAAAGATGGCATTTCCTGCTGTGTGGAGGAAGAGTCTGGAACTGAAAATGACTTCAAAGGAAACAATTCTGGAACCTATTAAAACTTAACAAAAAACTTTCAGGACAACTGCAGGAGATGGGAAACAGAACCCCACACTTCACCTTTCTGTAACCACTTAAAATATAGAATAAGGACATAAAAGTGACTGGAGAAGATGGGAAGCAGAAGCCTACATTTTATTTCTCCAAGCATATATATAAATGAAAAAAAAACCCAGATTTTTTTTAGAAGATGCTTATTTGTAACACAGGAAACTACCTGCTCCTCTTTGTGCCATTTCAGTCCTCACTTTCAATATTTAGCTAAATTGACTTAGAAATGAAAGCACTTACATAGGAAACACATTATCTAGAGAGAAAAAATTGTATTTATGGCTTGAAATGTGAGTGATTACCTGAGATATTCCAACTCCAGCACCACAACTGGCTCTTTTTAGCATAGAAAATGGAAACAGATGAAAATGTGTGAAGTGACAGGTTAAAAGCCCTTATTCTGAGACCAACACACTTGAGAACCATTGCTGCTGCTGCTTCAGAGCACACTTGCAGGTACTTCTGAATACACTTACACTTGATAGATACAAGCAATAAATTGTCCTAAGTTCTCTTGAAAATTTCTGGTTTTATGCATTTATGCAGTGCATAAATTATACACATTCCATCTCTGGCAGACACATGGAAACATCCCACAATATGCAGCCATACATATTGTATGAATTTTTTATCTAATGAGCACCCTTAGTGCTTGGAAAACAGAGTGGAGAGAAACATATTAAGAGCATTAACCTGAGGGTGGTGAGGGTGATCTGAGCTCTGTCACTGAGGTGAAGGAATTTTAAATGCTTTATGGACTTCAAGGATTAAGTCCCAAGGACAATTTCCTGTTTTAAACAACTGGGGTACTGCGTGATACAGGGATGATTTTTATGGCCGCTGTGGAGGTTGTGAACTTGTTTTATTTGGGTAGATTAATATGCCATGGATTATTAATGAGTTGCTTTCTCCTTCTAATAGGCAGTACTCATGTCCTACAAGTTCCTGAAGTTCCTCAGTTCTTGGCCACGTACTTGGCTGGAGTCTGTGGATGTCAGAGCCCTGTTCAAACCATAGTGGAAGTGAAGCAGGCAGCTTCTGCTTCAGTATTTCACTTTAATTTAGTCTGGTTTGAAATCAGCAAGAGGAATTTTCTACTTGCTCTTTTCTTATTTTGGCTGTAGAGTTTGAATTTTTGATAAGCAAAATCTGTAACAAAGAAACCACAAACTCTTGTGCAACCGCTATGAAAAAGTGGTCATAAAAATGCAGAAAATAGTCATTATTATTTCCTATCCTTGTACCTAGATTATTTTTCCTTTTCAAATGGTTTATTGATTTCACTGACTTCACAGCAGCTCTACATAAGCAAAGCACACAGAGGGCAGGAACAAGATTATTGCGTTAATGGGAGCAGATACTGTACAGACATCAGAAACTCACTGCAGTTAAAAAGATGAGAGAGTGACACAGGAAAATTAAATTATTGATCAGACACATGTCTGATAGACTGGTAGGCCTTATAGAAACCAAACCTGGCATATATCTAGAAGGAGGAAAATTAAATATATACAGTATGTATAACCACAGATGCAATTATTTCCCCTTCCTCAAGCAGAAGGGGGAAATGTTTTCCCTTCAGGGGCTGCTTGTCCAGATCCTGCTGGAGGCTCCTGGCTAGAGAAGCATCCTTGAAAGAGCCTGTGTAAGTCAGGGATATGACAGACAAAGGGATCAAACCCATTTGTTTAAAGCACCATTTTCTTTGTTAGTGTAACCTGAAGCAATCCCAGTGACCATTAACTTTATCTGAGCATCTCACAGCAACTTCCAGCGCTGAAAGAGGCTTGAAAAAAGATCAGTGTGCTTGAGAGCTTGGCCTTTTTTTGCTACTCTATTGGATGGCCTAATACAAGACATCACCTCTAGCCACAAAGCTGGCTTCACTTATGGAATTACTCTGATTTTTACTCTTCAGGGCTAGAACTGCCCTGCCACTACTGAAGCAGGGGAGACCAGCATCCATATTTAAGCAGGGAATTTTCCTTCACACAGAACCAGCAGTACAGAACGATCCTGTCAGCCAAACCCTTGCACTGCAACACAGGAAATACATGGCCATTGTAAAGATGAGTCAACCTGCTGTGGGCCCGAGCCAAAGACCCAGGAGAGGCAGAGCCTAACTGCAGACAGACATGTGGCTCCCACCCCGCCAGACAATTCCTATTTTTGCCTAGCAGAGCTCCCAGGGCTTAATGAGTAGCCCATAATTTGGATGAGGTAAGAGCAGCAAGGAGGAATTACTGAGTCTGGAATGACTTATTTATTACCACACCAAGCTGACTCCTGGAGCTTCCAGGCATCCTTAAAGCATATGCCTCAGGATACCTGTGCCAGCTGGCAGCTCCCCTCTCAGCCCTGCTTTTCAACACTTCCAACTGACATTTTGTCCCAGCTCCAGCAGCCAGACCAGAGAGAGGCTCCTCTGCTGGCCCAACCAAGCAGCAAGCTGTGTAAAACTTCCCAAAGAAAGGCACGGAGGACCCTGGGCAAAGTGATTCCTGAGGACGCCCAGGTCTGAGACGGATGGCTTTGGTTTCTGCTGCTGACATCATCTGTGCAGCAGGAGGCCTCCTGCCTTCTGTCAGCTCCCCAAAATGAGAGCTCAAGAGCACTGAGAGGTTACAGCAAGCCTGGACCTCAGCCAGCTGCGTGCTGCTTCAGAACACAGAAGGAAGAGAATTCACCTTTAAATCACACAAAGGTGATTTCTGCCCGCACCCTTTTCCCCCAAGCTACACCCTGGTAAAGTCTGGTTTATGCAAATGAAAATAAAAGTGTTATGCCAGGGTAAAAAATGTCCACATTAAAGAAGGAAAAGAGATGAAGTGGTTCTCCCTGGCATGGCACACCGAGAGTGGAGCTCAGTAATGAACCTCAAGGCTTGAACTGCGAGCAGCAGTCTGGGGGTAGGAGGTGTAAATAAATGTGCAATTCTGCAGAGCCATCCTGTATGTGAGCACATTATGGGGTGCAGTAACACTCTGCTGTGCCTCTCAATACTGAATTTACAGGCTAATGTTTCCCTCTGTCATTTTCTCAAACTTCCCAGTGAACTTGAATTATTTTTACACTTATTTAGTTTAAGCAAAATACTCATTCCACAGCCTCCAAAGGACACAGAGCTCTGCTCCTACAGGACCTTGGGGAGCAGAGTACAACACAGTCACTCCTCTGGTACTGACACTCAGCATTCAACAGTCACCTACTGCAATTAATAAAACTGCACTGTTGCTATTTTTCACTAATAGAGGATTTCCAAAAGCAAATTACAGCCATAAATTACATCATTACAGCCTGTATTATTGTTCTGTGGGCTAACAAATCTTGCAGAAAGACAATCAGCTCTGCTAGAGGAAAAAAAATACAGAGGACAAATCAGATGACTGGGACCTGATTAAAATTAATGTCAGTGGTACTTTTTTACATTTGCCTGCTGAAATTCCCTCTCTCCAGTGTGCTGGTGGTCATGCCATGGTGCTGGAGCATTAAACATTAGGCATGATTTGTTTCTGAGGGGAAACCCATCTTGATCAGTCCAGTGTTTGTGTGGATTCCCTCTGCAGCTTTACTGGGGTCTAGAAACACCCCACAGCAATGGGGCCACAGAGTGCAAGGGCTGGGCTGGGAATTCCCTCAGCACATGGGATCACACGGAGAGCTGGGGCACTGGGGCCTGTTTTAAAGTGGTTTTTTTGATGGTCCAAGCTTTGATGATGTTCTGGTACCCCTCTGGTTCTGGGATTATGGATGAATGAAATCCCATCCCCACTGCTGCACCCCTTCAGCAGCTGCTGCAGAGGAGAGAGAGCCAGAAGCACAGTGCCAGCTCTGTCCTCTGCACTGTGCTGAACCCTGTCCTGGCTTCTGTGCTTTATCTCCTGCAAGCAGAACTACTGAGTTTGAAGTACAGATTCCGAGTGAATTCCATGACAAACATCCTCAGTGATGAGCATCTGTCTGGATAATGAACTGTAAACTGAGAGCAGGGTAAGGCAAACATGCATTGAGAGCAAATTGAAGGTGAAAAGTTCCTGGGTTTTCAAGGTTTGGGGGCAGTTCATTAAAACACTGAGTCTTATAAAAGTCATGGTGATTTTTTAACCCCATGCTCCCTCATTATATCCCATTAGAGTAAAGCATTTTCTGTTGTCTCCATCGTTTTACTGTCCAAGCTGGAACACCTCAGGACTTCATCAATTAGAGTTCAGCCTAAACAATTCACAGTTCTGCTAAGCAAATATTTCACCTGCTGGTGAAGAGTGAGGCATCCCCCAGAAATATTAGACCCCCTCTTTACAGATCAAAATCATCATTAGAAGCTGCCAATGAAGAGAAATCCCTTCTGGTTTTCTGTATGGGTCACAGCTATCCCACCTCAGCTCAGGCTGGCTGAGAAACTGCTCTGTCTGCAAACACACCCAGCCTGCCCTGGCAGCCCCTGCTCAGCTGCGACCTCCTGCAAGTGACAGCATGAGGGGGTGCAGACCATTTACCCTCCAGGGAAAACCACAGATGTTTGCTGTCTGGAGTTAGTTTGGACAGCGGATGTGTATTTACCAGTTAAGTCTAGACAATCACCTGTTAGCTAAAGCTAATGAGAAAACTCAAGTTCAGGGAGAGCTGGTGCATTAATTCCAGAGGAGAAGGCATAATCCAGCAATGGAGACTGCTGAGTGCAATTCCCTTTCCCAAACAAAGCCCTGCCATGTTCTCCCAGCTCCTTTTCCTCCTCCCAGCCCTGGCAGCAGCAGCTCTGTGCTGCAGGAGTGCAGCCAGGCAAGCACCTGCCTGCAGAGCTGGCCATGGCTGAGCTCTGCTACAGCCTGAACTGCTCAACACACGCTGCAGCCTGGCCAATTAGGAACTCCTCTGACTTTCAATTCCATTTCTCTGACAGCTGCAACCTTCTGCAAGCATCAGCCTCTGGAACTGGTCTGCTCCTGCTGGGCAGTGCCCCTCTGCCCTCCTCCATCTGCTCTGGCAGCAGGGCAGCAGGGAGGGCTGGGCACAGCCCTGAGCAGCTTCAGCATCAAACCCCAGCCCTGGAGTGTCCTTCTCAGGCACCACCACGAGGGACCACAGCTCACTCTCTGCTGGCTCTGCTGGCATGTGTGGCAGCTGGGAAACTGCCTCTGTGGTTATGTTAAACAACCCGAATTTTAATCAGCTGTCACTTCAAATATTCACTGCTGTTTAAGATGTCTTCTTCTGATGGGGCAGTACCACAAAGCTGAACCAACACTTAAAACAATCCCCAAAATACAGCACAAGAACGACACAACCTCCAGATTTCACACGTTCCACAATGCAGCGCCATGAACTGACACAAGTGGATCCTGTGTCCCCCTGCCAGCTGTGCTGTCCCTCCTTTCCCTTTCAGGGAGCTCAGTTTCACTGAACCTTGACCCAACCCCCTGACTTTGATCAGCTTGGCTCACACACAGAATTCTCCAGAGGTTTCTGACACTCCTCTTCCAGGGGAGCATTTTGGTATCAGCACACCCAGCAGCCAATAATTTACTTTGTGTCTCACTGCACATTCTTGTTGTTCTGCAATTTTTTCTTTGCTTAGCAGGATTTGCCTCCTGTCGAGACTAAGAAGCATCTATTAAGCCTCATATTAACATTTCTCAGAGATCTTTGAAAATCTGGAAGTTAGCTGGCCCCACCTCTCTTCAGCATCTTAAAAATCCCAAAGTAATCCATCCCACAGCATTGTCAGATATGGAGGATGCTGCGAGAGGAAATTGCACATACTCATAGAAAATGACATACAGCTTGATCCAATGAAAATATTAATTCCAGCCAGCTGGGATAGCCTCATTGATCCATTCTCATTTCCTGCAAAAGGTAGGACTGAATGTGACTGTATAAAGTAGGAATGTAGTAAATGTAGGAAAACAGAAGCTGGAGGCAAAGTGCAAGGGTTGTAGAAATGATCTCTGGGACTTAAAAAGGCAGCGTTAAATTGAGTCATTTTGGGTTCTTTCTGCTGTCTGCACCTTCTGACCAATCTGAGATCGATCAACAACAGTTTGTCCATGTTTTGCTTTTGTTTCCTGATAGGCAGGCAGCAAAAAAAGTCAATTCTCCCTAGGTAAGGTGAATCAATGAGCACTGCAGGTCCCAGTCACTGTGTGACACGGGGCTTTACAGGCAGGTGCAGAGCCCTCTGAGTTCAGCTGATATCAACAATTTATGCACAATTAGTGCAATTTCATCCCCCCTAAACCTGAAGGAAGCAATTCTGTCCTCCTTCAGAGCACTGCAGGCTGCAGTGGTGGGAGTGGGAGGCACAGAAGGATCTCTGTGTGTCCCTTCACACCAGGAGACTGGGACTCTGCTCTTCCACACAAACTCTGAACTCTGAAAACTCCTGATTTCATGGTGCTGCTCAGGGCTGCAGAGTTGATGTAAGCTGTCCCAGTCAGTACTATTAATAGAATAGCTCAATTTTGCATAAAATAAATTCCCTAACCTCACAGTATTTATTTCATGCGATTCATAACTGAATTATCTGAGACAATACCTGTCAGCTGAAAAGTCTGACACGTGGATGATCTGTTTGTTCATTTGTTTGTTTGTGATAAGCAAATCAGGAAATGGATTTTTCCTTCTGGAAAGCTCCTCTGTGCCTGTTGCCTCCACTTCATTCAAGACTGAAAGATGAACCAGAGTGAGAATTCTGCACTTGTGTGCCCTTGAACTAGATAGAGCTTTATGGTGTGAACTCACAGACTGTGCAGGGATGAAAACTCTATTTATTCAGGTCCATATTTTAAAATGGTATTGCAGGGACTTCATTACAATGAAATATCTTAAAAAATCCTTACCTTAGGGAACAGCAGACATAAATGTGTATATAAAACAACAGTGCTTTGGGAGCTAAGTTTTTGATCACCTCTGTTTTAATGGAAAGCCAGTTAACAAGCACACATAAAACTGTCAAAAAGTGGTTTTAGCTGAGTCACAGCTCTGCAGTGGGTCCATCCCCTGCTCCTGCAGCAGGAGCACCAACACTCTGAGTTCAGAATGCAAAGAAACACACAAACCAAGCACCTCCCAATGAACAGCTCAGCACTGAGCAAAAAGCTCATGAGGAACTGCACTGCCTAATGAGCAGCTGAGAGTCTCAGCTACATGCTGATGCTGGCACTGCCAGGTTACTCTGCATACAAACTGGAAACCTGCATTAAGCAGCAGTTCACAGGAGAAAGATTCAGTTTGTATCAGTGGGTGCATCAGTTCCCAGCAGATGAGTCAGTTTATGGCAGCAGAAAGGCAGGACAGGTAAAGACAGATTACCACATCCTTTATGAGACCCACTCATAAAGTACATGAGGTACAGCTGAGGAGAGCAGACAAACTCCTGGGCACGTGAATCAGCAGCAAGAAACTTCCAGAAAGGCCTGAGCCTGCTCCAGGTTTGCTTTGCTTGTGAGCAGGTACCAGTGGATCACAGGGGCTGAGGAGTGAAACCTGAAAGACCCACTGAAAATCAGTGCTATTTTAAAGAGGAAATAAGCATGGATGAGCAAGCTGCACAGCTTCCCATGGGGACAAGTGGCCTTTGAAGTGAATCTGGAGTAGAACTCTCAGAATAGGCTCCTGACACTGAGTTTATGCTTCAGCATTTAATACCTGTATTTCATGCAAGTCACACTTGTAGATCAACTTCAGAGGGAGAGCATCCTGCTGGTGAAGGACTGCAGCTCTAGGTCCACATACACGTGGTCTTGCATAAATATAAAATCAGTGATTCCCCATCTTCCCCTCATGAAGAAGCTTCCTTTATTAACATATGAGCTAATATATTATCTAATTATATTTAGCTAATCCATATTAACATTGAACAATGCACTCATAAACAGGTTTTGTACCTAGTTCTATCCCAAAGCAAAACCTGGTAGTGTTAAAAATATGCATTACCCACTTAGAGCATGAAAAGAAATCTCTGCCTGAGCTTCCCAGAACGTGGCCTTGTGTTGAACACAAACACACAGAGCTCTCCAGTGGGATTCCTGTGTGCTCACACACAGATGTAAATCTGGGGTATGTTAATAGAGTCAAGAGGCAGAATCTACACAGTTGGCTACATTTGCTCATGACAGGGTGGAAATCTTAGAAAAATTTGTGGAAAGTAAGTGAGGCAACCTTGTACACCTTAATTGGCTAGTTCTGAGGTTACCTGTGATTAATTGAGGAGGTTTGCAAAAGCAGCTTAGCAGATCATTATTTAAGGTCCTACAAAAGCACTTTCCTAATTGATCCTGCAACAAGTAACATGAAATTAAAACCAGCCAGAATAGGGCACAATCCAGCCCGTAGGTTCTTCCTGTCCACAGACAGTGAGGTATATTTTCTGTGCCTTAAGAAATTATTTTTTTTTCTTATTTAACTCTCCTACTTGATGAATTTCACAAGCCCCACTTTCTGTAGCTGTGCTATCTCACAGCAGCTGTGATTTAAGTGAATCCAGAGATCTGAAGGGGAGAGTGTGTGCCTGAGAGAGCATTTTTTCCTTTTTTCTCATCTCTATCCAAAGGTCTAATAAATGACATTACCTCTTTACAAATCTTGCCTCAGTAATTATTGCTATTCAGTGATGGAAATACAACAATGTGAATTTAATCTCACACTTTGAGTGAGACACACAGACCTTCATACAGCCTACGTGCAGGGTACACTGAGTGGACGGTTTCACCAAGTGCCATACTCAGGAATTTGGAAAGGAGAGGATATGTCTGACTAGAACCTAGTTTGGTGCACAGTACTTAGCTAATATTCTGTTATGGGAGAGTTAGAAAGCAACAAACCAGTTAAAACTATATTTTTCTAGCTTTTCTGTCTCATTTTTTCTCTCCAACTACCTTGAAAGGTGACACATCCTCCAAAATTACTTAGACTGATTAACTTCTGAGCTTGGGAAAAAAATAGACTTCCCTCAAATTTACATGTAATTCTTTTCTGGCAAAAAATTATAACAGTTAGTGTCAGTCCAGCTGTTTTGATGTCTCTTGCTCCTATTATTTTCCTGTAGCACATCCCTGTGTTGCTGTTCCTTACCTGCACACACCGTTTAGGCACATGGAATATGGATTCTGCTAAAACCCTCTCTTTTGACTAAATGAGGAATTTCCATCGATTTTTCAGAAGCTTTACCCTACCACTTGCTCCACTGATCCAAGCCCTACAAGGCTATTTTAAAATTTCAGGTTCAGTTCTTGCTGACAATGTCAATTCTTTAATCTCTTTCAGAACGCCGTAGCAACAGTTGCACTAATCTTTTGAAGACCACTTGGTTTTCATCTTACTACTCTTTTTGTAATGTAATCAGGCACAGGGCAATAAAAGATACATGATCTTTCTTGCTTCATAAGTTTGGAATGGCTCACATGAGACAAGCTTTAGTCCATGGGTCAGAGCAGCCTTTATGTTACACCCAAACCAGGGAAAAGTTTTCTGAAAGACCTTCCAGGGTGTCCCTCAGAGCAGGGGCAGAGACCTGAGCAGCCCCCACACCCTGGGACACTGCAGTGTCTCTGGGCAGCTCCTTTTCCTGGTCACTTTTAAAACTGTGCAGTGACAGCTTTGACTTTGGATGTTGGCAGCTCTACCCTGGAACGCTCCACACTTGAATCAACAAAATCTCCTTTCCCCTCCAGAGGATTATAAACCCCACTTGCTGCTCAACACTGAGATCTCATTTCTGTACACAGCCATGTGCTGCTGCTCTGCTGGGCAGTGCAGATAAAGACTCTGACCTGACTTCTCAGCAGAACCAGGGTCACCCTCTCTGCTTTCAGTGGGACTCTTGTTTCTGAGCAGGAGAACTGCCAGGTAATCAGCTCAGCTGGAGATTAATGCCTGCATGAAGGAAGCACCCTGGCTGGCTGTGCAGTGTTAGCTAACAGAAAAGTGAAAATTCCATTTATCTACCAATATCCTGCTAGTAAAGCCAATTGTGCTCTGGTGCTCTATCCAGCTGCATTCTGTTAACACAGTGTATTTTGGCTCTGGCTAAGTGTTATCACAAGGTACAGCAATGAGATAAACACAAGAAAGCTTTGTGAAGAGAAAGGTTTAATGATTTCATTGTTTGAACCCTCTGTTTGAACCCACAGTGCCTACTGGCAATCTGCTGGGAATAAAGGATCTCGCCTTACATGATTTATACAACACTAAACTCATCCTTTTAGACCTCCAGTTCTTACAGGAACCCTTGCAGGCAGATGAATTTTAATGCAGGATAGACACAAGTCTGCAAGAACCCTGTATGCAAGTGCAAAGGCATCACACCCTGACAGGAGATATCAGAATCTCCATTTCCTCAGATATGGAATATGGAGAAGAAGCTGATGAATTCTTTCATGAAAAGAGCAAGAAGACACGAAGTCTGCCAGCAGACACATGTCTGTTGTTTGCTAGTGGAAGGCATTTATCTCAAAATAAAATCTGACCACAAAAATTCTTCTTCGTGCACATTCTCCAGTCCTTAGAGGACAGATGCTCCAATAAATATTCCCTGTTCAAGCTGACAGGTAATGAGGACAATTATTTCCCCCTCAGATCTGGAATGCAGTGCAGGCTTTCTGCTGACTTAACAGACTGTGGATCAGGAAATTGCTGGGCATGACCTCATTTGATATGAGCAGCAGTTTCACTCTTCAAAGGGGAAGAATATATTGAAGACTGGGACTTCCAGGAAATAATATTCATCTAATTATCTGCTGAACACTGTTCAAAGAAAAGACTGCCAGAATTTTGCCACCAAGATGATGCACTGGAGGGGCAAAATTCACAAGAAGTAGAGAGCTATGTCTAACTCTTCTTCCAAATCCTGACCAATAGAAAATAAAATGCCTGTCTAACAACAGCATGCCTGAAATGCTGGAGAATCCAGTGAAATTCCTTGTTTTCCAAAAACACTGAGCAGAGAAAGCAGATTTTAACTCAAACCATTTACCTACAGGGAAGTCCGCACTTCATGATTCTTAAATATATTATTGAGGCTATTATTGTTTTCTATTTTTGACTTCAACCCAAAAGTTCTCACACTATTAGGTCATCAAGCAGAAGAATCAGTATCAGCCTCAGCCTACCAAGGACCAAGCAACCTGGCCTTCAGCAGAAGGTCCTTGAGGCCCTCTGGAGTTGCAAGTTCAAGCCAATCAGAAACAGGAAGGAAAATCTACTGACTTTGTGGGAAAAGGCAAGAAATTCAGGGTTTAAACCTAAGGGAGACGGTTGAAGAGGCAGCATCCCTTCCTCTGAGATCCCTTCCTCTGAGGATCCCTTCCTTCTGAGGATCCCTTCCTCTCAGCACCCCTACCCTCTGACCATCCCTTCCTCTGAGGACCCCTTCCTTCTGAGGATCCCTTCCTCTCAGCACCCCTACCCTCTGACCATCCCTTCCTCTGAGGACCCCTTCTTCTGAGGATCCCTTCCTCTGAGCATCCCTTCCTTCTGAACTTCTCTCTCAGCATCCCTACCCTCTGAGCACCCCTTCCTGTGGGGTCAGTGTAGGACCTGCACTGTGTGCTGTGCACAGAGGGAGGATGGTTCCTGTCCTGTGGGGTCAGTGTAGGACCTGCACTGTGTGCTGTGCACAGAGGGAGGATGGCTCCTCTCCAGAGGCAGTGCCAGGGCAGGGACCATGTGTGCTGTGCACAGNTGTGTGCTGTGCACAGAGGGAGGATGGTTCCTGTCCTGTGGGGTCAGTGTAGGACCTGCACTGTGTGCTGTGCACAGAGGGAGGATGGTTCCTGTCCTGTGGGGTCAGTGTAGGACCTGCACTGTGTGCTGTGCACAGAGGGAGGATGGTTCCTGTCCTGTGGGGTCAGTGTAGGACCTGCACTGTGTGCTGTGCACGGGGCAGCGTGAGGATGGCTCCAGAGGCAGTGCCAGGGCACTTAGCACTCCCTGCTGAGGCTGAGGCTGGCCCTGGTTCACAGGGTGGGCACAGGCTGGGAGGGGCTCTTACCATGGCCAGGGGCACGATTCCCACCAGGTCCTTCTGGCAGATGAAGATCTCGGCCAGGGCGGGGTCGGAGGAGCCGCGCCGCGGGTACTCCACCTGCCAGCTGATGGGCTGCGTGCCCGACAGGCTGCTGAAGCTGGCGATCTCAAAGTCCAGCTGCACGACCTCATGGAACAGGCTGGTGCTTCTGGGGACAGCAAACAGGCAGAGGGAGAGCCATTACTTGGGCTGAAGGAGGCTGATGAAGCGAAGCAGGTTAATCAGTGCAAATTCAGCTGTTTATGTGTGGATACCACGCTTCTAGGAAGACTTTTTCCGATCTACGACTGCCTCAGAGCGCACAAACTGGAATTATCCAAAACTACTCACAGCTTTTCCTACGGGCACTGCGGAGGGATGAAATCCAGGCTATTGTAACACACTTATTCCAGTCCATGTTCTGTATGATTTTTCAAATATGTTTCATACTCTGAGTTGGATTTGAACTCTTATCAACCAAAGTTAAGGCAGTTCATGAAGGCTGAGGAGCCCAGAATTACTGCAGTCAGAAAGAAAACCACGGTTTCTTGAAGATGTCCACCACCAAAATCACAGAAATCCTCAGAAATGAAGCTCAGTGTAAGTGGTGTGGGGAAGCCATTAAAACAATTAACAGGATTAAATGAAAAAAAATGACAATTTTAGTCTACTCTTAGTGCTCTCTGGAAATTAAAATTTCAGGTAGCTGAGACCAAACAAAGAGAAAAATCTGTGGCAGGCAAAATATATCACAAACTCAGTAAGCAAATTTGAAAAACAAATATGAAAAAACAGGCTGGAAATGTTTCCCTCACATTAAATTTCTTTAACTACACCAGAAATAATAAGAATATATGAAAGACATTTCAGGACTAGCTGCTGGCTTAATTAAAAAAAAAAAAAAAAGTTTAAATCCCCTTAATTAGAAATTACCCATTAACTTTCCTGGAACTTTCCAAATGCCTTCCCACAGTGTTAATATTCCAGTGAATATTACTGCATTCCAACCCTATGCTGAAATGATTTGAAAATGAAGGGAATGACAGGTAACTTCCTAGCTCAGTAACCCAATCCCAGCCTCATCACACCTTTGCCTGCATTCATCACGTAACAGCTTCAATTTTTCCTCTCTTTTTTACATACAATACATGAAGGCCCATTTCTGAGAAAATCCTTCAAGAACTGATCATGAACAAAGCACTTATATTCTCAAGTGCTAGACTTTCTTTCTCTCTCTGAACAGAAATCACCATTTTTTGCTACTTAAGACATATTCTGTGCTTTACTTTGCATTATTACTTTGAAAGCAAATGGTTCCCCTGATAATTATTATTTTGATTATGGGTTTTCATTTGGATGGCTCCCTCTGAAAATCTTAATACTGCCTAATCTTGAATTTTATTTCCTTGCTGTTTTCTTGCTGTGTCAAAAGAGAGACATTGGAGCACTTTTGTGACAGTGGCACATTTCCTGCCTGCATTTAGAGAGTGATTTTGGGCAGTAATGTGATGGATGGATGGGTTTAGCAATTCATAACTCAAGCCCAGCCTATTGCCACTTGAAGAGTTCCTACTAAATAAATCTTCCAGCCTGTAAATACGAGACAGCTGCAGTAACTGTGGTTTACACACTTCTGGGACACCTCCAAGTGAATACACACTGCATGGAACTTGGTAATTTATTTGCAAACATGAGCATATGCAAAGATACCTGAATCACCTGAGCAGCAGCGTTCATTTGGCTGCTAAAGGCACCATTATGCCCTAGATTAATGACACCTAAAATGACATTATTTGTACCATTTCTAGTTCTGATCTTAGTAACAGACAGAGAAAGAGTTTTTCCATGTGATTGACTATCTCAGTGCTTTCACTCCACCAAATGGAGAATAAATCTTTGCACACATCAAAGCTGCTCCAAGAGTTAATGAGCTGCAGGAAAGGTCTCCAGACCAAGAAGTTTGCATGCATTTCTCCAAAGATCCTCTGAAAATGAGCATCTTTCCAGCAGAAGCCCCACAACTCTGCTGGCAGCTCCAGAGAGCTGGAGGTAGGAACCTATTTCCAGCCAGTCCCTGACTCCCAAACCTCTTCTCCCTTTCCCTCAGTGTCCCAGCTCTGCTCCCAGGACTCAGGAGGGGCTGGTGACACACTCAGGGCCACGTGGAAGGCTGCTACAGGTAAGGAACAGATCTGGGTTTTACCAAATCTTTTATTAACCACTGCCCCACCATTCTGGTTTCACTGGCAACCACAGCACTTGGTTCTAGAAATGGCCTTCAGCATCCTAACACCATCCTGTACCTGAGGAGTATTTTGCTGAGCTGTTCTCTGACAGAAATCATTGTTATCAACTTTTACAAAACACCTGCCAAGCTGGCATTTCCACTTCTCCCCAGGCACTGGGTTTCACTCACTGAGCTATTCTGGCCAGGTGTCCCCCTGACCCATGACAAAGACAGGCTGCTTTAGTGGTGGAGGGCAATAAAATGGTACCAAAATTCATCTACAGATTTCTGATTAATGCTAAAGGATTTTTTTTTTTTTCTGTAAAACATGAGATACAAAAAAAGTCAAAAAATGTGCATGGTGCAAGACAAAGCTTTTCTTGGTGCTCTTCCAGGCTGACCTGCATCAATATTCCAGTGCCTGCATCTGTGAGTAATGCACACACCTCCCTCCACAGCAAAGCAGCCTTGATGCAATGTCACACCATCATCAGTTTCCTCCTTCTCTCTTCACACAGAAGAAACAGAGAGACGATCAACAGCTGGGAAAGCATCCACTTGAAAAAAAATATGCCTTCAGAGATGTGTAATGGCTGAGGAAAAAATGCTTCTCGTGAAGCACATTTAATGTTCAGGGCTTGTTCACTGACTGAAACAGCAGTTCCTTAATATCCAACATTTAGAAGTGCTCAGCAGCCGGAACAGCAAGTAATTATAAAACTTTTCTAAAGTACACAGCACGTAGTGATTACAAATGAAGCTTCCTCAAGGAAGAGCTTCGAAGGAATTGCTCCAGGGTGGATATATGAGTCTAATTTGATTGGATTGAGAGTTCCCCTGGGCCAGTTTGCTCCTTGGATTTATTTTAATTTATAAAAATGCTAATCATTCAGGGCCAGACTGGAGCACGTGCTAGCACAGGGGAGTGAGGACTCCTTTTGATGTGCTGAGCAGCCACTGGGAGGGTGGGTGTGAGCACTGAGACATCAGCCAGCAGCTGAAGCCACAGCTCCTCCCTGCTGGAGCAGGTGGGCAGTGATGCTGATGCTTACAGCAGCTGAGCCTGCAGGTCAGGGATGGGGGGGATTCACTCCTGGCAGAGGCTGGCAGCAAAGTGCTGCCCCAGGAGAACGGGCAGCAGAGCCCCTGAATGCCTCTGAACAGCGCAGTTTTGGGAAAAGAAGGTGGAATGGAAATGTTCTGTTAATGGAAAGGTAATAAAAGATGCATAAAAGGCAAACCAGAACTGACATCAGGAGAAAATGCCATGAAACTTGCCAGCTGCTGCCAGCTGTGTGGGCAGCACACACCCTTGGGAGATCAGCCAGGGTTAACTGCACCAGGACTTCTGATTTTAGAAGATTTTTGAGTATGATATTAAGCATTCCTTTGCAAGTACTTATTGATCATTCAAACCTTCAGTGCCCTGCGAAATATTTACCCTTGGAAGAAGATTTTTCTTCTGTTCATATGCAGGACTGGCTCTATCCAAAGTGTACTTAATGTAGGGGATTTAACACCTGGTACCGTGGGTGTACAACCCAGCTAAGCTCATGGGCAGACTCCCACTGTGGGTAATACCACAGACACTGAACACAAAATAGATTCTGTTTCCTTCAGGGGTCTGGAAAAGCTGGAGCAATGTGAAACCTGGCCAGGGCTGAGCTGAGGTCAGGACTAGTGACCATTGAGGCCAGCATTAGTGACCACCAAGGCAAGGACTAGTGACCAGGCCCGTGCTGCAAAGGTTTCCCAGGGCAGGGGGGAGGGAGGCAGAGGCTCACCAAGGAAAGCACACAGAGAGCTCAGCTGCTGCCAGAGCCATCAGCACACAGAAATCTTCTCTGGGTGCTCATCTGCAGGTGTGGCCCAGCAGTCTCTGATGAGAGATTTCACAGTGCTGGGTTATTGCTCCAAGTAATAGAGCAGTTTCCACTCTTAAATGAGTGAATCTTAGGACTGCTACGGGCTAAATCAATAATTTCGATTTATTACAGTGACTCTCAAAAGAGAAATTTTAAAAAAGCCTAGATTAAAAACATTTTTTAGCCATCCTTTATTCCAACAGATTTTTACTGAAAGTGCCCAGGGATCTGAGAATACTTCGACCTGCTGGAAATTCAGCAACTCCTTTCTTCTCTAATGCTCTCCAGTTTTGACAGTGACATCTTAATGCAAGATCAGCATTTACCAAATGACATAAAAAATGGAGAAGAGTACAAACCCCATCATCCCCAGTTACACTGCACATCTTACTCTTCCCTAAAATGAATGTATTGAAGCATGTTATTACTATGTGCAGAGACAAACCCATCAGAAGCTGCTGGTCAAACTGGACCCCAGAGCAATCTGTGCTGCAGCTGAGACACACCAGAGCCTCTGCCCACCTTGGAAAAGGGTTCAGGGCTTGTGTTCCTGCCTTTCTCCATCTGCTGTTCTCCTGCACCTGTTCCTAACCATGGCTGATAATGGGGATATCTGTGAGGAACACGCCTTGGGACCAGGGTGAGTCACAGCAATTGAAGGAAATTAACGGCACAGAATTAGAACTTGATCTGGGAGAGTGTGACTGAAGATGACTCTGAAGATCACAGAATGGTTTGGGGGGAAAGGGTCTTTAAAATCACTGAGTTCCACCCCCCTTCCATCAGAACTGGCCGCTCCACCACTGCCCACCTGAAACACTTCTTCACATGGAGTACAAATGCTTAAAAATAAGTTTCTTTCAGCAAATAAGTTTCTTTCTTTAATAAAAGCTGTTACAAAGCTAAACCCCTCAAAAAATTGGGGAAAGGATGTAGTAATTCCAGATAATGCTAACCACTGGAGACAAAATGCAGCTTAAACATCTTATTTTGCAGTATTAACCTAGCTTTTACCTTTAAACCATAAAAACCAGCAGAGGAAAAAGAAAAGGATGATCTATTTTGACATTAACAGATAGGGAGGGCATAATTTCATGGAAATCTAAAACATTAAGAGTATTATGACGTTCTCCAAAGGAAAATATCCAAGGTATAACTGAGCAAACTCTTGATCACCATAACATAATATACATGTGTATCCTCAGGAGGATGATATAATGCTGCACTTGATTTCTCAGTGCAGTCCAGATCAGAGTTAGATTACTTAATAAGGTTTCTTGGCTTTCTTGTCATAAACTGTGATATAAAACATCGCTTTTTGATTAAGGTATTTGGACTAGGACAGGAAATCTCATTTCACTTCCCAGCTCTTCCACAGCATCCTTGAACGACCTCAGGCAAGACATGAAGATACAGATCCTTACAGCTAAAATAAAATCAATAAGCATTAGGCATGGTGGAGCTTTAGAAACCTCTGGTGCCTGTCTGCTGCACCTGAAGGTGGCACCTCTGCCATGCTGTCATGAGCCCCAGGATCCCAGCTGCCTTCAGCCACAGCAGGGATGGGCAAAGACTTGAAGACCACTGCTGGTTCAGCTGCTGAGAGCTGCCATGTGGGAGGTAATTCTCAGCTAATTAAATATGCACTGCCTGCGTGGCAGAGGGTAGAGAGAGACTAGGGTGGGATATTTCTGTGCCTTTATTCCCCAGGGGAACAAGGTGAAGAATAATTTGTTCTTCCAGTCTCACAAAAAATCAACTCAGTGCTTGAATTCTCTGTCCAAGCCTTGCCTACAGATGCTAATCTCAGTGATGTTACACTGAGAACAAACAGCAAAAGTCATGTTGCTAACTAGAGTACAAAAAACCAGAAATGTTCCTCTCTTGGACAGGCAGAAGGCAGAACAAGACAGGCCCTGAAGGAGGGAGACCTGACTGGGGATCACAATAAATCCCTGATTTCTTCCTCCCATGCAGAGCAGTTTTTCAGAGTCACTAATCACCAATAAACACTGCAGTGAGGACAGCAGGCTCATTAGTCTTCTCTGATACTACATCACACGAGGCACAAGGTAGAGGAGATTGATTTTTCCCTGTTCCCAAAGGAATCAGGTGTGCAAGCCTCTGCCTCAGCCTGGAAAAGGCTGTGTGCAAACACAGGTCCTGAGCTGCCACCATCTCCCACCTCCATCTCACTCCCCATTCGGTTTGCACAAGGTATGAGGCTGCTAATGTCTTCATTACAATTGCAGATAACAAAATACTCAGGCAGACTGGTCAAGGAATCGGCTTTCACAGTGATTCATCATCTCCTCCTGCCTCTGAGAAGGACATTTTCTACTTAGTATTCATCCAGTGCTGGAACCTCTCCAGCAGCACCGTCAGTAAGCAGCATTTTCCTCTTTTGGAGACAGCAAATGTGCAAGCACTGAAAAGATTCCAAGGGACAGCACTGGAAAGGAGACCCTGAGCAGATATTTTCAGAGAGACTCACTCCAAACCCAGAGCTTTCAAACGGAGAAGAGAAGGCAGAATCTTCTCATCATCAGCCTTAGATTTCATGGCTCTTGCAGCTTGATAGATGCAGCAAGATGAGATCAAATACCCCAAAGGAAGTTTTATCATTCCCATTTAATTGCTGACTTTAACAGTTTGGGAGCAGCCAGGGAAACATTTTCAGAGGCAGGAGAACACCTTTCACAAAGCAGTCTAGCTAACACATTTTCTGGGACAAATTTGCACATGTGTTTTATTCCACTTAGAAGCAACAGTACCCCTGGAAATGATGTAGAACTTCATTTACTAAATCCATTTGTGAGCTGGACAGGCTCAGCCTCCACCTTCAACCCAGTGAAGATGTGTCAGCTGTTCCTGCCATGACCAGTTGATTTCTGTCCTACCTGGGCCCTGGCACTGGCCTGGGTCAGAGCTCTGCCCCCAGGTGACACAGTGCCCAAAGGCAGGGACACAGCCCCACTGCTGACTGCTGGGCTCCTGTGCAAGTCAGAGTACCAGGCACTCACTTGGAACCAAACTGAAGATGAAGCTGCATTATGAATCAGGTGGCAAGGAAAATTACATTTAGATGTAACTGTGTATGCAAATCAGATGTGGGATATGCACATCTCATTTACAAGTCAGGTATCTTCAGATTCCAGCTCCTATAGTTCTTACTGGGTCGGGTTTTTTACAGCTCTGCCAGTGTATCTGCTTTTTGGCTGTGTTTAAAACTCCAAAAATATTTGTGCATAAAGACCCCCATTCCTTCTCAACAGAGAACCTGCCTGCTGGAAAAACACCTACCAAGTCAACCATTCACCAGGCATGTAAAGCTGATATAATATCTGCATTTTGCAGAGGCAACGGATTTAAAGAAAGCACACATTTAATGGCTTAGTAAGGAGAATAACAGCATTTAAGTGATGAATATTGTGATGAAATAACTAAGAAAGTAACACTCAGGTGAATTTAAGTTTTTCACACTTGCTGGCCATGGACAAAGTCCATGGGGGCAAGGAAAAGTCAAGTTTGTGGGTGCCAGCCCCATCTCCCCCTGCACTCCCTGGACACGCCTGCAGCTTTCCAAGTTTCCTTTTCCAAGGGCTGTTTCTGACCAGAAGCAATGATCCCAACTGCTTGATGGCAGCTGTCTGAAGAGAGCTCCAGTTCAGCTGCAGAGCTTCTCTGCGTGTTTGTGAAGCTGCCTGAATAGAGAGAAAAAGACCTTGAAATGAGCTGTGTCCTCTGAGAAATAAATCCAACAGCTGCAATTTCATCACAGAGCAAACCCAGTTTGTGTGGAGTCCTTTGGACTGGGAGCTGCAGGGAATTGAATAATACTGTGTTAAACCCAAAGCTGGAGAATACCAGTCTGGGGAAGGTGAAGAAGTTTTCTTTCTAGAAAGTCAATATATTTTTGCAAGCTTCACTAAGGAGAATTCTGCAGCACGAGTGTATTCCTCTCCCCCAATCTCAGGCTGTATCTCCTATTTCAGACTATATTGTTCCCCTTATTTGTATTTGTAGAATGTTTGTGTTACTCTTTTAATCCTACTCTTTTGTTGTACATTCTCTTTAATGCTGTGTGCTGCTCAGATGGTCTCTCCTATGGTGAAGTCAAACACAAGCACAGTGAAGCAGAAACCCAAACCAGTCTGAGGAAAACACTGAGCAGCAACAGTGGGATAAATCCTGAGCTCATGGAACTCCATGTAAATGGGAATGGCACCAGTGAAAACTGAGAGGAACCAGGTCAGCAGAACTAGATGGGTTTTAAGCTTCCTTCCAACCCAGGCCATTCCATGATTCTACAATTCCCTGTCTGCTTTCTCTGTCTTTTTTTCCTTCTTATGAATGTTTAAAACAAAAGAGAGTGAGCTGGTGCTAGTGAATGTCCTGGGGAAATCAGACAAAAATGTGACCAACTTCAGGCTGCAGTTATAAACCAACTCTTATTCAAATTTACAAAAACCACAGACCCTGGGGCTTTCAGTAGCTGCAGTTCTGGAAGTCTGATGGACAAACCTTTATTTTACAGTTCATAAAGCAAAGCTTAACAACGCTGCCTTCCTAATGCCATCCAAAGCTCTTGCTCATTGTAAATTTAAAAAGAAGCTTATTGAAAGCAGAACCAGCATAAATACTGGAGGTAGATCCATTACATTTCATGATACAGTTACTTGGTGGTAGTTCACTCCTCCTGTTCAAGGATAATAAAAGGGAAAATATCCCCATGACATTCAGTGGCAGAAATGTCATTGCTGAAGTGCCTATGATGTGCAATTAACATTTTTAAGGATTCATTTAAACGGATACTGTCACGGCTGATAGATCTGAGATTACACCAACTATCTACGTTTGGATTTCTGCCTAATTCAGCATCTCACTTGCAAGCTCACCCTCTCACTTCTGGATATTTATATTTTTCTTTCTCCTTATGTCTACTGCATTGAGGGTGCTATAAAAAATTGATCATTTTATAGATTTGTCATTTTATGATTTATCATTCAAGGCCAGGCTGGATGGGACTTGGAGGAACTGGTCTAATGGAAGGTGTCCCTGCCCAAGGTAAGGGGCTGGAACTGGATGATCTTTAAGGTCACTTCCAACCCAAACCATTCTAGGATTTTCTGAATGAATTCTCCCCTCTCCATCACTAATGTTGTATCACAATCAGAGTTTCTAGCCAAAAAATGTTTTCCTTTTTTTAACATTCTGCTTTCCACAAACAAGTTTTAATTTTCACAATGAAAAATACTTTGTTTTGAAGAGAAAGGTAAGTTGTGGGGCAAAAGCTGTTTGGTGTTAGGGTGGATTAACAAACAAGCCACTGTGTATTGTGAATGAAGGCACTGCCATGAGCAGGATGGAGATCCAGGTCTGGACTCTGTTTATGAAAAGTCCTGGATCTTTGATCCTTGGCATTAGTATCCAACCCTGCTAATTAACAGAGTGAAAAGGCAGGCAAATACAGAAGGTATCTGCTATAGCAGAAAATCTGTTTTTGAGCAAAATGTTCATCAAAGTTTGCAGGAGACTGCAGCTACTTTTGGAGATTCCACTGGACGTGTGAGTTTGTGCTGGCAGCTGGAAGGCTCCTGCTCAGAGCTGAGAGTGGCCATGGCTCTCCAGGCAGGGTGCAGACACTCCTGTCTGCTGCCAGCCACTGGGAGAGCAACTGTCCTCAGCATCTCAACAAGACAAACGAAGGAGACATGATCCTAATGGTGAATGGCCTGGGAGGAAAGCAAGTGCCTCCTCAACTGACACAACACTTGCAGATAAACTCTGAGAGCAGCTCTGAAGTGATGACTCTGACATCTGTGCTTCTGTCCAGATCTGGCTTTCCCCTACAGCACCTCAATTAGAAAATTGCCATGTCTAATTTGTTGGGAAACCTCAGTTTCAAATGTGCTAAATCAGGCAAAGCAAGAAAACACAACGGACTTGGATGGGGCTTTTGAGAGATGTGCTTTACAGAGGTGATTTTCCATGGCTAGGAAAACAATTTCACCTTCTCCTGACCCCCAGGAAGAGTGCAGGAGTGCTAGGGGGAACCACAGGCTCCATGATATCAGAATACTCTTTAAACAACAGCAAGATTTCTATTGCAGAAAGTAATAAACAAGAGCCTAGCACAGAATCCCTCCATGCAGCACAGTTACACATTTGCCTCACTGCCCAGAGCAAAGATTTCAAACTCTGCTGTGATTTTTTTCCAAGCAATCATTGCTGCCTTTTTATGCCCTTCTTTCTACGCTTTTTTGCACTTGGTGAGTCAAAACAGGTTGCTATGTAATTATACAAATGACATTTAGGGGACACAGTCCAAAAAAAAAAAAAAAAGTAAAGAAGATTCTAAAGAACACAAGCGATCCCTTTGTTATTGAAATCTTCAACAATATTAGTCACCACTCCTGCTCTTTGCTGACTTTGAACACTCTGTTTGATCACAGGTAGGATTGCACTGATGGAAGTCCAGCTTTCCAAGGCTCTGGGGAAATACAAAGCCAAAATCAGAAGCTCCTCTAGACCTTTCAGTTGCATTTCCACCTTTGCCTACATGGTAAGAAATTTTCTTACACGTATTAATTGTTCCTGCAGGAGAGCAGCAGAAGCAGTGAATGTCACATGAGAGACAATTCTTAAAGACAAGCATGCAGGATGTGTCAGCCCAGGCTGTGCTCTGCTCCCATCTGAGCTGCCAGTGGCAAACACAGCTGTAGGGGGAGCAAACCCAAGAATGCTGTCACGGGTTCTTGTTCGACACAGCAGCCTTGCAATATGGAAAAAAGGTTAAACAGGGGGAAGGATGATGACAGCCAACCAGATGGGGTGGTCTTGGAAATTAAAACAACATAAAGGGGTTTGCCCCTTGCAGCCTCCTCCCAGCTCAGATCCTCCATCTAGTTTGATTTTCCTGGGGTAGCAGCCTGTCAGCTGCCCTGCCTTCAGAGCCATTAGAAAAGGAGTGAACAATGGACACGCTGTTATTGCCCTCAGCTGCAGCAAACGCTCCATCTTTCCTTTAAATACAGAAGCCAGAGCGTGCAGGAAACCATCCATCCAGTAAAACCTGTGTCAACATCTCTCCAAACTCTTGGACTGCTCAGTGAGAGCTGCTGCCCGTTCCCCTGTGCCTGGGAAATCAGCATGATGAGAGAGCCCTGAGCCACGTTCCTGCGACACTTTGGGCCTGACCTTACTTCGGCTCCAGTCACTCGTGGTTCTGCTTTTGATTTTGATGGCAGTGGGGCCACTGCTCCAGTGTCACCTCTCCTGCACCCTCAGGCGCTCTCTCCAGCAGCACTGTCAGCTTAGAGAAGGCAGGACAATTTGAAAGTAGTTTCTAAAGCCCAAGGCAAACCAGGAGATGACCTTTTCCACCAGCAGAGAGCTGCTTACAGGCTGCTATTGAATATTCCACCAGCTGTAATGCTCTGCTCCCACAGATGACCTGGCTGCTCTGCAGCAGGGTTGGGTTTTCCTTTTGCTGCCCCTCTCCTCACCCTAGCTCAATGAATTGGGGTCCCAGTGTGGCTCTCCTCTGTTGCACACCTTTGTTACTGCCCTCACCTGGGACCAGCCCTGTGCTGTGGCATCACTTGTCACCAGGCTGCAAAGGCCAGCACAGGACACAGGAACTCCTTCTCTGCTTGGGGATTGTTCCAAGAGAAACAAAAACTTCCCCTTGCAGATACTCAAAGTTTTGGCTAATGCAGAGATAAAACCTCTGCAGGGCAATGTGACATTAAGAGCTGAATGTCCAGGAGTGTTCAGCTCTGCTGCTCTGGGGAGGGTGAGCTGTGCTAAGCCAGCATGGTACACACAGAACTGGCAAACACAGGGCACAAATCTCTGCAAATACCCTGCTGTGGCTGGCTGCAGAATGCACAGCTTGTACCAGAGAGAGAGAGGATTCTCCCATTCTAGATGGGAGAATCTTCACAGTCTGTTATACATTCCAAACATGCTCATAATTACATGACATTCAATCAAAAAGCTTTTTGATAATGGACAACTATTTCCTTAATAATTTTTAGTAGCTTTGCCAACTCTTCCAAAAATTACTTTTCCCTAGGAAGTTGGCTGGTTTTTTTTGCAGATAGGATATCTGTGCTATCCAGTTATTTCTATAAAGAGACTTGGCCTTTAGGACTAATTTAAAGGGTTTCCCAAAGCAGATGGAGCTTTTTGAATATAGAAAAAGGGATTTACAGGATTATCAAGCTCCAAGTACTCAAATATAGAGACAAAATTATGCCTAAGGCAAGTAAGAAATGCTCTAGGCTATCAGAGATAGTCTCTTCATCCTCAGTAGATGACACCTAGTGTAAATTGACATTATTTCCTGACATCAGCAGATTTTTATTCAATTCCTCTTATTGATGATGTGGTTCACAGATCATCAACAAGACACTAAATGTCTTGGTGAAGAGGACAGAGAAAGGGAAGAGAAAAAACAGAGAATGTCTAAAATGGCTGTATTAAATTATCATACAGTACTCCCATATTCTACCTGTGCCAGCAGACACAAAAAAGGAGCTTCTGGAATCACTGATGTAATTTACTGGCAAGCACAAACCCATCTGTGACAAGCCAAAGGCTGAGGACACAGACCTTGTGAATGAAGTGCTCAGTGTGTGCACAGTGGGAAGTGACACAGACACCAGCAAACAGGCTGGACAGGCTGAATTTGTCCAGCTGAGATTGTATCTGCTCCCCTTTCTCATTCCAGTTCTCAAATCCTTCATCAGATTTATGCTATTCTCTGCTAGCCACGCTCCTGTGACACAAACCCCACAGCCTGGGCCCTTTCCCTGCAGGGGAACTCTGCCAGAGGGGATCCACACCAGATCTTCTGTTTCCTGATAAACTCTCTCCCTTGCTCGCTGCCCCCTGCTCTCTCCCTCCTTCCCAGCTCTGGAAACTGGGACGAGCCAGGCAGCTCCATTAGCTGTTGGCTTCTGGCAGGTCCCCGTGGTGTTCAGAGCCTGTGTCAAAGCCCTCTGTGGGGTCATGGAGTGGCTGTATGATCTCACTCCACTCATTTGTCTTCCCTGGCCTCCTATTAAGCCTGTCAGAAGAACTGGCTCAATGCAAGAAAAACAGGAGCTCCTTAAAAATGTATTGGCACATCTCAGCTGAACTTCCTCAGGTGAAGAAGTTATGAAAAACAGCTCTGCTGTGAACTTTGAAGTATCAATTTGTTAAAGAGGCAGTGATTTCCCTCTCTGAACAATGCTCTTCGTGGTGGGAAGCCTTGGTAGGCAAGTGATGTGTGTTAGAAACATTTTCAGAGGTATTGACATGAAGGACTGGGTGATGCACAATGTTTCAAAAACAAATGAAGGCTGCCCAAATAGCTGCTCCCCAGCAAGCTGAAGTTACAATTTAGATCCAGCACTATATTTATCAATATTTTCATTCCCCGCTGCTTTTCCTGACATTTATGCCAAAAGAAACTTCTGCAAAAGGTCAGCACAGGACTCAAGAGTTATTAAGTGTGTGATCTAACAAAAGAGCAGATGACTTTCACTCACACTTGCCTGATCATTCTGTGAACTCACAAACAACAGGTCCTGACCACTTCCCCCAACCCAAAGACCATCCTGGGTGAAATCACCCCCTGCAGGGAGTCTGCACTTGAAATGCCTCTAACCTACTCCACAGCAGGCCTGAATCATGGCTTAGACTTTGTCCAGCTATTTTGCCTTCCCTCTTTTGAATACTGGCACAACACAGTCCTAAGTGGTGCTGTACACTGAAGAGATGGTTTCCCCTAACAGGAGACTCTGTGAGCACACTCACACTGAGCAAACAAGAAGTGTGAAAGGATGACTATTAGTTCCATTGATAAACTGAAAACTGAGTTGTTCCAGATCCCACCAAACACCTGGACCCAGCCCCCAGTGCTGTGCCTGGATTGCAAGGGCAGCCCCTCCCTTCCACACTCCCCAAAAAAGGGAGCACAGGAAATCTGGGAACAAGATTGAAGCTCCACCTTCTCCATCCCTCTCTGGTGCCTTCGCTGCAAGACTGCACTTGCACTTCTTTTTCCAGAAGTACATTTCATTTTATTTTTCCCACATTGCTTCTCAGACTTTTGGGAAATTCCATAATGCCACACCAAAAGCTCCCAATAGCAGCCAGAATTGCTTTTATTGCTGTTTAACACAGTGCTGAATTCAAATGGCTAATGTATATGCTTCTCTCACACATGAGTACAAACTGCTGCATAGCACAACTTTATTTTATCAAATTAAAATGCACTGTAACACAAATTTATTGTATCTTTGCTCATAAGTGGTTTTATGCTTTTGATTTTTTTTTTAGTCTTTTAGGGTCTCAGCAGTAGATGGAAAGCAATCAAAGTTCCATTTGAAGCAGCCGTGTAAGCAATTCTCATTTACAGAAGACAATGAAAAATTAATCTAAAATGAGTGTAACTAAGTTTTCATAGAAACAACAAAACCATTCAGACATTATCATTTTCAACAGCTGTTTACTGTCTTCATCTACAAAATCACCTGTCAAGTTTTACTATTGCCTCCAGGGGGAAAAAAAGCCAACCCCAAGCACCTCTTGAGTTAATAAAATGCTCCCCATGTAACACAGATATTGAGGCTCCCTTTCTTTCAATTATAACACTTAGCAGGCACGATGGAGGTGACATTCAACACCCCCTCTCCTGCAGGTTTGAATTCTACTTGATTAACTGCAAGGGAAAAAATTCAGCCACGGTTGGTGGGTAAGGCTGGGTGTTTTCCTCTCAGTCCTGCTCCGTGGAACATCTGCCTCCTGTGCCAACGGGCAAAGCAACATCTATCACCCCTGGAAAGCTGCAAACCACAACCATTTCTGCCCATGAAATGCAAACACGTGAAGGAAGGACAAGAGGGATGTCAGCAGCACAGGGTGTTGTTCTGGGGGAATGGGATTCCTGTCCCAGCACCAGTTTGTTTCAGCCGTGAGCTTGGGAGGAATTTGTTCAGCTGGCAGAGCACATGGAGCTGGTTCATTCCATGTAATGTGTGTGATGGGAAGGGTGCCAGACAAACATCAGAAGGAAACCAAAGGGCTCAGGGGCTGTGCTGCTGGCAGTCTGATCCCCTGGCATGGAATCACCAGGGAACAGCCCAGCCTTCTGCTGATGGCTGGGGCTGGGGCTGACCCAGCAAGCACAGGGCAGCAGCTCAGGAAAGCCAGCAGACAGGAGAGACAAACACACAGCAGCTGAATTAATTGTCCTTCACATGCAGATTCTCAGGCTGAACGCTCTCAAAGGCTGTCTCAAGTGCTGCTGCTGTCCCTAATTTCAGATTTAGGAGAGGGGAAGGAGTCAATTATTGAAGGGCAGCTACAGGGAGTGGGATGCACAGCTCCTATTGACTTCCTTAATGGTGGTAAAATGTGCAAATCCTGCGGACTGTAGCTGAATTTAAATTACAATGATTACAAAATATAAAGCCTAAAAAAGAGGATTTATACATGAGCAGATTTAGCTGAGACACAGACTCCCTCAAGACCTACATTTTGTTTACAGGCAAAGCAGACTGTGCCTCCTGAATGCCTAAATCCTGATGACAATTATTTATATATCTCACCATCCTCCTAACGGGGCTCTGAACCATCATTCCTGCTGCTAAATGCCCTGGGGAGTATCTACTGGTTATGGGTTCATCCCTATTTTCTGGCCATTGTCCAGCAAACCACTTTCAATGTGTAAACAGCCCTGCTGCCTTCAGAGGGGCTCGTATGATGCACAAGTCCATAAGGACACGTTGCTTAAATAGATCCATAACATCAACAACAATTGCAATACATTTCTCATGCTGCTTTCAGACAGGATTTCCATGCACAGCACAGAACTATTAACCTATTTTGTGTTATCTGAGCTGGGGGACAGAGAAATTAAGTGATTTGCCCAAGGTCATGCAGGAGTTCATGGGAGAAATAAGGACACGAACTATACACCCGTGTTCAAATTGAGTCCTGAGGAGTTTGCAGAGCTCTGCCTGCTGTGTGAGGGAGGCTTTGAGTGCTCTGACGTTGGTATAAAGGAAATAAGCAAGTTACATAGTAGGAACCACATATTTTAAAAATTATTTGCATCTACTCTCATGTTAACCAGTCCAGATCCACCTCATCCAGAAAGCCCAATGACTGTTTAATTAATGTCAAAGCTAAGAAATCATGAAACTGAGGCTGTTCTACACTCCCGATCCAGCTGCAGGAATAAACTCAAACACAAGCCATTGTTCTAAATTCCTTTAGAACAACCAACATGCAGTTACTTATAACAAATTTTTTTAAAAATGCAGTGCTATCTTTAACCAAAAACTAGCAGCCACTGTTCAGCACAAGCCTGCCTTTCCCTGCAGCTCCACGAGGCAGCCCCATGAAGAGCAGCTCCCTGCATTTCCTCTCTTACCTTCTCCATCACAATCTGTACACAAATTTGCACCAGGAGGTCCCATTTTACACCTCACTTTTTGGCTCCATTTTAAGAAATTTACTTTGCTTTCATGTTTAAGTCTGTTGCACGATTCTCATTGGGATGCAGGTGAAATTTCTAGAAGTACCTTGTTGCCACATTCCAAAGTGCTGGGGTAGCTCTGGGGTTTTCAAGAACACAAGTTCCTTTCAGACTCTGATTGCTTTCAAATGCCTCTGCTTTCTCCCAGGCACTGGGAATTTGAGGCCCCAGAAGTTCTGAAAATTCCAATAGGTGTCGGGCTGTTGAAATAACTGCTTTTTTAAATTTAGGTACTACAAACTATAGTCATCCAAGTATTTATGCATTGCTTCACTTGGCACTGCAAAGCCTAAGTGAAACAGATGGCCAGCTCAGGTTTCCAAAAGTGACTCAGATACTCAGGAGCCCAACTCACACAGGAAGTCAATACCAGTTAATCTTCCAAATGTCAAATGGCACTTTTGAAAATAGCACTTTCCATTACCAGCAAGGACCTGAAACTCTGTGCTTTTTAAATGTTTGCTTTGTACCAAGTAATACCCCAGGCTCCACCTGTCTGTCTTTACGTGTTCAAAGGACAAGTGAGCACTTGAGTAATGCAGTTTGTGCAGGCAAATCAGCCAGTCCTGCAGCACTGTGGCTTTTTCCTCTAAAGGACACTTTTAGGCAGCAAGCTAAAGGTGTGGAGAGAACTGAGGACTGAAGACACTCAGAATTAGCAGCACAGCCTTCCCCTGCTTGCCACAGCTTTGGCAGTGAAGTGCAGAGACTGGAAGCACCCCACACCAGAGATCTGATCTTTGGGGGCCTCATCAGTGTTCAGCAGAAATTTAAGGTTGGGCTGCATCAGACAAGCCTATAATGACAACAGGGCATTAATCCAGAGGCATGGCTGAGGTTTCTCTGCAGACCATGACAGATCACCCAGCCCATGACAGATCACCCAGTTCTCCTCCATCCAGCCCCAGAGCATGGGCAGCTTTCTGGGCATGGCTGGACAGAAGCAGCACCCAAGACAGAGTGCACGGGGTAAAAGGAATGTTCTGGAATCAAGAGATCAACCACTTCCCCCTTCTGACACAACAGACCTGAGCTGGCCCAGGCCAAAGCTCTGCTTGTGATGGGGAGCTCCCAGGCAGCTGCAATTCCATGATCAGAGGTCACCCAAGAAAGTTCCAGCACATTTCTGCTGCAAATGGGTAATTAATCAGATCAATGTCCTTCCCAGAAATTGACTGGAACTGGAGGGAGAACTGAGCTGAGTGCTTCTGGTATTTTTAACCTGGAATGTCAAGCAGAGGAATAAGGGCCATTATCTCCAGTATATATCTTAGTAGAGGGAGAAGTTAGGGAGGTGATTTCTCCCCACATCAGTAAGTCTCAGAGCAAAATGACAGATGAATGTGGAAACTGGCTTAGAGAAAAGACTAGAGGGACACCAGTCCTCTACAAAGACTATGAAGGTTAACTTTATACACCTTTAGGAAACTCTGGGAAAGCCTGCAAGTTCCAGACTTAAAAATCTAGAGTTTTCAGGTATCAGCAGAAACAACTTGGGGGTTAGGTGTCTACATAACCCTGGGCAAATGTCAAAATGCTGTCACTGACTGATGGCAATATGGAAGCTCTGTTTCTATAGCCTGGTGAGTAGGAATGCACAGAAGGAAACCAGCACCAGGAATGACAAACTACAAACTATAAAATTTTAAGTGCATAGATCTCCCTCTAATAATTTCAATCTTTAGTCTTTGTTTAGCACTCTGCTGTTTTCAGCACAAAGAAAGAACCTTACGGCATTAGCCCCAGGAGAAATGTGACTTTCCTCAGGAAAAGAACAACCATTATCCTTTTGTATTCTCTTTGAAGAGCAGTAATTTCAATACTTTCTTTTAAAATTTAAGTTACAAGTACTTAGCAAAGAGAGAATGACTGTTGACATATCTTTCCTGCATCTAATAATCTCTTCCTTTCACTTAAGCTATCTTTTTCCCTGTAGAGGATTATTATCATTGAGCTCCTTGGAGTCTGACAATAATTGAGATGTTTTGGCTATTAGAGTCAGAAGCATTAAGATTTCAAAAAGAGCAATACAGAGACATGGAAGACAGAAATTGAAATGCCCAAATCATCTACACTTGATTACAATGAGAGACAGAAAACTTTTAAAGGCTCAGGAGAGGTTTGGTCTCTTCACTTCCATCCTACTCAGAGCCCTTCCCCTTGCAGCACTCCTGCCAAGCCTGACCACCTGGTGACCCAGCTGATTAGCCCCCTGCTTCTTGTTTTTCTTCAGATCCTGGCTGCTGAGACAAGGGACACAGGGTCTGGTGACCCATGCACAGCCCAGTGCTAACCTGCACAGCTTCTGAGCTCTGAGCTGCAGAAAAGCCTCGGGATGTGAAGCCCCAGCTCTGCACGCAGCATTCAGAGCAGGTCTGCACCATGAGGAACAGGGGCAGGCTGCAGCCAGGGCTCCTTGAGCTCCATAACCAGGGCTCCAGAGAGCTGCTCCTTGTCCCTGATCCCATAACCACTCCATAACCAGTGCTCCAGAGAGCTGCTGCTTGTCCCTGATCCCATAACCACTCCACAACCAGTGCTCCAGAGCTGCTGTTCCTTGCCCTTCATCCCTCACACTCACTCATGCTCATCCTCTCTCCCCAAGGTGCCTCCACCAGGATTTTGGCTGCCAGTCTCTGGTAAGAAAACCAGCAGCACTGACCCACTGAGAAGGTGGAAACAAAAAGGGGCATCCAAGTGCCACAGCTGTGCTCTGTACATGTGGAACAAGGGAGCTCTGCTCTTGGGAAGAGGGAGGTGTCCCCAGGGCAGCACAGACCAGCCTGGGGTCCTACAAAAAGGAGTTGGGGGCCACGATCAGCTAAAAGCTCTTGAATGTCAGGAGCAAGAACCTCAGCACTCAAATGCCTTGGAAAATTCCATCTTTCCCTGCTAAAGGTGAAAATCCAGCAGCAGCTATGAAGTGAAAGGTTTACACACTTTCCTGAATGTGATTTCAGCGATAACTGGAATAGGTCTAATAAAAAAGCTAAAGAGAGTAGGAGCTGTTAACAATTAGTGACTAATTACATGTGTAGATGCTTAAATAGCAGCATTTCCAAATCTTGGAGCGTACATACTGTAAATCTTTCATGTAAAGGATTTGCAGAGAAAGGAATCCTCAAACCCTCTTTAACATCTTCAGAGGAACAAAAGATCTTTCTGTACACTCTCTGACATTACTCAGGAAACAGCAAATTATCTGATTCAATTGGCTCATGAGTAAAAGAGCACACAGCAATTAACTCCTTAGAAACCAAATCCCCCTTTGAGAGGATTTATTATATATAAAAAATACTAAATACATAATAAAATAAGAAATGCAAGAATTTAGAACAAAGCACAGTCAAATACAGGAAAATATAAGAAAAAATTTAAGATGGAAAAGAAAAATAGTCTTAAATGTAAGAAAAAATTCTCATGCAGGGCTGAGCTACTCAGCAGTCATTAACATTACAAAGGGATGAAGTCTCCAACAATCTAAGTAATCTGAACAGATAAGTTACCCACCACAGTCCACAAAAGACATGGCTTCAAAGTAGGCAGGATTAATGGTCTTGCTTCCTGGCAAAATGAAGTCATGCTTGTGTATTTGTGAATAATTTTCCAGAAGACAGGAACAGCTATAATAGAGCCTGATAAATACTTCAGCCAGCTGCTTACTCCACATAGGCTGGGGTTTATCTTGAGAGTGTCTCTGAAACTAAAACTCTGCTCTGTGTCTCACATGTACACAGGGAACTCAAAACTGGAAACACACGGAAAAGATGGCAAATAATAAAGAATAGAAATTATTCACTGTGCTTTGGTGCTTAAAGCATCTCACCATCCGACGTGTGGGTGATGCCCAGACTCTGGGGCCTGGAAGGACTCTCCTCTCATGCACATCCATGGTGTGCCCTTGCTCCAGGGTCCATGTGTGACCCAAATTAAAGATATATGTTCCCACAAACACAGAGATGTTAAAGCTGCTGGACATTCCTCCCTACTCTTTACTGAACGCTGAATCAGGCTCCAAATTACAAACTGGTTATTTCTTTCTGTCCTCATAGCTGGGTCTTAACTCCTGTGGCCAATTACAGACTCATCTCTTCAAAATCAGTTGCTGAGGTCAGAGCAAAGCCAGGGAAATCAGGAATCCCCTGGGAGCAGATGGTGGTGAGGAGGTCATACTTTCCCAACTTCTAAAAAGTCAGAGCCTATTTATGCACAACATGTAAAAGCCTCTTGCCCTCGACTGTCCAGGCTTTGCTCTAAATGCGCTCTGCTGTGACTCCGGGTATCTTGTGGGATTTTTTTGTTTAATAAACCCACACAATGAATTAATGTGTGATCCACAGTGAACCACAGCAAATCTCTACTGATTTGCATCACTGAGGGAAGAGGCAATTATATCATGTTTGATGACTTTGTGTTTCATCTCACCTCAGCAACTCTACCAGCCCCAGAAATACTGAAGAGGAGAGGCTGCCTGTCAAAATAATTAACACAGCTTTAATTAACAGAACACGGCAACAATCCCCTTCTTGGGTGGTTCTGGGAGTAATGTTAGCAAAAGCTGAGTTTCTGGCCAGTTCTGAGTGATCAAGTCCCCTGCCCTTACCATGACATTTCCAGGTTAACTTTTCCAGGAGTTCTGTTGGGAATTTACCCTGCCTTTAAACAACATTTATCTGTAATGTACAGGAGTTTTACAGCTGGTGAGGAAATCACAGCAGGCATAACCAAACTGTGGAGCTGCACACATACAGACAACCAAACATCCCCACCAATGAACAGATTCAGCTTTTAAATATTCCTTACCAGTCTCATCAAATCTCTGGGCATTTCTCAAGATAAAAATTGACAAATAGCATCTCCAAGTGGAGAGCCTCGCCACGCTCCTGCAATTTCTCAGACATGACAAAAAATGCCATAGGAAATGATAATCACAAGCAATTAAAGCCTCCAAACCCAAGTGAACAATTGCTAAACTAACCAGAGAGATTCTGTTCCTTTGGGGATTGTCAGTGGTACTTGCTGAGCTCTGATTTGGCTGAAATCTTGTTCTAGTGGAGTGCAGCCTGCAGATCATACACATCACAAGTTCTTTTGCTCAGTACATTCCAGTGAATGAATTCCATGCCACACAGACACTGTGAATTCTGGCTAAGAGAACAGATATAAACACTGAAATTCAATGTCAGCTGCCCCATGAGTATTGCTTTGGTGGACAGGACACTTTGCTTTCCAAACCATTTGATGGCATTGCTAAATATGCCAGTCTCATTAAAAATAGTTGAAATAGGGATGAATTCAGTGTCTGAGGTCACTTGAGTACTCTGGCAGAGTCATTATTGAATTTCTACCAGTGTGATTACAAAGAGTGCGTGCTCAGTCCATTAATCTGCAGCACGGAAACCAAAAATCAATGGGGTGCTACTTCAAACTCCTTTTTGTAATAATTACCATCATGTATGAGGGTGTACATGTGGGAGGGGAGTGTGGAAGCTGTTGTCACAGCCCTGGATGGAAAAGAGATCACCTGGTTTTCTGAGCTGCATGCCAGAGAGGAGAAATGAGATAAAAGTCAAAATTTATTCTAAACTTGGGCTGAAATTCAGTCTGTAAAGGAAATTTTGCCATTTGCTTCAATGAAGACAAGGTTTCTTCCCTGGAAACTTAACTGGGACTCAAATTCCTGGCAAGCCATCAGGAATTCAGCACTGATCAGTCCAAAAGCCTCTCTCCAACAAACATCTCAGGTTTCTTTAACAAACTCACTTCTCCATGAGATTACTGCACGTTGGTAAGGGAGTCACAGCAAAGCTGTAGGAGTTTTTTGTGAATGACCGTGGGACAAACCCTTCTACATTGTTGCAGTGGGTATGAACTGATTTAAACTAGTCCTTGGCACTCATCCTGAGCCTTCAGAGCAATAGGGACTCATCACAGATTTTTCCAAGAAAAAGTATAGACTTGCCATGCTTAAGGAGAAAGTGCATCAAAAAACATTTGCAACTTTTGTATAAAACTGCTACTCCCATTTCATTTTTCATTCCTTATTTTGAAAGCTCTACAAAAGGATGTGCTTACAGATCTTAACTGTCCATAACATCTAGTCAAAGAAACAGGACTCCAGAGACTTATTTAGCCAGGATTTTACCTTTTTTTGTGGAATTCACACATTTGACACCTTTCAAAAGAGCAGCCAGGCTCTACCTTGTCCAGCTTTCAGGAAATTGAGAGACTCCTCCAAACACTTCTCATGTCCCCTCCAAGCCACCAAGTCATGAACAAAGCTCAGCTCAGAGCAAGTGATTTGTACAAGCCCTTGACACAGTGCAAGACAGATCCAACACTGATTTACACTTCAGGGACTGTGGCTGCACAGCTCTGAAAATAAAAGGCTGCCTTTTAAAATGTCACTATTTGCTGATACTCTCCATGAAGTGATGGTGAAAAAACCCAAGATCTTCTGTCATTCCCAAAACGTGACATACCAGAGGTCTTCCTGCAGCCTGAGCTGTAGATAAATTATGATTTGCAAATGATGACTTAGAGAAGCCAGCAGAGTAACTCCTCTTTCAGTGCAGTGATCTCTGATACAAGACAGTTCTTTAAACTACAGGAGTTGCTTTTTCTGTAACAGGCAAAGATTTTTACTTCCTAAGCTTGTAAAAGGCCATGTATTATCCCTGCTTTAGTGTGTAAAACATGCAGGGGGAGCTGAGTGGAATCCATCCTCAGAAAAGGTCAGAAGCCATGGGTTTTGCTGAGCTGTGCTCTGTCCAGCTTGAATTATACAAACTGTTGTGTCTGCTAGCAGAGCTCACAGGCTGGGAGTGTTTGCAGGGCAATGGTGCTGCTGCTCCCTGCACTCTGAGGCACTGCTAGTGGGGCCTGTTCCTGGTTATGCAACAAATTCCTGTTATCTCTGTGTCAGCAGGCAAAGGATCCAGTCAGGTATCTGCAGGCAGAGACAGAGAATTAACCAGGTAAAGGGTGTGATTTTTATTGGGTGTGTCATATGCTGGGACCCTGCTGCAGAGGGACAGCAGTCAGGAGTGCAGGGGACACTTAAAAACGTCCTGGAGAGCTGTTGGACAAAACCCAGCAATTCCCAACATCCTTCTACAAAGATAACTGGAGAAGAGCAGGGTTTTCTACACCTGAGGTGGGAGAGAAGCAGAGAATCAAACACACCTGGAGTGATGCACCAACATCACCTGGCACATCAGCCCCTCAAACTGTGCCTGTTCAGCCATCCCTCACTGCAGGTGTGCAGGAACTTACTGGATTACACACCAGGGCAGCTGGGAATTGAAGGTAATGATCTGAAGCAGCAGGGCAGGCAGGAATGGGGGTTGCAGGGACAGCTCTGCTGCCAGTGGGGAGCAGGAGCCCACAGCACCAGCAGCACATCCCAAAATCCTTCCAGCCAGCACCTACCAACTGGTTTTCTAACCATCCTTGCTTAACTTGTACAATTTACAACAAGGACTCAGCATATTTATGTAATAATTTTCTACCTGTTCCATAGAGCAGTCCCTGTTATATAATTATGTAACAAAAGAAACAGAGATTTTTATCAGTACTTTGAATAGGCAGTAACACATCAAACCCAAGTAACTTTGATTGGAAAAGTAAATCTCAGTAAGCCAGTGCAGAAACAAATGGTTCAGCTGTCTAATATATTATATTTTGTGTAAGGAATGGAAAGGTTTCAGATAAATGGTGGTACTTCACCACTGTTAGCTGGTCAGCTGTGACTGATCTGACAGAAACAGGAGATGGAAAAAATATTTAAAATAATCTAATTGTCCTTTATAATATTGTAGCCAGCTTTCCAGAGGTCTCTCCTCACCAGTTTTAAGTGTCTTTAGCTCAGAGGAGTTTTGTTATGACAAAATTCCTCAAGCACAGAGGGCTTACATGTGTGAGGAACATATTTCAATTCGCTTCGCCGAACACTTACAAAGTTCTTATTCACTTTATTCTTGAAAGGTTTGGCTTTTGGCACTTTTTCCTAAATTTTCTCCATTCTTTACTGCCTGACTGATTTATTTCCTGCGCTGTGAAAGTTCCAGAGGAAAGCAGAGTTGCTTGGCAGCGTGATGTGGTATTGCTGAACTCAGCTGTTTGTGGCTCTCAGCAGATGTTTCTGCTTCAAAGGCAGGGGGAGAAAAAAATACACACGCACAAATTCCTCCTCCCCAATCCTGCATCTTTTGCCTCTTATCTTCCACTGCCTCCAAATCACAAGGAAGGCTCTGTCACAATAGCTGCTAAAGCATCCAAACAGTGTCACCCAGAAATAAGGGCTGACCTTGCCCCAAAGCAGATTTAAAGTGCAAAGAGGAAATGAGCAGAAGTGTCAGACCATGGATGGGCTGCATCAGAAGAAGATTCTCCTGGATAACTTCACTGTGAATTACAGGTTATTAAAATGGGGGTTGCTGTGTGCAAGGGGCCAGAAGGCAGCAGTGTGGGGCAGAAGATGCCAGTGGGACTGGCAGCTTTTCCTCCTGCATATTCCAGGAGTGCCTCAGAACACCTTCCCAAGCCTAAGTGAAAGCTGAAAAGCAGACTGCATGTTTGCAGGTCGCTCTTGAGAAATGATTACCTTGTCAGAGAGTCAGAAAATCCTCTGACCCTGGACATCAGGAGTTACAGTTATTATTGAACCTGTCCATCAATCTGGATGGATGGAAAGTTGTTGTCCCATTATTCCATGATTGCACATCCATTCTGTTTGTGTGGGCTCTGCTCTATTTACATTATAATGAAATAAAGCAATACATCCAACCTGCCTGGAAAGCAGGACAGGCACTGGCTGCAGCTCTCTCAGCAAGGCTGGGTTACTGCAGGTCTTGACTGAGCCTCCAGCATTTGGTTTTGATAAGCATGTAAAAAGCTTTTCCAAACTATACATATTTGCTGTGCAAACAGATTTGATGCTTTCATTTGGGCAAGAAATATGTGAAGAACGCCCTGTCTCTTGGAGCTTCAGCCCTGCTGCTTCCCAACAGATCCAGGAACTCCAAGTAGATTAAAAAAAAAAAAAAGAACAATTATTGCAACTGAAAGTTCTGTAGAGATCATGGATAGATCTCTAATGCATTTTCTTATCTCATCTCTACTAATTAATTTCTTCTCTTAGATAAAAAAACTCATGGGCATGCCTTACTCCTTGGCTAATACTATTTTTAGTTATGTATGAAGATTTTTGTAGTATTTTTTGAATGGTCAGGACTAAGTCTCACAGTGGTTCTGCTGAAATCCAACAAGAAAATTCCTTTTACCAGCACCTAACAGCTGGCCTTCAAAAACCTCACGTGAGATTATAACCCCTGCTTTGAACTTCCAACAGCAGAGAGAACGTAGCGAGATAGCTGATCAGGAAGAAAACACTTTGCAGTTCCATCCTGCCCAGCACTGGTGCAGAGGCAGTTTGTGCTCTGTCCAGGCTGCTGGAAGCAGGGATTGCTGAGCTGAGCAGTGGAGCACAGCCTGTGCTGGGTGCAGGCTCTGCCCTCCCTGCGCTGCTGGGCTGGGGCTGCCCGGGGCAGCTGCTGCAGGAAACCCACGCAGACCTGGGCTGTTGCCATGACAATTGCTCCACTTATCTCCAGTTGTGTCTTTCTGAACTTGCATCACTGATAGGAGTGAGAAGAAAGGGTCCTTCAGGCTCTGTAAGGGTCCTGGGGAATTCACTTCTGAGCGAGGGCAGCCTGTTAACACTCAGGATGCACAAGGTTCAAGGAGCTGCCCTGGTCCCACAGGCACCCCGGGGCACAGCAAGCTCTAGGAAACAAATATTGCCTCCCAAGGGAGCTGTGCAGGCACTCTGAGACACTGCAACAGCCAGAGACAGCAGAGCTGCCTCCTCCTTCCTGCAGCAGCTATTCCTGAGACACCCCAGACATCTCCATCCTCCATCCTCCATCCTTCATCCTCCTCCCGCCTCAGGGCTTTGATGAACACTGCTGACATTCAAAGCAGCAGAAGAGGAGCCATATGAAAGGCTCCTTTGGGAAGGGACCTTCTAGCCCCAGCCTTGTGTGCCCTAGAGAAGACACTGTTCCAGGGCACAGCTGGCTGATCCTCGTGGGTGTGTGCAGATGTCCAGCGTGTCCTGGCACCTCCCCTGCACACTGGAGACATCTGTGCCCTGATGTGACCTGGAGCAGGATCCTAACAAAGAGAAACCTCCCAGTGCAAGGACAGCAGGCAAAGAGGTTATCTGGGAGATGAGATGAGAAAGCAGGGAGGGGAAGGATGATGAGAAAGCAGCAGGTGAAGGCTCAGCTGTAGCTCCTGCTGCAGCTCTGGACAGCCACACACACATTCCCAGTGGCACTGGAAGCACACAGATGCTCAGCCCAAGAATGACTCACGCTGGAAGCTCCCAGGGCTGCTCCAGTCACTTGCCAGCAGCCTAAAAGGCTGCACTGAAATGTGCACAATGCTTCAAACAAGGGGCCAGAATCAGGGACTTGTTGAGCTTGGAAGACTTTAATTAAGGTCGTTGAGTCCAACCATCCTCCCAGCACTGCCAAGTCCATTATCAAAGCACCACATCCCCAAGCACCACATCCACTTGTTTTTCAAACACTCCAGGGACACTTTCCCTGGGCAGCCTGTTCCAGTGCTGAACAACCCTTTCAGTGGTGAATTTTTCCTCATATCCAATCTAAACCTCCCATGGTGCAATTTGAGGCATCTCCTCTTGCCCTACCTGAGCACACAACTGGCTCACGTTCAGTCAGCTGACAGCCAACACCTCCAGGCTCTTCTTCCAATTTTCCCTTGAATTATGGAGGCTTCATTCTGCTCAGCTGAAGGCATTTAGCACCTCAGCCTCTTCTTCATCCTTTGTCATGATGTTTCCCCCCACATCCAGTGAAGAATGGAGATTCTCCTGAGCTCTCCTTTTGTTCATACATCTATATATAATGCCTGCTCATATGTGAATTTCTTGTAAATGAAAGGAAATTGTTTTTGTTTCAGGGTTTAATGGTGTAAGACATCCATTGCTGGTGCCTTCCTCCCAAAGTATCTCTACAGTTTGTACAGCTCAGTGCCTGCAGACACAGATGTGACCTCCTGCAGACATGTACAATTTCCCAAGCACCTACAGCAGTGGCATGTGCCATCTCAGCTCTGCTCCTGCCTCAATTATCAGTCAAAAGGATAAACAACTGGCATGAAAAAATCCTGACCCACAAGCACTAAACCTCTGAATCCTTGTGAGAATCATGCTTTCTGCTCGGGCTGCAAGGTTTTGAGGTCAGCAGGCACCACTGCCACTCTGCTGAGCTCTGCAAACCACTCTGACCCAAAACTGCCAGGGCAGGATGACCCAGATTCTGAAATAATTAATAACATCTTCCCTGCTCATAATGTGTGACTACTCTTGTCTGTTCACATCCTGGGCACAGACTGGCTGTGTTCTGCTACAGGCAGACACACTCCACATGGCTCACACTTTTTCAAGCCTGACTCATGTTGTACATACACACTTTACTTTTGTTTTTCAATCACAAGGGAATTGATTTCACTGACATCCCTTGGCAGCATATGGTGCTAGCAGACAGAGCAGGGATCTGCACAGAATTGCAGCGGCTTTGTTGCTTTCCTCCACGTGCTAATGATACCAAACACAGCCTGGTACATCATTACTGGTTCCACGGGCATGCAGAGATGATGTGGCTGGTTTTGAGCACCCAGACAGGGCTCAAAACCAGCCACAACAACCCCAGCCCCACAGAAGGTGTGCACATGTGGCACATGAGGGGGAGTAAGTGACTGTGACACGGCCTGAAACATCCCCACAACATCTGGAAGCACTCTTCCCCAGCCTGCCTCTTTATCAGACAGATGGCTGAGCCATCTGCCCACAGGCCTCTCCAAAGGTTCAAGGCCAAGAGGATAAAGTGCTCCATCACAGCAGTTTTCCATTCTGTCAGTGTTTCTAAATCTCTCTGCTCTCCCACACTCAGTTTCCCTGCCTGGCTGACAGAAATCCGCAGCGCTGGGTGACTCCAGCCCCCACAAACCAAGTGCCACATCCAGGGGCACAAATGCCAACCCCAGGGCAGCTTGTTCCAGGACACCCCAGGTTTGCAGCAGCAAGAGGAGATAGGCCTAGATCAGACTCAGTTACAGGATGCTCTGGTGCTTTGGCACAGAAGCCAGCCTAAGAAATTCTCCGTGCCCTTCTTATCCCCACAGCTGGGAGCCAGCCAGCAGCCAGAGCTCTGCTACACTGAAGTTTGACATTGTAAAAAACAACAAACACCACAAATTCCCCTTGCTCTGCCTTGGAACAGCTCTCCTGCCCTGTGTGGCAGTGCAGAATAAACTACCCAGAAAGCAGGAGCCCTTCCACTGGGGCTGTTCTCAGGTGAGGGTGGCACCTCACAAATGAACCACACGAGCCTTAGGCTGGAACCAAACAGGCAATACTGAGAGATGGAACTGGTCCCAAAAGTAACCAAAAATCCTTTTTTTGTCTACCCCAAGCACACACATCAAACCTCCAGAAGCAGAAGCAACAAAGGAAAACAAGCAACCAAGCAGTTGTCTAAGCCTTGTTTTCACTAATCAACACTGTTGTTATCCTCATCAATAGCTACTTGAATCTCAGCAGAAACTGCATTATGAGGCACACAAACATTGCTGATTTCAAGCTGTTTGCAGTTACTTGCCATAGTTGCAATGCCTTTTTGAATAATTTTAAGCTAAACTCTGGCTCCTGGCTCGAGCACCACGAAATATTTCTTAAAAAAGTAAAAGTAAAGAAGCATGACCCACTTAAATTCTCAAAAGGTAATGGTAAACAATTACTGATGTGATGTATCTAAAATATCTCTTGTGTTCTATTATTTATATAATGTGAAAGGTGTATTAGCTGCTGTTGCATTCAGACTCAAACTGCTTCTTTCAAAGTGCTTACAGTGTAATTATATCCACACACTAATGATAGAGAAATGTGCAGGAAAGGAAAAGCTGGAAACAAAAATCAGTATTTTTATTGAGTCTGGGCACTTGTCTCTAGGGGTATGAAGGGGAAAGAGTGCAGTGGTTCTCCATGGTGCAGCAGGGAGATTTCTGAGCAAGCACAATGGAAAACTCCTTCTACTACACAAATTAACCAACATATTTGTGAGCTGGCTGAGCTTGCTGCAGGGAGGATGAGGCAGTGCTGGTGCTGGAACTCCAGAACTGCTCCTCACACCCACACTGACCTCGGTACAGAACTGCACATCCCCTCCATGACCCACCCTGCTGAACCAGCCTGGAAGAGCTGGTGGCAGCACAGAAAATTCCCATTAGGGACTCACAATCCTCCACCAAATTAAATTAGCTTAATGGAGTATCTGTGCTCTGTGCAGAGGGCTCCAAGTGACACTCAGAGACTCAGTAATGCCCACTACACCATGTGCTTTCCCTCAGGTTTCCCTACCAAGCTCTTCCCTGTACACAAACATTTCACTCAAACCAAGGCTCATCACGCTTTCAGAAGACAGCAACTATTTACATGCACAAATGAGAGAGGCATTAATTAAAACATTGAGTTTTATTTGCATAATTAGTGCCAAAAATATTTTTATGGGTTAATTAGACTTCATGCAAATTGGATTGAGGAGATTTAATTTGGGGTTTGATAACCTGACTATTATAGTTCTGCAGTTGCAAATCTGCTCAGAGCTACATGCTGTTCTACAGCTATGTCCTCCCTTTCAAACTGCTTTAGTGTTTAATTCTGGCAGCCTCAAATGATGCATTTTTCCTTTCCTTTTACCAGTCCTGAGGTAGATTGACCCTGGTTGGATGCCAGGTGCCCACTAAAGCAGCTCCATCTCTCCCCTCCTCAGCTGGACAGGGAGTAAAAAATAGACTGAAAGGCTCAGGGCTGAGATAAAGACAGGGAGAGATCAGTCACCAAGTGGAAATGCTTTGACTCAGACAATCAGCTCATCAGGAGCTGCTCAGAGCAAGAGGAGTTTCTACACTTCACACGTGTCCAATATTTGGGCACAGAATACAGAAGTTAAAATCTGCTCAGGTTGTCTGTGCCTGAAGATGTGGTACAAAGCAACAACCAGCCCAGCACCCACCAAGGATTTCATGATGCTCTTCCACGAGCCCAGGTTTGTAGCTAACAATAATCACAGAGCTGGGGCTGAGAGCCAAGTGTTGTTTGGATCTGTACAGTGGGAAATTCTCTGCATGAACTAACATACAGCAGTGTTGTGAGAATTCATTATGATTCCTGGGAAGAGTGAAATAATTTCCACTGAAAACACACAACTTTACTGTGTGCCATGGAAGACAACCCTGCTGATGGAGGAAGCCCTGCTTTTGTGCTGTGGAACAGCCAGACCAAGCCCCTGCAAACAGCAAACAGGGAGGCAGGCAGTGGCAAGCCAGCTCATCCCAGTGCTCCCCTCAGGGCTTTGCCTCCGACAGTCACCCAGCAGGCCAAAGGAACCTCCAGTTCTGGAAGAATCAACTGTTTGCCAAAGAGGATTCTTCTGTATTACCCACTGGGAGGTTTGAATTACCCTGGACAGTGGCTCACTGTGGAAGAATTCACTGCTTGCTCGATGAACCAGCCCCAGAGGCTGTGCGACGTTCAGAGAAACAAGGTCAAAACTATCAAGCCAGAAAAAGTAAAGGTTCAGTAAAACCCTTTGAATTAAGAATATTCATATTGCTGCCAAAATGACACCACCCCCCAGCCCCAATGTAGGTCTATTCTATTAATTTTTTCCTTTGAACTGATGAATTTTATTACCCATTGTAGATCAGCAGATGGTACCACAGTTAGCGTGAGTGTCTCCAGATTTCCAGGCTGCAGGTTTAATAGCTGTGAGCAGTGCTGATATGAGCCTTAAGTCTTTCAAGCCCTGAATGGTATCGTGGACATAAATGAGTTTAATGTGCCGAGAAGATGAGGTTTCATACCTGTTCCTTGAACTTGGGGCTATCCTCTGACAAATAACTGTAGTGGTGGAGTGCTTGCCACCATTGCCCACCTCCTGCTTCACGTCCCACTGCCGGGGGTCACTTGTCCTTGCACCGAGAATGTTCACACCTTTCTTCACCTTTGCCCTGTGGAAAACAGCAATTGGGAAAGGTCTACAAGCCTCATTCAGGGATCTTGGAATGCAGCTCAGGCATGGGAATCTCACCACTAAAGCAGCTCCATCTCTGCTTAAGGCTTTAAGGTGTCAGGTTAAGGCTTCTAATCCAGCAGTAAATAGGAGAGTGATTGATATCATGAATGCAGACTTATGGCAACATCACATTTTTTGGACAGGGCCTTTATAAGTTCTGCTGGAGTTAGGAGTCAAACTGAATCCATAGGAAAACCTGCATTCAAGGTTCTTTTCTCTATTCAGGCAATATGTTTTTCCCAAAGAGAAGCTTGTCCCAACACAGAGGACTCTGGCATGTTTGTCTGTATCAAAACAAAATTGTGCCTCATCACTGCACAGAGGAATACTCCACTGGAGGCTTTCTAATAACCCATTTTTAATCTAGATTAAATCCTTCTAGGTATCAGTGGACAGGTTGTTGCTCCTCTGCCTGACAATTTCCTCTTTCCTGCACATTCCCAAGGAAATTTCTGTTTGAAATCTCCAGCCTGGAGAGGATGCAGCTGTTGGTTAAGACCAGACTTTGTAACCCAGAGATGTTCTTACAGGATGCAGATTTCTGCCACTCTCAGTTGTTATGCCCTGTGGAAAAGTTAACTGTATTTATCTAGTGATGCTAATAACATCAGCAACAACTGCGTGGAAGGTTAATTACAGAACACTTGCTAATTAAAGAGCATTTGCACAAAGAATTCTCAGCAAAGGTGTTGTTTGGGTGCAGAATGCTGAACTGCCGATGCTCAGCCCTATCACAAAGCACCAGGAATGGGGAATATGGAGAGTAATGCAGCCCTTCTCTGCTGAAAACAGGGAGGGACAAAAGGATGATGAGTATGTGGGGAGGAGGAGGCCCCTGAGGAGTTCCCAGCCCTGTGAGCAGAGTGGCCTCATCCTCAGAGGAAGAAGGGAAAGGGCTGCCTAACTCCAGTTAACATCACAGGTCACACAGCACAGAGGCTAAACTTAAAATCACAGTTTTCTAAAATATTTATGCAACACAAAATGTTAGTTACTGGGCAGAAATCATCATCTAGCAAGATGCTGATATCTTCTTGACATTTATGAGATTTATGACTTGGCACCTAAGTTTCTTTAAAAAACAGGTCTTTCTGCATCTTCAGCCAATAAAACACTCAAAAGCTGTCATTAGGAATGACTGAGAGTAGCTGTCTTCTTGCAGTTTTTCAACAAAACACAATTAATTTAAGGTATTGAAAAAGAAAAGTTGGTGGTTTTTTTTCTTGCCAGTATAAAAGCATAAAAGATTAATTCTTTCATTTGTAACATGAAACACTGTGGAGCTTTAGAGAATCCTGTCTTGCTCCTGTAAAAGTAGCCTGATGAATCTCTCGTGCCTTCAGCTGAATTACTCAGAAGCAAAAACTGAAAGGCAAAGGAAGAATGAAATTAATTCCTGAAGGTTCATTAAAGCTTTAAGTCCCATTAGGCTTTCCAGTATATTACAGTTCAAATAAACGAACAATAAATAAATGTTTCAGTATTTATAAAACACTCCTGCCAATCTTGAAGCTGTGTAAATCCATCAGTATTTCTATGGCAATCTGTATTTTAGGAGATCTTTGGATGTATTTTAGGACACTACAATTTAGCAACTGGAGAGAAGTAAAACCTCATGGTTTATACTTTGCTCAGCTGCACCTTGAGACAGGCTCTGGAATGACAAACCACCACTCAAAATCAGGCTCCTGTGCTTGGATTTCCAACAGAATTACAACTCTGTCAGCAGCTGCAAATTGCTCTTTCCACCATGGAGCTTGACACAGTCAATACCTGGGCTCCTGTTAATTAGGATGGACCTTGTGGATGGCCAAGGTTAGTGGTCAGACACACTGCCAGAGGACCAGACCAGGCTACAATGCCATTTTGTTAATTAACTACAGGATGGGGCATTAAGTTGAGTGGTTTGCACATATGCCATTATATAAAGCCCATTAAAAAAAAATTCCATCCCAGGGTAAAGTAGGTTATGTTTAGTGAGAAAAATCAATGTTGTGATTGCACTTAGGACTGGAATGAGGGTATGAACACCCAGAAGATTGAACTTCCGAAATAAATATGCAGAAGCACAATTTGCAACTCTCCCTCTAAAAAGGGCATGGAATTTTACATAACAAGGTCAATGGATGAATCAGAATTAAGTCAGACAGAACTGAGCCCCACACATTTCCAAATGCAATCTGTACATATGCTACAAATGTTTTCACTCCAATTTTTATTTACTTGGTGTTTGAGCGCTAGCAAGGAAAAGTCTATTTAATTACTTACCAAAGATTTGTTGACCTTGTTGGATGCTTGTGATTAAATATTCATTTTTTAAAATCAATAGTGCCAACTTTGTACATGAAAATCTGTAAGTTATACCACCTCAATAAACCCCAAGACCAAGGACCTGGAGGCTAAATGACTTGCCAGTCTCCTGTATTTACCCACCTAACCTCACAGTATTTATAAATTTACTGTGTTTACTTAAGGTTGGCAGGTAGGGTGACAAAAAATGGAGAGGACAAACAGCTGAGGTACTCCAGATTTCCTCGGTGTGGGGTTCCCCACTGCAGTTGGGAAGTTCTTGCCTGTTTCTGCTTATCCACGAGTAGATGGTTGTCCTCACACAGAGGCTTTTCTGCACAGCTCCATGGCCTGCAAGCATCCACCAGCCATAACTTGTCAGCTTGGACTTCCACCCAAAGTGGAGCCACAATCTTCCCCTCCAATGTTATTCTAAACAACCTCCAGGGAGCGTCATTAAATCTGAAACCAAAAATGCACAAAACTAAAAGTGCACAAAACCTAAGGGCAGCAGCTCGTTTATTTGAGGGTGATGGTCTGTGAGCTGGAAGTTAAGCCCAGCTTTTGATCTCGTGACAGAAGCAAAGCTGGAATGGGAAGATGGAGCACAGCCCATCCCTAAGCACAGCACAGCAGAGGTCAGCTCCAGCCCTTACTGGGGAAAGGATTGCCTCCCTCTGAATGGGGCTCCAAGCTCTCTGAACACATGGCACCCAGAGCACTGGCAGATTTTCCTGCCTGAACTTCTGAGGTTATTAACTCATAGCACAGGAAATCTCTGCCTCAGCTTTGTCTCAAAATAACAGTCTCTCTTTAAATCTCTCAAATGGAGAATTAAAAGATTCTGCTGGCAAGCAGAGCAAGCAGCATCTCAAAGACATTACAGAGAGTCTCCAGCAGCTTACCTAGGAATCATTACTTAATTTGTGTCAAGACCAAGTAAAAGCATTTATTTACTCACACAATCACACAGCAAATGTGCATTTGCCAAGGAAATATTTCTCTTTCAACTTGAAGCTTTCAGTTATACACTAAGATTTCCATTTAGCACCTCACCTTGCTAACATGTCAAACCTAGAAATTATGCTTCTAATTAATGCATTCTGATCAATTGCAGATGAAAATCTAATTCTTCCATTTCACTATCCTCAAATTACAAGAAATGTCAGCAGTATTTAGATATAATACTGTACAGCTATTAAAGACAGCAACCAAAAGGCAATTGAATCAGCAACAGCCAGAGCTGGAGATGTGACTTATGATTTAAGGAGCTCAAATTATAGCTTCTTATTTAAATTTAAATTTTAATCTTGCAGAACTGCTATGCCATGGGAGGGTTGTGCTACCTGCAGCAGTGCTATAGAGAGGGCAGACTGCTGAGTGCTCCCAACAGCTCTTCCCATGCAGGATTCTGCTGACTGTGCTACTGCTGGAGAGCATCACCCCTCTCACTCCAGAGGAACTGATGCTCAGAGCTCAGATCCAGGGGGAGCTGCTCTGTCTGGGTGTGCTGTGCTGGGGACAAGGAGCTGCACAGGAAGGCTCTGGGGCTCCGGGCAGGCTGGCAGCACGGGGAGCTGGGCACGTCCCTGGCTGCCCTGAGCCTGGCACGCTGAGCTGGCAGCATCAGGGCACTGCTGAGCTGTGGCTGGGTGCAGGACCAGGGAAGCAGCAGAGCCAGTGCCCGGGAAGTGCAGAAGTGGGGGCTGGAGGGGGGAGCAGGGCCATGCCCTGAGCAGCAGCAGGTACCAGGTACCTCTCACCTGGGCTCACACTGCACTCCAACCAAAGCTTACACAGCAGGGCTGCTCTAAAGAATTAACAGCGAAATCAACACTCAATTCCTATAACCAGCGAGCTTCACAGTGTCTGGGTAGTTGGTCAGCCTCTAAGCCTTGTGTTTCTGCCAGGCTGTTTGCTCTCCGTGGGCCACTGCCATGCCTGGTAAATGCCACGCTGCTCCCTCGTGTCCCTGGATGTGGAGCAGCCTGCCTGCAGGGCAGGGCACTGCTCTGAGTCTCTCCAGCTCCCACCTGCTGTCCGAGCAAGGATCCCAAACTCACATTCCGGGCAGCAGCAGCTCGGTGGCTCCTGTCCGGGCTGTCCCCGGAGGATGCTCCTGCTGCACCGCGAATCCCGGGCTCCTGGCATCCTCAGCCTGGAGCGTCAACTGAACAAATGCTGACCCCTTTTGGTCAGTCTCCTCCGGAGCCTTGCTGTTTCCCATGCTCTTTGCTAACTCTCCCATAGAAGCCCTTGACTTTTCTGGCTGCAAAGGCCAGGTTGTAAGGAATTCCTTTAGTGACTCTCCTGGAACCCAGGACAGCTCTCCTGGTGGCTCTGCTGGACTGCACGTTACAATTAAGTCCCAAAACTTCACAGGTTCTGCCAGAAAAATTTCAACTTCTCGCTGCCGTGATTTACATTCGCTCCTCTCCTCCTTTGTTCCCAGAGTAAATCAGGAGATTAAAGCCAGCTGCAGGAACCTATAAAACCCAGGCAAGAGACTGACCACAGCAATTAAGCAAGATTTGTTTTATTAAGTAAATATTTTTCCTTTCATCTTTCTATATGAAATGAGTTGCTAGATCTCACTGCAGCTCTGAAGGAACAGGACAAACATCTGCCTGCAAAACATTACTCATGAAAAGCTGAGAAGCCAGAAGGGGAACAGAAGATGACCTGGTTAGCTGGGTCAGCCTTTCAAATATGATCCTTTAATTTGCAGAACACATGGATAGGGTAAGTGTGATTGAGTAGCTTGGCTCAGCTTAGGGAATTTGGGGATCAGGTAAGAGCTCCAGCTTCCTGCTGGGCTCCACACAGGATCCCTGTCTGACCCATCCCACTCCAGCAAGCAGATGGCCACCAGAGCTCTCTGTGGCCACCTCTTTCCTACTGAAATTTTCATTTACAAGCCACAAGCCCACGTAAGCAGGAAAAGAGAGCCCCCTCTCAACTGCAGAATTTAGGTACTAAATGGATTAGTTAATAAATTACTGCTAATAGCAGCAGCTCATATTTGGTCCCCAACTCAGGAGCTACTGCAAAGGGCCATCCATGCAAGAATCACCAGTAAAAGCACAGACCTCACTGCTCAGAGCATCCTCTCTGCTTCAGGCATTTCTCTCTCATAGTGTATCCAAAAAAGGCCTTCAGGAAAGCACTTTTGTAGAAAAAGAGAAAACAGCCTTTAAAATGTCAAAACAGCTAAACTAGGTACGCAGCTCTTGCTCTTCCCTCCTTACAATTTTCCTATCACTTCCAATAGACCACAATGTTGGTCTATTTGAAATGACTTTGGAAAAGGTAACACGTCAAAACAAAACAAATGGAAATATTTCACTTTGAAAATGAAGTAATAAAATCCTTCAAGAATCTCCAAACCAGAATGCTTAAGCTTCTTGAATATAGGGAGCAGCTGAGGCAGATTTCAGTATTTCTGAAACCTCCTCAGTCTGGCAAATTGGACTAAATTCAGCCTCCCCAAAACTGCGTATTTTGGTGACTTTCATGTCCATCAAAATGATACAAATTCTCCCCATTGCCAGTGAGGAGTCCTGGGATCTAAAATAGCTCAAAGGCTGATCTTCTGTAGTGTTTCTTACATAACTGAAATTCCCTGAGACCCTTGGAAAATCAGCTGTCTTCTATTTCAATAGGAATAGGTGCTTCATATCCCTTAGGAAGCTTTGAAGAGCTCAGCTGCAAGGCACGAGGTGGATGCTGTCAGCTGTATTTTAGACTTTTTTTTCTTCCAAAAAAGAAATCCAATGTATTTTGGGATGTTCCAGGGAAGAGTTCTTCAGTTTTTGGGCTGATATCTGTGGTTAACTCTGTGTTAACATTACCAGTCCTCTTGAAAAGTCAGGTATCACATAACTGAGTTTTTAAAGAAAAGCAAAAAGAGGTGCTTTCTGTGAAGTCTGGATAACCCCACTCAAGGCACAGAAAGTCACTGAATTTCCTAATAGATCTATGGCAAAACTGCTTTCTCCAGCCCTGAATTTTAATAGCACTCATTAAGGGGTTAGGAAAGGTGTGTGAGGGGGTGAGGAAATCCTAAAAAATCTATAAATAAAAGCAGGATGGAAGTACACAACTCAGAGAATCTGGATTTGTCATCCAAACTGCGAGGAAACCCAGTCTGAATTTACAACCTGCTAACATCCTGCCTCCAGCAAAGATAAACACTGCAAACTCCTGAGTTCCCAGCAGCTGTCACTGAGCTGCTGCTGCACTGAACTCAATTCCTGCCTGCAGAGAAACACCCAGGGCAGCCCAGGGCTCCCAGCTCCCTGCTCAGGGGAGCACTCTCACCAGCAGCAGGCTCAGTCCTTCAGGCAGCTCTTGCAATGCTGCCACGAGTTCTCCTTGCCCTCTCTGCCTTGGATACTTGCTTTTCTGGGGCCACTTTGGTGGCAAAGCCACTGACACTGAGCTCAAGTCATCAGAGCAGCAGCAAGGCAGGAGACACGATGGGCCAAGGCAGGAGAAAGCACAATCATGCACCAAACTCCAGTTCAACATACACCTTCCTTCCTTCCTTCTCTTCCCAGTCCACAGCCCCAAGAATTCCTGTGGATGCAGCAGCTGGTGCCAAATCCCACAATTTTACATGAAGTACAGCAGGGTTGGATACTTATGGGTTTTTAAGCCTCAGCTCCCAGCACCACTGGCAATGAATCCTCACAGTTAATAAGAAATGAGGAAGAGGGAAAACTGAAAGCAGAAGAGTGTTTTCAAGAACATGAATTCCTTCCTTTCCCTTTTTGCAACACTTGAGCCTGGCATCTCAGAATAGAAAACCCCATTCCTACTAGGAAGGATGGAGATCCCCTCCTGACAAACACTGCCCCAGGATGGCAGGTCTCCTTCCCAGAATTCACAGTGCACATGTTAACCAGCAGGTTTGCTGATTAGATTATCACATGTCATTTGAGACAGGGGACAAGGCCAACATGTTTAGTCCTCTTTTCACTGCCCTTTACCTTTTACTCATGGAATCAGCAAAAAATCTGGGTTCACAAGAAATGCAAGGGAATTGCAGAGAAGACCAAAGTCTTGCAGTGCCTGAGGGGGGTTTGCAGCAGCGCTTTAAAGCCTCTGTTCTCCTCATCCCAAGCACTGGAGATGCCTGACCTCAGCTGACATGGGGACAGTCTGAGTTTGCATTTCTTTATTTCCTTTATTCCCCAAAAGGTGAATGAGCAGCAAAGCTCTTTTCTGATTTGAAACTCAAACAAACTAATGGGTGAGTGACAGATCCATCTCGGGGACTCTGCAAGGAATAAAAGAAGTTGAAGCATAATCACATCTAGGTAAAACCCCTGGACAGCCTTTGCTGTGGGATCAGTATCTGGGTGAGCACTCATTTATGAATTCATCACATGGGTAGACACTGGAGACCAGGCTGCCTGCTTTGCTGTCACAAAGGCAGCTGGAATAATCTTTCTCACACCAACACATGCCTGCTGAGAGAGGCAGAAGAGACAGAGATGGGTGTTGTGTAAATAAAAATCCCGCCAGGGTGAATTCAGAGCACAGATTCAGCTGCACATGCTAAATACAAGCTCATGGATCTATTCTATAGGACCAGAGACACTTTTTAGATAAGTAAATGCTTTGAGATTATATTTCCCTACTACATCCAGTTTCTATTATTACCAAAAAAATCTCTAAGCTGCATATTTGTGACATTCCCCCAGCTGGCAGAGCAACAGCAGTGCTGAGGAAAATACTTACTGTTTGCAGTGGTTATTAGGATTATTACTTAGACCCCAAGTGACTTTCTGAAGTAATCTTCCCATGCAGTCCCTTTGTGGTTTTAATCCCATCCTCACTCCCCCTTCAGCAGCTGCTATGAATACAGTTTTGCCATCAGCCATGGAGCTACAAAGGTTGTGCTTCCTTCTTCCCTTAGGGAAATAATTTTGCTGAGATCAGCTACTGGGAACAGGAAGGGGCAAATGTCCTTAAAGCAGTGAGAGAGAGAGGAGCCTTCCACTCAAGCAATTGTTTCAAATGCACCTGTGCTGGGTTCCTGTCCCAGCAGCTAAGGAGAGCACTGATGATCACTGGCTCAGCCCCAGGATGCAGCTCTGTCTCTTTGTAACCTAATCAGTCTGATTTACACTGACTGAAGGGTGGGGGTTTCACCAGAGCCCTGAGAGCTCCCTGCAGCCTGCAGGGGTGGACTGGCTCTGTGTGTGCCCCAAACCAGCCCTGCCTCCTCTCCCTCTGAGGCCCAGAGAGGCTGACCTGGAACAGAGGCTGGACAGAGTTACAGGAATAAAGGAAGGATTTATTAAAAGGCCTTCACAGGATGCACCTTGGGCAGTGCAGGAGCCCGGCCGTGGCTCCACCCAAGATGGACTCTGAGTCACGAGTTCTCACCCTTTTATAACTTTTGGCCCTTTTCCATATTGGGATTCATTGTCCCATTCCAGCTCCAGGTTGTGCAGTCCCATCCTCCCAGGTTGCTCTCCTCCATTCCCTGCTGTTTGCACTTTTTGGGCCTGAAGCTGCAGCGGTGTCCTTGGTTCTGGGGCTGGAAAAGGATTGTTCTGTGTGACTGAGCTGTGAGGAGAACTTGCTGACACTTTGTATGGAGTTCAGAAATACACACTAACACAGTACAGAATCTGGAAACTATGAAAGCTCAAACTGAAGGCATCACCTCCCTCTGAAGTACTGAGCAGCACCAACCAGGGGCAACTTTCTGCCACAGCTGAGTGCCCAAACTGTGACCAACGAGGCACAGACTGCTCAGGTAACTGCAGAGCAGGAATTGTGGCCATGGGTTTCCTCCACAGCCCTTGGAGCACCACTCCCATACCTGGTATGGTTCTTACTCTGCTCATCACAACCCTCACACTTGCTCATGGTCACTTTATGGCATATTAACACAGCCAATCTTGATTTGGTGTCAGAACCAGCACACCTTGTGCTGCACTCTGCATGCAGGAGTGTGGTAGCAATGCTACAAAGATGGTCTAGGGGATGGAGCAGACAGAACTGATAGCTTTTATCACAGAATTGAGTCTTAATCTAGTAAATGCTGGCACTGATCTGTACTACAGCCTCCAAATTGGGCTCTTTCATGCTTCGAGTTTATCCAGCAAAAGCTCAAATCCTCCTGCCCTGAGGCAGTTGCTGGTAGTTTGTGTATTTAGGCACAGATCTGAAGCCCCTGAGCCTTCAGTACATCAGCAGCAATGCTCCTGCTGACCTCAGGGCCCTTGGATCAGATCCCACATGGGTCTCCATGGGGTCACTGCCAGAGCCCCTGGGCACCATCACGGGCAGGGCATGTGATGGGAGCTCCTGCAGCACAGCAGGAGACAGCAACACTAAAAACCAGGGATGGGATGTGGCTCAGGGAGCTTAACTGCTCTACAAAACTACTCTCATCCTCCTGCAGCTTTTTTTATATTTTTCTTCCCCCTGAAAGTGACTGAGTAGAGAGACAGAAACACTTTTCTAATCATCAAGAAATTCTTCAAAAGCTGGTGGGCTTTGCCTTTACTAATTACAGCCTATCAAAGAAAGGGCTTTTCCTAGAGAAACTCACGAGCAAGAGAGAAAAGGAAAAAAGCTGCAACCAAAATGAGAAATGAGTGCATGATTTGACACTCTTTTAAACAAGGCACTGTTTGCCCTTTGGAAAAGGCTGAAGGGCTTCTCATGGAGATGGGGCTGCCTTAGGAATAGGGGCAGGTGTCTGCAGATTGGAAACCATGAGCTTCCTGGACCAGGTTTTACATGTTTGATTTGCCAGGCCCATTTAGATCATCAAGATTATCTCAACAACCACTGCTGGACACAACCAAGAGCAGCAGCTCCCGTGGGCTATTTCAACAACACATTTTAAGGACTCTCCTTTAAATTATTCTGTTGAGGCTGTGCTCGTACTTCAAGAGAATGGAGGACTCTTGAAGCCACAGTGAACAGAGTGAAGTCTTGAGAGGGCAACAAACTGCTGAGCTCCTCTGACGTGTTACAGGAATCAGCAGGAAGATTCTGGGATGTATCAAAAGAAAAGCAGCTGTCGGTGAAAGCCAGAGGCAACAGCTTGTTCCTGGATGCAGATGTTAAGGTCATGATATACCCAAACCAACATAAAACACCTTCAAGATAACAGATCAATACATTTGGAAGTCTCATTGTGTTCATGGCTTCCTCTCTGTGAGGATTCCAGATCAGCAGAAGTCACATTCCCTTTATCACCTCCTGGGGAGTCTCTTTTTTTCCCCTCAATGATTCTCCCCAAAAGTCATTTCAATTCATCCAACTCCAGCCAGCAACTAACTGCAGGGATGAAAATCATTTTGTTTCAGCTTGATGCAGCAGAAACTCACTGGAGCTAAATAGCAAATGACAGGGCCCAACAGGAGCACCTGATTCAGGGCTGCTCCAGCAGCAGCACAGGCCTGGCTCTCTGCAAGTGCTGAAGCAGCTTCTCCTCCTGCATCTCACACAGAACACTTCCAGGGAAACAGGGAGAAATGAATGAGCATGGACAGGAGAGCTCAGGGAGCATCCCTGCAGCCCCACTGCAGGTACAGCCTCAGCCCTGCCCCCTGAGCTCCTCCAACCCCACTGCAATTTCTGCCTGTAGCTGAAGCCAGCTCGAGAGACAGGAGTTTGGGCTGGGCAGGTAAGGTTGGGAATGTCAGGAGTGCATCAGAATGGCTCAAACAGCAGACAGCAAACAAAACCAGCACTAATGGATATGATTATATATAGGATTATATAGGGTACCAGGAATATTATATATATATATATATATAACATATACATCCTCCTGCCACTCCCTCAGAGGTGCTCAGAGATGGCCAGGCTGCTGCACACTCTGGTTTGGGCCAAAGACAAGCTCCATTTCTGTGCTGCTCTGCCAAGCACCTGTAGGAGCAAGTGAGAAACACTTGGCTTCTCCCTCTCTCTGGTTGTGCTTCCAAGGCTGTGAGGGATGCCCAGCACCAGTCCCCATGGAGCAGGGAGCTGATGAGGCTGCTCAGCAGCCATGAGGGTGCTGGTACAGGACCTGCACATTCAATGTGCCAGACCATTTAATGTCTTAGCAAAGCTCTCCCTGCCTCCTAAGCCATCCACTTCCTTATTTGAAAGGTCTTAGATAAAATGGCCAAGAGTTATGGGGTATACAACAACCAAGGATATAGAGAAATGACAAGTATAAAGAGAGGAATATGAATAATATACAGAAGAAGCCATTATTCTATGTACCCAGGGAAAGTGTTTCTGCTCCTTACAAAAGGAAGGATTTATCTTCCCCTGATCAAAGGTGACAAAGCTGGAATGTTAATGCTAGAAAAACGCAGGAAGGGCAGGAAGAAAGCTGCCAGCAATTTCACTTTGATTTCATCAGCTGATGGTGCAATTATACATTTATTTTTCCTGTGAGCAACAGACACTTTCACACTCAAGAGTATACCAGGAGGAGAGACAAATTACTGAGTCCCACAGATCTTTCTACAGAATTCCACACACGTTTCCCTCAAGCAAGACCCTGATGCTCTCAATCTCGTGTCCTTCAGGGCTGACACAGCTCATGTTACTGACATTAAGGGGGCAAGACTGGCCATCAGGTACTAAGTCTTCTCCCAGTGACAGGAGTTCCACACAGACATAATTCAGGGCCAGCTCTGAGTCTGCTTTGCTGTGCTTGAAAACCAGGTCAGGCCTTCAGCACCCTGAGCTCCCTCAGAATTCCAGCCCCATGGATCAGCAGGGCTGCATCCCCTGCTGCAGCCCAGACGAGCTGGGGATGCTGAGGAGCTCTCAGCAGGAGCTGCTGTGTCAGGGAACATCACACAGTGGCACTGGAACATGCACCCGTGCTCTGCTTTACTGCTGGCAGCGCTGAGTGGAATGCAAACGCAGCCATGTCAGTGTGGGCACATTTTCAGCTCACACTGAGGTGACAAGGCAACCCAAAGCAGATCAGAGCTTGGACCGTGTCATTATTGTTAGCAGAAACAGCAGCCTCCAGAGGAAAGCTGGGAGCTCTGCTGTGCTGTCACACTAATGCCTCATTACAGAGTTTATACCCCAGAAGGGTTTGTTAAAGGGAGGAGAAAGGGAAAAATTCACATCATAAATTGCCAGAAGGGCCCTGATTTTGTTTGGATCAAAGTAATCAAGCTCCAGGTATTATCTATTTGCACATGGAGCTGAAAAGTCATCCCAGTCCCAGAGACCTGTTGTTTCTGTCACTGACAGGGAGAGTCAGCGCTGATTTTCAACACAAAGAAGCAGTAAACTGAGTAAATATCAAGAGCAGAGCTGCACTGCACGGAGCAGAGCTGCCATGAGTTAATATGCAGAACCTGTGCCAGCCTTGCAATGAGCCCACACCACCATGGTGTCATCCTGAGCCACCCACAGCAGTGTCCCAGTGCACAGCATCATCTGTGACTTCATTTTATGTCATAGGCTACAAGGACATTTTACACCTTATTAAGAAATTTTAAGGCCACTCTTTCAGCATATAAAAAAATAACAAAATGTGTAATTGCTGTTATGGAAAAGTAGCAGTGGAACTGATCTGAAAAAATCTCTCAAAGTGAGCACTTTGAGTGTTTTCTTTGGAGTTAGAACTTCAGCTGGGTGTGACAATTTCAGACACTCACCCCAGGGGTGTCTGACCAGATGTACCTGAGATCCAGGGCTGGACTGAAGGACTGCCTCCATCAGCCAGCCCAAATCCAGCTACTGAAGCATGCTTTTAGTTGTCATCTAATTTAGTCTTTCACTAGCAACTGGCTCTCTCAATCCAATTTTACTAATTTTTAAGACCCTTTGTCCTCCTAATCCCATTAGATCAGTGATTTTAAAAAAGATTTTACTGCAAGTGATGCAGAAAACAAACAGCGCCCCTACCACGTGCTTTTACTCCTTCTTCCCTTCTCAAAATGATAACTTTGCCCATTAGCCCCTAACAGCTCTTTAATACTTTGGAATATATTTGAAAATGTGAAATTTGCTTATTTGGGCTTTTTAGCGGAGCCCTCCTCGCTGGAATCTCCCAGCCTCTGTTTGCAAGGGCAGCATTCTGAGGAGCAATGACCCATTTTTTATTTTTCATTTGTAATTTCCACCTCTGCTGTTCACACAGCTGAAGGCCCCTGGATGAATCCATCTCCCCAGTGCACGTCGGATCCTCTCGTGTCTCCTGACGTTTGTCCAGAGCTCCTGGTGGAAATCAGGAGCTGAGCTGAGCCAAGGGGAACGTGGGGTTCAGAGGCAATAAATCCATCGCAGCTCCGGGGAGAGGGGAGATCTGCCTTCTAATGATCAGTCAGAGGGCTGAGAACTGGGAGGTTATGAAATCATTACTGCATCAGAGAGGGGTTTAAAGGAACAAAATTGCATTTCTGCATTTGTATTAAAACTTCTGAGAGGGAAGAAAAGCAGAGAGGTTGTGTTTGTATTCCCCTGGCTGAGCACTCCGAGTGTATTTCAATTACGAGCATTTGCCCTCTATATACATGCAAAAAGAGGCTGCAGAGCTGCAGTAAATAACGTGAACCTTCTGAAATCCTGGAGTCACCTTGCAGAGGCAGAGTGGGGCTGATCTCTGCTGCTGTGCTGAGATTTCCATACTGCAATGAAAGGCACAGACACGGCCCAGGGGCTCACAGCTGAAAAATAACACCACCTTTTCATCTGGAATCTCAGCAAATTCAGTGGAGGAGCTATTGATGGAAAACGAACTTAGAACCTCACATTTCTCTTTCTTTTTCCAGGGTAGGGCTGCACTTTAAGTCACTGGCTTTATTAATGGAATAAGTGCATTTGTCTCTTGCAGGCCTGAAAAATAAAGCACTGAGCAGTAACATATGGAATATGCCTTAGGCAAGAGACTTTCTTCTGGTATTGCTATTTTTCTAATAAAATTGAAATCATGGCACGAGTGCACATGTTCTTGTAAAGTGTTTCACAGGGGGTGGTCTAAAATAGATGCACCCAAAACCAACAGACTTTTTTAATAAAATTGCTAATTTCAACAGTTCAGAACACAGTGATCTGAGATCCCTAATCTCATGGGATGGAAGGAAATAAAAAAGAACTCCTCTTTTGAGTTTATCCTTCAAATTCTTGGGGAAATTTCCTCTGTAAATATAAAATAAGGGCTCAAAAGATCGTTTTATAACGTGAAGTCACAGTCACAGTCCTCCTGCCATCCCTCAACTCCAGCAGAGGATGCTCCTATTAAAATAATAAACGAGACTGAAATTCCCAAAGAAATGGTGAGTGTTTAGAGTACCACTGATGTTAAAAAGCAACGCAGGTGCTGATTTAAAATTCTACAAATTGCATTGAGCTTGTCTGCAGGCACGATAAATAACTGAGGGGGTGTCAGGCCGGGTTTTGGCTGCACCACTGCACAGGCAGAGGAGCAGAGCCCAGCCTAACAAAACACATCTTCCAGAGCATGGACCGATTTAAACCTGGTACCTCTCCAGCCTCTGAAGCTTTGCTCTCAGGTTCCCCTCTGCTTCAGGCAGTTTTCTGTCTGAATTTTGTGTTCCCCAGGCAGTCCCCTCCCTGCCTCGGAGCTGTCTCAGCCTTTCAGTGGTATCAGTCAGGAGCTTTAGGGCAGAGGAGAGATAAGCACTCCAAGTACAAAAAGCACAGAGCAGCCTCAGGCACTGAGATTACCTTTACATTGGAACATCTTTGATGCCAGGTCCTGGACAAGAAATGCAGTTGACTTATGCTCAGTAAAAATTTATTTTTCCTTCTATGCTCATCTCAGTATCAAGCTAAGTCTAAAACTTAGAATAACCTGGAAAAAAAAAAAATAACTGCAGTAAAAGGTCATGACATACAAGAGGGTTTCTCCTCTTGAAAACTCTCATGCAGTGAGTCTGCCTGGTTAAAATACTGCCCAAACAAACAGCTTCATTTCCATGAAGTCTGTTTTGATTTCAGACTTGCATGTCAACAGCTCCAAAGGAAAAGGCCTTCTGGTTTGCTGTTTCACACTTACAGGGTGGCTGATGGAAAAGCCAGGCACCAGGGAGAGAACTGGGAGTGTCTGAAACGCTCTGGAGCAGCAATGTTCTGTAACAAACAGCCTGATACAACATCAAACCACTCAGAACTGCAGAGCACAACACTGTCTTTTAAATTAGCTCTTCTGTTACCATGTTTTGCCTTTTTTTCCCCCCATTGGCAGCAATAAAATACAGAAAAGTGATATCCTCCCCCTTTTCTACTGGTAGAAAACAGTAGTTTCGTCAGGAAACGTATCATGGAACCTATTTGCTGATTCCCACCAGGAGCTTGTGTTTATGCCATTGGTGTATGTGGGAAATGGGGCACCTTCTGCAGAACCATCTGAACCAGCAAACACATGAGCTACAAAGTATGAAAAAATCCTACCCTGTGAGTGTTTTGACAGCAAAAGCTGTTTTGCATCAGGTACATATCACTGTCTGAAAGGACCTGTGCAGATCCTCCAAATGGGAAGCAGAAATATAATTAAATAAATGGAGAGGGCAATGAGCGACAAAATTTAACAAGCCAGGGTACGATTAATGTCCTGTTCCCTTCCAGGATCTGGGTAATGAATCAGATTTTACACCTCGAGTTTCCAACAATGTCTGCAGAGATAAAGTAATGGAATGTCCATTACCCTGGCCTAAGATTGACATATTCTCATCAAATGCTTTGTGACTGTATAAATAGCGTGGAACAAGGGAAAATCAGGAGCACACAGCACAGAGAAAACCTCCACAGACACCTCATTTTTTTCTATTCAGCAGGAAGCAGCAATGCAAGCAGAGCTGGAGGCATTTGTGCATTTCAGCATTCCTGTCTCACCTGAAGGTGCTGGATAAATCCAATGCATATAAATAAAAATGAGAGGGGTTGGAGTACAGGCAATTCCTGGCACTGACTTTTCATTGCTAAGGTTCTGGTCCAAATATGATCCATATGAATATTATTTCGAGATGATTATCAAAGGTGTAGCCCTTCCAGGCAGGAAAAGCATTGTTGTTAATGATCCAAGATGTGGTGACACCACTCTGGAGAGGGCAGGGAGCTCAGAAAGGTTGGCTCACCCAAGGTCTCAGTGTCTGAATGGCAAATAAAGGATCAGCACACCTGATTTCCTCTCCTCTGCTGTGGTGGACACCATGAAATGCAATGTTACCAAGTGACTGCTCTGTACACTAGCTGGGGGTCTCCCCACTGACAGCAGGAAGGATCTCCTGTTATTGGACTCCCCAAGCAAAGACCAAAGAACAAGTCAATGACAGAGCTGAAGCAACACCAGTTCAGCCATGAAATGCCTGGGTGAGATATTATTGATTAAACTTGAAGTTTTCCTTCTTCACACTCCACAGCCATGTAAGCAGATAAAGAATTCCAGGGCAGAGGCACTTCCCCGATGGACTGTGCAACCCCAGACACAAACAAACAGAGAAAGCTGAGCTTCCTTACAGCTTTATCTGTCCAGAATATTCACCTGTTGTTTTTGGTTACAACTGATACTGACACAGTAATTTCCACTCTTATTTTGCAAGTTGTTCAATTTACAAAGCTGTCAGTCCTTCATGACACCTGTGACACCTTTTATAAGAATGTTTTTAGTCTGTCAACATCAAATATTTTGTGAATATGGTTGGATGATGCAGCATTTCCAAAAAAGCTTTAGAAATCAGGCATTTCCCTGTCCATTCCAGGACGGTATAAGCCAAATGAATGGCACAGATCTGCAGAAGAATAAACCCAGCCTGTTTTGTTCCTCATGTGACTTTAACTCACCTACAGTGAAATTCACTCCCTTGCACACCCCCAGGCTGAAGCCTAGTCACCATTTAAGTCCTCAAAATAGGATTAGGGGATTTAAGAAGTATAGAAGCTTTGCATTTTCCATCCACTTTCTTAATGATTTTTTTTGCATTAATGGGAGCGAGCACTGCAGCCAAGCAGTCCAATTTCTCAACAGGGCTGCGTCAAGGCTTTGGAGAAGACAGCTCCAACCACAGAGAATGAACAACCTCCCCAGAGCTGAGCAGCAAAATATTGTTTGCTTTAGTGCTGAGACAGGGTTTGAGCTCAGATACACAGAAGTGAAAAATAAGCAATGATTTTTTTTCCTACCTTTTCTTTATTATAAAGGATTTTTTAGCGTGATGTTTTTGAGTTGATACTCAAAGGCAGTCTTGAATGGCTTAGTACACACTATTCTTTAAATAGGTCTGAGTTAGAAGCAGTTCTTGACATTCTCAACAAGCCAGGAAAAGGTTTTTAAAACAGCAAAATGAACAGCCCGCATTAATTAGCAGCTATTTACTCCTTTGAATAAGCAAACACGTAAGAATGAAAACTGGAAGTCACCCCATCATCCCAAACCATCTTAATCTCAAACACCCTGCATCACAAAAGTTTCCAAACTCTTTCTTGGCACCTTCTGCAGGCCTGTAGGCAGGCTTTTATCTGAGGATCTGAACACCGTGTAGGAGCATTAGCTAATTAGATTTCTTGCAACTCCTATAATATCAGAAGCACTTAGAAGAGAGATAAAGGCAGGATTAAACCACAGAGCCAGGTCTCATGAGACACCCAGTGAGCTCCAGCACACGCTGCCTGCACAGCCACTGAACTCCTCTCCTGCAATCAGCTCCAGCACTGCAGCTCTTCCCAGCTCTCACAGAGAGGGTTTCATGTTCTGTGCTATTACATGCCCAGAGGCTTCAGTCACAATCAAAACACCAGAGAAACTGGCAGGAGGGGAAACTTCTACCTGCCCATCAAAGAGACAAGTCCAAAAGATTGGTGCTGCAGCATGCCCAGAGATAAACTGCTTTGTCTCACCTGCCCAGGTGAGCAGGAGACATGCAGAGGGAACCCCTGTGTCCTCACCTGTGGGCAGCAAAAGGTCCACAATGACTTGGACTTGCCACACACACAAATCACCCCTGAAGCAGCTCCTGACCCAGCTGTTACTGTGTGTGCACGCTGCAAATCCTGCACACACGGAGGGACTGCTGGATTGGGGTGCAGGGAGAGCTCCCCAGGGCATGGGCACCGCCCCCAGGCTGCTGCTGGACACCACCCCCAGGGATGCACAGGGGGGATTGCTGAGGTGTCTGTGCAGGGCCAGGGGCTGCACTGGATGATCCCTGGGGGTCCCTTCCCCAGGGGAATGTCCAGCTCAGGACATTCTGTCAGGTTATTTGAGCTCTCACCATTCACAAAATTAAATTTCCTCTCAAGGGCTGCTTAGTGCTGGGATGGGAGTAGCTGTCGGAATCCAAGACATTCCTCTCCGTGTCCCAAACCCCGGACAGGGGTCTGGGCAGCCCTGGCAGGAAGCCAGAAACACTTGGGGCTTTGATTTCAGCCCATGGGACAAATTACCAGCCTTATATGAGGAGTCACAAGTCACAAAAGTTTAGACAACACAGTAGCAGTAGTTAGAGGGTGAAA